>JAJAGP010000674.1:217785-324703 GCA_025084515.1 Ancistrus triradiatus | reverse complement strand
ACCAAGTCAGCTCAGAGAACCGATCCCAATACCATCAGTAACCAAGTCAGCTCAGACAATTGATCCCAATATCCTCAGTAAACAAGTCAGCTCAGAGAACCGATCCCAATACCATCAGTAACCAAGTCAGCTCAGAGAACCGATCCCAATACCATCAGTAATTAAGTCAGCTCAGAGAACCGATCCCAATATCCTCAAAGTAACCAAGTCAGCTCAGAGAATTAAAGAACTGATCCCTGTATCCTGAACATAAGGCAGCCAGCTCACAGAACCACTCAGTATCTTGATTTTACTTCAGGCAGCTCACAGCGCTCAGTAACAGATCTGTACGTCTTTAGTAATCTGACCCTTGGTGGGCTTTCGAAGATTTTCGGTGAGCTCTGTCCGGGTGTGTTTTGTTGGATTTTGCATTGACCAAAGCTCCATTATTACGTGGTTTGACTTCATGCTTTGGGCAGCGGAGGCTCAGTGGTTAAGGTTTGTCCTAGTGACTGAAAGGTAGTGATTTTAGAGCCGCTTCTCACTTGTAAGTGGTTTTGGATTAAAGCACGAGCCAAATGCATGAAATCAAATGTATTTTTGAAACGCAATACAAAATTCACTTTTAAGAAGCCTGTTTTAACCCCGGACTGATCATCAGTACTCGCTTTAGTTCTGTTTGTTCTGTTTGTTTCCTGGTTCGGTTCTGTAGTCATGGTTTAACATATTAAAGCTGAATTAGACTTTTAAGTTGGCACCAGTGGTTTGCTTGGACCGTAAGCAAACAAAACATATATTGTGACTAACAGTCTTGTGTAAAAGTTATGGCATCCCGTGTCAAATTACATGATCTGTTTATTTAACACATCCACTGAAGGAAGGAAACAGATTGAGCACATTTCTGCACCTGTTCATGCACCATTGAGTCAATACTGAGACTGCAAAACAATAAAAATAAATAAATAAACTACATCTACAGTGCTGTGCAAAAGTTTTAGACCACCACTGGATGAGATGTACCATCATTTTACCAATGGTATAATGAAAATATGTAATTATTTCTCAGTCTATTTATGAAAAGGAAAACAGCATCTGTTGGCTACAGTGGCAAGTATTTAGTGACCTTCCCTTACACTTGAGCACCAGCAACATCTGGCAGCTTCATCAGGAAGCCAAGTTTCCATAGTTTGAAGAAGCTTGATCAGGAATAGTCTTTTTAGATGGGATGCAGCCAAGAAACCACTTTTTCAGAAGGGGAACAGGGTGAAAAGGCTACGACATGCCAATTCTCACAAAGATCAGTGGAAATGAGTATTATGGAGTGACGAATACAAGTTGGAAATTCTTGGGTCCAATAATCGACAATATATTAAATATGGACATTATAGCATTGCTAAAACAACAAATTTAATGGTGGCCTAAGACTTTTGCACAATACTACATCATGAAAGGTTTGAGGTTTCATTTAGGTCAATTATGAATTACGGAACCATGTGCACAGGCCACTGTGGAGAGTCTCGGTGGCGGCTTCCAGCCATGCTTGTGTCTGAGGGAGTTAGATTTGTTTTTTTAACCATAGGTGCCCAAGTTTTACTCAAGACTGTATCAAGTAGCACAAAACTTTTCTTAATACAAAGACTTTCAGATATCCTGATAAACTGTCTCCATCTCACCCACTCGTACTCGGTGACATACTCATACCTGCAGACTGTGCGCATTATTTGTGTAGAACAAGGTGACGATAAGGAGAGCTGTTCAGAAGATTAAATGTTCCAACGCCCCGAGTAAACCTATTAAGCCTATATTTAGATCCTGTTTTGGCTCCTGGTGCGGTTTGTGCTCGTTAGGCGACACCATGGAGTTTAAAACTGTTCCACTACATTAAGTGCCGACATGAAACCATTGCAGTCACGTTCCTACAGATGCTAATTCGTACTGTTGTCACTTTTCCTTTCCTCGGCTTTCTGTCAAACCTTGTTTCAGACACAGCTATGTGATTAGTGTGAGGGAAACTTTGGGTAACTGTCGAGTTCAAAAGAAATCAAGCCCAGAAATGTATGTATAGTATATTTTGCTTTCCTGTACAACATAAGCTGCTTTATTACTCTTCTTTGTATTGTTGTGAAATAAAAGTTATTTTATCACGCGTGGTCGTCCTGATCTGATAACACTGCTACTAAGTTGTGTGATTGAAGTTTAAGAGTTTCTAAGGAATGTAGCTGAGTTTATAGAACTTTCCTTAAGAATTGGTGTTGACTACCGTATTTTTCGGACCATAAAGCGCACCGGGTTATAAGACGCAATATCAACGATCGGCTGCTAACGGGTATATTTTCATACATAAAGCGCACCAGGTTATAAGACGCATTAAATGAAACAAAACTCTTAAGTTCCGTCGGAAGCTCAGTTTGGTCTTTACCTGGCGCAGGGCGTCTTCTTGCTTCCTCCACTTCCGTACCATTGATTCGTTAATGTTGAATTCTCTCGCAGCTGCTCTATGTCCATGTTGTACTGCGTGACTGATAGCGTTGTGTTTGAAATCCGCTTCGAAAATAAATGAATGAATGCACGTACCCTAATGCTGAAGCACATACCGTATTACTCCGTGATGCTGCGCACTACGGTGGCCGTAAGCTTCGTAACTTACCAAGACTGTGCTAAAACATTTTGACAGATTTATGAGCGCCGTGTACCATCTACAATCGGTTCTAGGTCAGAAAGCACAACCAGAATTAATTCATACATTAAACGCACCGCATTTTAAGGCGCACTGTCGATTTTTGAGAAAATTAAAGGATTTTAAGTGCGCCTTATGGTCCGAAAAATACGGTAATCTAGAAAAGAATATAACATCTAATGGAACTACCGTTTATGTAAGAATAACAAAGTAGTATAAAGTGTCAAAAAAAAAAAAAGTGTGATTAGCCTGGGGTCAGAGTCAAGTCAAGTCAGATTTATTTATATAGCGCTTTTTACAATGGAGCATTGTCTCAAAGCAACTTTACAAGTTTAGATCATCTCCTAATAACTACATCCAATCCCAAACTGAGCAAGCCTAGGGCAACAGTGGCAAGGAAAAACTCCCTAGTTCTAGGAAGAAACCTTGGGAGGACCAAGACTCAAAAAAGGACCCAACCTCCTTGAGTGTAATGATGCGTCCTGATGCGATGCGAAAACAGGACAACATGCATCGTCGAGTTATATTGTGTTGACATCAATGCAATTGCATTTTTTGAACACCAGGGGGGACCACATGTCACGATTCAAGGCGCATATCCTGTTCACATTATTTTGAATTGTTATTCAAACATAAAATGTTTTCACACATTTTTACTCTAGGTTATAGTGAGGCTAGAATAGAGCATTTTGTTTACAATTTACAACTATTTCGATTAATTAAAAAATTAAGCTTTTTTTGTTTAAAACTTATTCAGGAAAATGTGCATTGTTTTATAAATATCATCTAAGCCACCCAAGGAGTTTTGGTCTTGATCCTCCCATGGTTTCTTCCTTATAACGTTTAGGGAGTTTTTCCTTGCCACTGTAGCCCTAGACTTGCTTAATTTGGGATTGGCCTTATAATTTAGAAGATAATCTAAAATTATAAAGCTGCTTTACCAAAAAAAAAAAAAAAAAGCCTTTCGAAATGAAAAAGGAATGTCTTATCAGATGTATAATCAAGAGTGATAGATGCATTTACGTCAAGTTTTCTAAATTGGTAACCAAAAACAAAGCAGACCCACTGCAGCGGTTCCCTGAGCAAAAGCAACACTGCACTCTTGCTGTTGGTCTGTCCGTTCAGTCTTTTGAGCTGTACACAGTCTCACCTCCACCCACAGCTGTGCTCTAGCAGGAAGCCTCTAATCTTGCCTACTGGCCATGCTGTTAGTCTAACCCTACACTTTTTGAGACTCGCAGTATCATTATGCTTGGATCAGCCCTAAGAACACATCCACATCTTTAGCTCTGTTATTCTCTCATATCCAGATAATGGCTGGTCAGGGGGGAGGGAACAGGACTCAGCAGGTAATTAATACCTCAGAACGATCTTAGCCACTGTGAAGTGACCTTAAGTTTGAAGCAGTGCTATCCACAGAAAACAATCATTTACAGCAAGAAACCACAGGTGAAGAGAGGGACTTCAGAAAAGATAGCACAAGAATTTTGGCAGCTGATGTTACTGTTCTTAAAAGCTTTAAAGTATTTATATATTCCTCCCTTAAAATCCTGCTTATTCTGGTCAGGGAATTTGGCTATGAGACCTAGTCTGGTGCCTGTTCTGGATAACACAGGACGCTGGCAAGTATGACCCACCCAACCTTCTGGTTCCAAGCTCAGCGTGGGGTTCAGACGCAGGTCTCCGGCAGCTGACTCTGACCTCTGAACCACAGGAGCCTTTGCAAATTCTGTGCTGAAATGTTCTCCTATTCTCTATTATCCTTGAAACAACAGAACTGGTGGGTAGGGTAAACAAATTCAGACATTTCCTTATACAGTGCTACCTAAGTTCTCAACCACCTTGGAACGTGTCGAATTCGATTCTTGACGCATTTTAATCAGAAAAAAATAATCGATTCTCGTCGTTTGCTCGGTGCTCAAACTTGTAGGAGTCGAGCCACGTGACTCGGTTCGACTGAAACACGATTCATGACTCATAGTACATAGCAATTCAGATTCCCAATGGCCATTGCTCAGTGACGATCTCTGCTATTTTTAACGTGTTTTTCTTTAGTTTTATATCTGCAGTACTGAATTCTTAGTGCAAACAAGTCTCCATGGGTTCTTGGTTGTTTGTTTATTTAACATCACCATCAGCATCAGTGGCCATTTTAATGACAGACAAGGTTACTGCTAGGCTAGTCTTGCATATACTCAGATCAGGCCAATTTAGTGCAATCAATTGCTAATAAACCTAGTGCAAGTCTTTGGACTGTGGGAGTAAACTGGAGTACCCGGAGTACATCCACGTAGACCCAAGACATTAACCTACAGTTGGCCAAAATCATTAACACAAAGCTTATTAGTGTTGAAAAACCTCACAATTTAGTGAGTAATGGGTTGAAAGTGAAAAGTAAAAGCAAAACATTTACTCAGGGTGCTAGCATAGCTGCTAAGCTAACTACAGCCTGTGCTCTGGAGCATTCGATGGGTAGCACCACCACCTCACAGCAAGAAGGTTCTGGGTTCAATCCCAGGGTGGAGGAGCCTGGGTCCTTTCTGTGTGGAGTCTACATGTTCTCCCAGTGTTTGCGTGGGTTTACTCCGGGTACTCCGGCTTCCTCACAGTCCAAAGGTGTGTGTTAGGTTAATTGGTTACACTAAATTGGCATCGACTGGAGTGTGTATATGACTAGTCGAGGTAACCTTGTGTATAGATGTAACCTTGTGCGTGTCGCTGAAATGGCCACTGATGCTCATAGCAACATCAAAAACTCTGGACCATTCAGTTCCTGTGTTGCTTTCGGTTGGTCCTCATAAATAAACCTTTTTAGGCCCCATGGAGACTCCATTTTCACCAAGAATGCAGTACTGTAGATGTAAAAAAAAATAAAGAAAACACAATAAATAAAGCGGAGATCCTCTCTAAGCGAGGCTATTGTGAACCTGAATCACTGAATCACTGTGTATTGAATCGTGAATCGAGTTGCGGTTGAAACGGGCCAACTGTATGTTATTTCTTACTGAAACATGCAAGAAAGTCTGGAAGAGGCCGAAGTGCATAAACCTCATCTGACAAGGAAACAGTTCAACTCATGTTGCACTGAACCCAAGAAAATCTCAACCACTGTCAATAATGAAATATTTAAACAGACAGGCGATACTACTGCTATTATTTGAGCTAATCTCTGCAAAGGTAATGCTTTTTCAGCAAACACATAGTAGTCTGGTCAGGTCACTACGATATGAGCACAGTGTATGTGTGCACAGGATTCATTTTCCTGCACTGGTGAGAGCGCCCCACCTTGTAACTTACAGGACTTAAAGGATCTGCTGCTGACTTCTTGGTGCCAGATAACACAGGACACCTTCAGATGTGTCAGAGCCACGTGGAAGCTCAGAGCTTGCTTAGTACGGATCTAGTATAATACCCATTTCATGACGTGAAAAATCTGTTTACTCAGTAAAGTCGCACTGTTATGAAACTGCCAAAGCTCCCAGTTAAACAGTGTGAGGAATGAGAAAGCCACAGGTATTAGTGATTACATATTTTTTGGTAGTAATCCAAGTGCAGTTTGAGAACGCTCATTCTTCATATCAACAGAGCTCTGAGTTTTAATCAAGAATAAATTATAGCAAATTTTTCACAGAATAAGTTACAAAACAATTACAAATCGGCATTGCTTAACACAAGACAAAATCATAAAGTGCAAATGATATCCTACATAACATACACGGTGCAAATACGACAGTAAACAAAAACCTGTTGTAGTCCAATGACGCCCTCTGCTGGTGGAAAATAAGTGGCTTTCCATTCGATTCCATTCGAAAAGGAAATGATGGCAAAAGTCCCTGGGTTCTGGAGGGAAAAACATTTATGCAGAATTGTTTAACCCTGTCGTTATCCCGTGTGGTTCAGCAGGTCAGCTCTAAAGCTACAGGTTCCCATTAGCTTTCATATTAAATAATTGTGATATTAGAAGCCATCTCAGATAATAATTGTACTATATGGTAATTATACATCAATCAGCAAACACATTAAAACCATATACAGAACGGACAACAAATAACGCTGATTATCTCGCTACACCAGCAGAAGGTAATCTCTGGGACATATTAAAATGGTAAGTGGACAGCTGAGACTCGTCTTAGTCGACAAGTTAGATGTGTGAGAAATGTTCTAGAGTAAAGACCTGAGCGAAATCTTTCAAGGGAGAAATCAGTATGGCCAGATAACTGAGTCAGAGCATCTAAACAAGCTCCTGGTCAGCAGTGGTATCTACTGACAGTGGTCCAAGGAGGGACAGACCATTAATCCACAACAGGGTGTTGGTCACAAGCAACGAATCCTATTCTGAGTGGACAGAAGAGCTATGGTACTAGGTCAAAAGTCATCAAAGGATTTGCTGATTACTGGGAATAAAAACAAAAAAGAAAAAGTGTCTCACCACGCAGTATAGCGCCCCCTGCTGAGTATGGGGTTGTCCATTTGAAGACTGTTTACAGTGCTTTCCATGCTGACCCATTGCCAAAAACCTAAAATGGGCACACGACTGAGAACTAGACCTTGGAGCAGAGTAAGAGGGTCTAGTTCAATAAAATGGTTTCCTTTCCATCGCATGGACGGCTGATTATTTGTGCCTCCTTTACCTGGATAAATTATGGCACCGAAAAGCTCTACAGAAAACCCTGGGTCCAGGTATTCAAGAGGACGTTAACTTGGCCTGACTTCCTAAACGATGTCACAGACTAGATGGTAGTAGTGTTTGGCTGATCGATGTAGAACTGTCGCAACAAGACTCCAAAGGTCATGTAGATATTACTAACTAAATTTGCATTATGATCAAATCGTCTATAATAATTCTTCATACAATAATTGCTTGTCTAAATGTCATCAGCCCAAACCTAAACTTCTCCCAAATTCTGGTACTAGCAATTTAAAGATGTTTCTGCTCTATCAGTTTTTCATTGGTAATACAAATGCTGAAGCTATCATCCTACAAATGACCATATATTTTAAACTCCCTTTCATTAAAATAACCATTTAAATGGTTAAATGTAAAAAATAAATTCAGGATCACAAAATGTCACATGACTTACAACACAGGTATGCGCCGCTTAACGTCTGCATCACCATCGTCACCTATACCTTAGATACCTTGCTCATAGGGTTTCATTTTAAACATCGCCTTTCAAGACTGTGATTCTCTTCTCTACCAGCAGGTGTTGCAAGGGTTCGCTCGAACTAATTTCTGTCATTCAGACATGAATTCGATGTATACAAGATTGACTTTTATTTCCTATTAGTCCGCTTAAGCCCTCAGCCATTAAAGCAAACGGACGCTGATCGGGAGGATGCTGAACGGGACATACCTGTAGTTTTATTTTGCATTTTAAAGTAGCCATTATTTGCTTTGTAATGTGTGGAATGAACTGCTTAAGTATCAAATGATCGAAGGGACTGCGGTCTCTGAGAATCTGTCCTTAGCAAGTAGGACATACTTGGAAATGGGGAGACGGGGGTGAAGAACAAATGCTGCAGAAATGCTGCCTTCACAGGCACCCTCCTTGTAGATAAATTAGAAAGAGCTCATCACAAAAACAGCACAAGTGTCCAGGAAAACAACTGCGGATTCATGGTGATACAGAAGAAATTAACATCCTGTCCATGTCACGTACAATGACTCTGTACCTCGTTTCCTGAACTTTGTTCATTACGGCAGTATGACTCAAGCTTTCATTTCCCTTATTTCTTGGAGGTGTAGACAAGATTGCGTTCACTTTCTCCTGCTAACAAAAGGAAATGAGCAAAATGGTTACATACCGATGGGTCACTCTGTTCACTCATGCTTTACCAGAGTTCATTGGCTTGGTTTGTGGTAGCTAAATTGTATTATCCAAGATCCCACTTGGTCTTTTCATGCATCTTTGTTTCTGGATTGTATCCTGATAAGACGTGACCCAAATGCATTTACACTTGACAGTCAAATGCATCTCCAGTCGGACTGCTGCATCTTACTTATGTAAATTAGTCTTTTTTTTTAAATTGAAAAGAGGGTTGCTGCATCAAAAGGGACATGAATTAACAAGGAGCCTTTCATTTTCAAGAGGAAGACACCAACTTTGGGAGCTGATGTTCAAGAGAAGATTGCTGGTAATGTTAAACACAGAGTCCTTATGGTATCTAGGGGTGTAATGATACGAATTTCTCACACTTCAATTTGAATTCACGATTCGAGTTTCTCCCAGTTATCGATTTTACATTCGATAAAAGACATTTTTGCGGTCCCCTGCAATCAGCCATGCGGGGATGGGCATCATGGATTATGTGAGTTGGGCAGGGTTTACGCAGTCAGAGGCATCTTGGGGAGGATTTAGATGATTCTTTAATATACAACTACAATGTCCTACAAACGTCCTCCTGGATATATTTAAATCTGATATAAAAGCATCTTGCCACACACTGCCATATGGCTAATCCATATCTGGATACAATCCTGAATCTCAAAGAAGCATGACAAAAGGGTCCAAGGGTGTACTCACACTATGCCCGGTTGCCTTGTACTGTGCCAGAGCACGATTGTCCCCACTCTTCACTCCACCAGTGGCCTGCGTTCACATTGCTCTTAATGTTCTGGGCCAGAGCATGCTTACGTCATCATGATGCAAGTTTGTGTGGAGAAATTCACGCTTGCACTGCATTGATTGTACTTATTTTGCTTTTTCTTGCCTATATCAGTATCGGGTCCAATATCAGAGGTTCCATTCAACATCTTACCATGAGCACACGGCAACTTCAGTCTGCAACTGAGCAAGCAAATAGTATTAGCTGTTGGTTTAACTAACAAGTCATTTCTTAACAGGAACCAAACAATTCAACTTATCGGTTCCTACTAATGCATTTTACGCTTTAAGAACATGGCCACGATTACTGCAAATGCATCCGTATTAAGGAAGCCTCTCTGCCAGGAATGGTGTGTCATGTGATCACATACGTCAGAACCCTACTGTATTAAAATCTGTATGGATATCAGCAGTTTGGTATCAGATCGAAACTTAAATTGTGGATCGACTTTTTTGGAGCCTGTTTGGGTGCTCTGACACACAGCTGTCATACTCCTTTCAGATCCTAGATTTTCGGCTACTCATGCTTCAAGATTTTTACAGAGGCAGCTGACATTTTGTTCCGTGCTCGGACATGGTTTGCGATCACGAGTACTGCGCCCAAGTCCAATGGAGCCGTGCTAGAGCCCACCTCTAAGCATGGTACAAAGCGATCACACTAGTCAAACGAACTGGAATTGGGGGACTAATGTGCTCAGGCACGGTACAGATCAGCTAGTGCGAGTACACCCTCAGATCACCTGTTCATCAGATCTTTCAATTAGCTTTGGCAAAGATTTCCAAGCTGGCAATGAGCTTGAGCTGCCATGCTAATATCTATAATAGCATCACTGTACAGAAGTTCCAGCCCATTTATTTGGCAAAAACCAAAATCCACCAATTAACTCTTACCACATCAATTGTCAAAGGCAAAACTTCCTTCACACTGGTAGCAAATTCAGTCCAAATGGCACGACCAATAGGAAAAGACTTTAGACCCTGATAAGAAGGTGACACGTGATGAACTAGCCAAATAGCCACTAAAGCAATTATATGTAAAGGGAAGAAAGGATCAAACGGAGTGAGGCGTTGCTGAATTGGTTTAGAAGGTCACGAGTGTCTGCCCACACAGACAGTTCCAGTGCAAGAGAGAATCGCCAAGCGTTACGCGTTAAAAAGCCAGATTAGACATCAATGGCCACCCCGTGCTTTGTGGATATCACGTCTCTGGTGCCAGTCAGGTACATGAGCACAGAGCAGAGGTGGGGCAGCGTGGCGGTGATTGTGACATACAGCCAGTAGGAGATCGGTGGCGTGTTGGCAAAGGGGCAAAGCCACAGGCCACGGCGCGTCCCGTCCCGCACATGGTGCGAAGCTAGCGAGATGAAGAGAAGCCAGGGCAGAGAGCACCAGGAGTCCTTCAGCCTGCACGCCCACATGAGGATGCGCAAGGAGAAGCAGATTGCCGGGACCAATGTGGAGCAGTGCAGAGGAGGCCGTTGGGGCAGGTTCAGAGCCGCCTGCCCACCACAACACACAACACAAGAGAGAAGTTTATTCTTAGTGCAGATTTCAAGCACACTGTTTATACGCACTATAAACTTTGCAAAACGCCCCCAAATACGAGAAGCAGCTTTTAACACACATACCATTCTGCTTTCAGATTGCTGGGTCTGCTTCCACCCAAACTTAGTGGGGCAAAAAAGTAATCAGCCACTGATTGTGCAAGTTCTCCAGCTTAGAAAGATGAGAGGTCTGTAATTTTCATCATAGCTACACTTCAACTATGAGAGACAAAATGGAGGGGAAAATAATCCAGGAAATCACATTGTAGGACTTTTAAAGAATTTAATTGTAAATTACGGTGGAAAATAAATATTTGGTCAATAACAAAAGTTCAACTCAATACTTTGTAACATATCCTTTGTTGGCAATGACAGAGGTCAAACATTTCCTGCAAGTCTTCACCAGGTTGGCACACACACGTGTAGCTGGTACCCTTTGGCCCATTCCTCCATGCAGATATCCTCTAGAGCAGTGATGTTTTGGTGGGCAAAAACGGCACGGACTTTCAAACTCCTCCCACCAAATTTTCTATGGGGGCTGAGGTCTGGAGACTGGCTAGGCCCACTCCAGGACCTTGAAATGCTTTTTTACGAAGCCACTCCTTCGTTTGCTGAGCGGTGTGTTTGGGATCATTGTGTTTGGATCATTGTCCATGCTGGAAGACCCAGCCACGCTCCATCTTCAATGTTTTCACTGATGTGGAAGGAGGTTTTGGCTTAAAATATACGATACATGGCCCGTTCATTGTTCCCATTAACACGGATCAGTCGTACTGTCCCCTTTGCAGAAAATCAGCCCCCAAAAGCATGATGTTTCCACCCCCATGCTTCACAGTTTTTATTTAGGTTTCATCTGGA
Organism: Ancistrus triradiatus; assembly: GCA_025084515.1. Classification (NCBI taxonomy): domain Eukaryota; kingdom Metazoa; phylum Chordata; class Actinopteri; order Siluriformes; family Loricariidae; genus Ancistrus; species Ancistrus triradiatus. Next base: position 313,040 of record JAJAGP010000674.1, on the reverse strand, counting down.
CCCACATGATATTCCCCCAAATTCTAGTCTGGATCATCATATGCTCTCTGGCAAACTTCAGACGGGCCTGGACATGTACTGGCTTAAGCAGGAGGACACGCCTGGCACTGCAGGATCTGAGTCCCCCTCGGCGTAGTGTGTTACTGATGGTAGCCTTTGTTTACTTTGGTCCCAGCTCTCTGCAGGTCATTGCATCAGGTCCCTCCATGTAGTTCTGGGATTTTGGGATTTGACTCACGTTCTCATGATCATTTTGACCCCAAGGGATGAGCGGACATGCGTGGGCCCCCAGATTGAGGAGAGTATCAATGGTCTGTACGTCTTCCATTTTCTTACAATTGCTCCCACAGTTGATTTATTCACACCAACCTGCTTGCCTATTGTAGATTCACTCTTCCCAGCCTGGTGCAGGTCTACAATTTTCTTGCTGGTGTCCTTCGACAGCTCTTTGGTCTTGGCCATGGTTGAGTTTGGAGTCTGACTGTTTGAGGCTGTGGACAGGTGTCTTTTATACAGATAATGAGGTCAAACAGGTGTCATTAATACAGGTAACGAGTGGAGGACAGAAGAGCTTCTTAAAGAAGAAGTTACAGGTCTGTGAGAGCCAGAAATCTTGCTTTTTTGTGGGTGACCAAATACTTATTTTCCACCATGATTTACATTTAAATTCTTTAAAAATCCTACAATGTGATTTATTGGTTTTTGCTTCCCCATTTTGTCTCACAGTTGAAGGGTACCTATGATGAAAAATACAGACCTCTCTCATCTTTCGAAGTAGGAAAACTTGCACAATCAGTGGCTGACTAAATACTTTTTTGCCCCACTGCATATTTTATTCTTTTTAAATATACAAAATGAATGTTGTTGCCTTGTAGACAGGTTTTCTGGAAACTTGCGCCAAGAAAAAAAAAAAAACTACAGAAAGCGAGTCTGTGAGGGTCAAGATATTATTTCAAGTTGAATGAAGCGAAAAAACACCAAGCCCTAGGGCAGCTTAATCAGGCTAAGGTTCAGTGATCAGACAGGCCATTCCATTAAAGACTGCACTGCCTGTCTTAGGTGTAGTTGTAACAAAACACAACTCTTTTATATGGTTTATTTAATGGTCACAAATATTTACACAAGTGATAGTTATCCTCAAACCTGGTTATATTGTTAATTTGATGTTACAAAGAAATCTGGGGGCATGACTGTGCCCTCTAGTCTTCAAAAAATGTAATTGCATCAGATGGCGTAAATCAGAACACGTGACCACCTTTTAATCATGATGTATCACTACAACCCTACAGCATATTCAAATTGAATTAGAGACAAACTGACAGCCCTACAAAACAATATCCTTTGCTATATTGTAGCCATGCAGTTTGCTAGGCATACTGGATATCTAGTCGGATGGTATACTCAGTTCGGAATCAATAAGTACTCTGTGTTGGAGGGCATAGGCTGTCCATTTTCCTACAGAAAACCCTGAGCCAAGGAGCTCTGCATCGTCATAGCTGACTTGTGCAGTACATCAGTTACTATACAACATACCTGACCAAATGATGGTTAGAAACTATTACTGTTTCATTTACCATATGGAAGCATCACACCATGTCAAAAACCAGTGCAGTATTTTACAGATTTTTATACCGGACCAAGTCATTTGCACTCACTTGAGCCTTTATGTAAAAGCTACTGACACACAACCCAAAAACTGAAGTTATTTAAACCTACAGTCTTAAAGGATCCAAGCAAAAGCACCTACTTTGAGTGACAGTGAGCCTGCCATGTAGAAGTGGTCCAGGTCGATGGCTGCAGCAAAGAAACCAGCCAACAAGACTTCATAGAAGTCACTCTTCTTCCGCAGGCCGATGACGATGGCCCAGGACCAGAGTGCGATAGCAGCATGGACCGAGTTGTCCAGCAGGGCCCTGAGCCACACGTGCTGCTGGATAAACGGCGAGTTCACAACAGAGTCGGCCAGGAAGCAGAAGGCTCCGAGTCCGGCGCTGGCCAGCAGAGATGCCGTGCTGAATGTCTGCAGCAGCGCCTGCGCCTTTTCCGTCTCCACAGCAGAGTTCAGCGGCACGGCCATGGAGTCAGTCCTGGAGCGCAAACCCCACATCGCCCGCCTCGACCACACTGGGGCTTAGCGCTCACGGTCAGGGCTGAAATGAAAAGCACAAATAAAACTTAAATTTAGTAAGTCATGTTACATTCATGTGTTTAATTGTTTCTAGTCAATGATGAGCTAATGTTTAGTTATATACAGCAAATGAGTTCAATATTCAAATAATAATCATAATTACAATTCATGAGAAAATGTTATTTTTTAGAATTTAACATAAGAAAACAATGTCTTTCACAAAGAATATTACATTCAATTGTTGAATAAACAAGTCACTATAGTAATGAAGCAAAACAGAACTTTTAATGCAACAATAAAATCTCTCCCTGATATAAAATGGGGATACACACATTCCTATAAAGCCATCGTTGAATGTTTTGTAAACTGAGGAGTTTAATATATACTGTATGTATCTCTCATAGCGTAGCCTACCTTAAACACGCTTATGTCATTTGCATTAACCTACAGTTATGCAAAATCAATAACACAAAGCTTATTTTATACCAAAATATTGAATAACTCTTGTAATTTATTGACTAACGCACAATCGATTCAGTGTAAACAATACACATTTTCTTGAATAGGTTTGTAAACAAAAAACCTTTAGTCCCCCTGCAACTAAAATTACTAGAAGCACAGGTTGAAAAAAAATTGGAAACAAAATGCCCTACTGTAGCTTCACCAAATATTAAATAACTGAGTAAAAACATTCCTTAGTATTTCTGAAGAAAACAATTCAAAAGTGTACTTTTCTTGTGTAAAGTTTTAAACAAAAAGAATCTGTAGTTTGTTGCACTTAAAAGAAATTAGGAGTTTTAAATACATATGAAAGCACGATGTGTGACTGCGCCCTCTGGTGTTCAAAACATTCAATGTCTATGATGCACATTGTGACATTTTTGCATCACAGTTGCATCGTTACAATCCTAATATTGAAAGTGAAAAACAAAAAGTTCATTGAATTCGCAGCATCTGCGGGAGAGCATCGTAATGCGTATCGCTTGCCTGGGGAAGTCAAATTCATTATATGGTTTATGCTGAATGTGTGTTAGTGTATTATCAGATTCCCATTGTAAAGTTAAAAAATTATGAACCGAACCATCATAAAACAGGGGGCCTGTAATACTTATTATTAGGTATAATTACTAATAATAAAACTAACTGGGGCTGCCAAAGTTAAAAATGCGATAGCAATTAAAACACATGTAATGCCATTAATCATATTTGATGCTTGACCCTGTGAACTGCCTGTAGTTATGGGCCCCATCCAAAATAGCCCCCTCTTCATTATTCCCTACATTCCACATACAGCAATAATAGCCTATAGAGAACAGAACTGTAAGGACAGTAAACAAATGCGGACACAAGCTTCGCTCATTCCTGTGCAACAGCAGATTCAAATCATATAAACAGTAGCACACTGTCGTATGGTACAAGAGATAACTGCATATACACAAGCCATTTCTAATAAAAGTACCACCTCCTCCATCTCAGTCAGAGAAATACAATGAAACACGATGCAAAGACCATGCTAAATTTACATTAAAATGCATTGTTCAAACATCAGTGGAATCATGCAACATAACAGATGTAACCATTAAGCATGCTGGTTCTACTACTGTCCTAGCCCCAAAGAATGCAAGTCAAGAATGAGTCAGTATTAGGGTTCACACCCACAATCCCGAAATCCACTGCTACCAAGTTCCCTTACATTATGGTCAAAATTACATACTCACACATGGTAGTAATCCATTTAACAACTGGCAGCAGCAACATCACAAAAGTGACAAGGTAATGAACTGTGGTGAAAGGAGGTTAAAACCTAATGAAGCCTGGCTGTTAGATGAGGCAGAGGAAGCTGGTTTTCTAAAACCACACTCAAGTTCAAAGACTGAAAGTAAGAAATTAACAACCCACGACTGATGGAGTCACACTTGACCAGCTATCCTCTGCATAGCCTGTGAGTCATAAGAGGAGATTATTATACTTCACTTCACTGCATTTCCTCTAGAGCTCTGTACATGAAGGGAATACTGAGTTTAAAGAAATATTTCTGCCAAAAAGAAATTCATACAGTCATATCCTTGATAAAAATAATAAATCGTCAAAAACGCGTCCTGTATCCAACATCCTACATTTACAATACTAAAGGAGCTACCAAGTAATGCACACATTACGCTTGTGCATCTGTTTCTTGGGCGACTGTACAGTCATCCCTGCCACGTCACAGGGGTTAGGGCACACGGCACCCCCACGATCTGGAAAATCAGCGTAAAATACATCAAGTTTATGTTCAACTTGTCCATGTTGTACTGCGTGACCGAGTTTGAAATCCACCTCGAAAATAAATGAATGAATGCACGTACCCTAATGCTGAAGCACATACCGTATTACTCCGTGATGCTGCGCACTACGGTGGCCGTAAGCTTCGTAACTTACCAAGGCCGTGCTAAAACATTTTGACAGATTTATGAGCGCCGTGTACCATCTACAATCGGTTCTAGATCAGAAAGCACAACCAGAATTAATTCATACATTAGACGCACCGCATTTTAAGGCGCACTGTCGATTCTTGAGAAAATGAAAGGATTTTAAGTGCGCCTTATGGTCCGAAAAATACGGTATTCTAACAAACAGTACATACATTTTTTTTGCATTTCTGAGTTACTACAATTTAAGAGCTCTACATTTTGAGTCTGTCTTGTATACTGGCTTTTGCTTTCTTTTCACAGATTTAAACGTTTTACTTAACATTAAAAAGAAATTGTGTGTATTTATTGTACTAAATTATTAAATGTGTATTAAATAGTATATAACACTATACATATACTTTATGTATTTCTTAGTTTCATTCATTTTTCCTGTGTTATCTGGGGCTCCTGCAGATCTCCCCAAAAAACTGCCATTTCATTTCTTATACTAACCCATAATACTTTGAAACCACGATGGGGAAAGCCTCAATGTGGAAGGGATAACTGTACATCTCGGTATTCTCTTCGAAGTGGGGAAAATGTAAGTCAAAGCTACATGAGACGTCACTTTTATTAAAGAAAACTGTGATCAAAATAAATTCCTCAGACAAGGCCCTGTTTGGAACTATACAACAGTTAGTTCTGACCTTACAAACTGACTGGATGAGAAGCGTCTCAGCACTTTTCACACCAAAAATGGTATCAGGTATGGTATGACGTGCTGCCAAATAAGTGACGCGAGACTAAGTACCGACAAGCTTTTACCTTCGGCTCATGCCCGAGACCAGATCACAGCTGTGATACTATTCGCTATAACACACTCCCTCATGTTCTATTGCTTAAATATAATCACACAACATATCAATATGCAATTTAAGAATTACATAAAACACATAGCCTATATTTAAAAAAGGCCCATCTCTAAGAACTCTCCTCAGCTGTTTGCTGCAGCATATCTTTAACAGATGGGCGTGATTTAAAAACTATGTTTCTACATTGGTGCACCTGCTAGTCGACCCAGAAAATACTATTCAGTTTAACCATTTAGAAAATCACCAGCAGTATGTATGCAAGCAGCACTATTATATAAACACTTGTCCGTTCTCAAATGCTGCTGCACTTGTATACATCTCTGTACCTGCAATGAAAGGTCTGCCCGGGGAGTTCATGGAAATAAGTTTCAGTTTCAGCATTTCAAATGGAGTTCCCCACATTAATTAATGCATGCTTCTTACTGCAAACAATCACGTTGCTGAGCATGATAGGCCTGGCATTTCCCCCAGAGCACTGTACAGGAAGGGAATACTTATTTCTGATGAATAAGTTGAATAAGATGAAAGAGTTTTAAAGGAATAGTTCAATATTTCAAATAATAAATCCTCAAAAATGTGTCCAGTGTCCAATACTGGCTAAAAAAAAGGCAAAAGCTACCAAAAAATGGATGTTTATAACGACAAAGCTTGAGCATTTTCAAAACCTGGGGAAGGGAAAACAATTCCATGAAGGAATGGGCAGTTCAGGGATCTACAGTAAGCTTTTTTTTTTTTTTTAAACCAAAGACCACCGGTGCTCCTGATTTGAAATTATCAGGAGCACACAACACAGAAGCACAAACTTAATGCTTTCATTTCTTTGTCTAATTTATTGCCCGAGATTAGGGGAATTAATAAAAATGAATACATTTTGTTCATCAGCGCATGGGACTAGAAAAACTGAATGTACCTTTTTGTCAAGGCAGGGTAAGGAAATTATGCAGCTTTGCTCACTTCACATGTCACAAGTAGCTTTAATGAATAACAAAAGTAGACTGAGAAAATTTCTGAGCCATTCTTACTGGAAAAAATAAATAAAAACTGACACATAAAACATTATAAACGTTAATTTGTAATATCTGAAATGTATTTTTATTGTAAAAGTTTGTCTGTTCCTCTAATCACATCTCGTCCAACATTTGCGCGTGTTACGATGTTTCTCCGAAAACAATCCTTAAGGATATTCATTAGAGACAGCTTCTTTGTAATCCTGCATGTCACAATAGTGGACGACAAATCATTAATCTTGGTCAAGGTTCGTCTCTTTTGGGTGTTGCAAGCTGCTGTTTTTATCACTTGTGGGTAGTGCTGGGCGGTGAGCAATGATTAAGCCACTGAGTTCGGGGTATGTCTTACCAGAGCAAAAAAAGGCACCTCTTTTCTTAAACTCTGTTTTTAATACATTGCAGATTTCATAATAAAAACTGTTTCTTGCATTCTGATTTGTGTAAATTTTGTGGGGCGAAGTAAACCTTATAGTAATTAAAGCCTTCATTATATACAGTGGTGTTTAAGTTTGTGAACCATTTAGAATTTTCTGTATTTCTGCATAAATATGACCTAAAACATCATCAGATATTCACACACGTCCTAAAGTAGATAAAGAGAACCCAGTTAAATAAAGGAGACAAAAATATTATACTTGGTCATTTATTTACTGAGGAAAATTACCCAACGTTACATATTAGTGAGTAGCAAAAGTACGTGACCCTCTGCTTTCAGAGGTGCAGCAATAACTGCAGCTAAACGTTTCCTGTAACTGTTGATCAGTCCTGCACACCAGCTTGGAGTAATTTTAGCCCATTCCTCCATACAGAATCAGCTCTGGGATGTTGGTGGGTTTCCTCACATTAGCTGCTCACTTCAGGTCCTTCCACAACATTTCGATTGGATTAAGGTCAGGACTTTGACTTGGCCATTCCAAAACATTAACTTTATTCTTCTTTAACCATTCTTTGGTAGAACGACTTGTGTGCTTAGGGTCGTTGTCTTGCTGCATGACCCACCTTCTCTTGAGGTTCAGTTCATGAACAGATGTCCTGACATTTTCCTTTAGAATTCTCTGATATAGTCCAGAATTCACTGATCAATGATGGCAAGCCGTCCTGGCCCAGATGCAGCAAAACAGGCCCAAACCATGATACTACCACCACCATGTTTCACAGATGTGATAAGGTTCTTATACTGGAATGCAGTGTTTTCCTTTCTCCAAACATAACGCTTTTCTTTGAAACCAAAAAGTTCTATTTTGATCTCAGCAATGTTCTTTTTGGAGAGCAGTGGCTTTCTCCTTGCAGCCCTGCCATGCACACCATTGTTGTTCAGTGTTCTTCTGATGGTGGACTCAAAAACATTAACATTAGCCAATGTGAGAGAGGCCTTCAGTTGCTTAGAAGTTACCATTGGGTCCTTTGTGACCTCATCAACTATTACACGCCTTGCTCTTGGAGTGATCTTTGTTGGTCGACCACTCCTGGGGAGAGTAACAATGGTCTTGAATTTCCTCCATCTGTACAAAATCAGTCAGACTGTGGATTGATGGAGTCCAAACTCTTTAGAGATGGTTTTGTAACCTTTTCCAGCCTGATCAACATTAACAACTCTTTTTCTGAGGTCCTCAGAAATCTCCTTTGTTCGTGCCATGATACACTTCCACAAACATGTGTTGTGAAGAGCAGACTGATAGATCCCTGCTCTTTAAATAAAACAGGGTGCCCACTCACACCTGATTGTCACCCCATCGACTGAAACACCTGACTCTAATTTCACCTTCAAATTAACTGCTAATCCTAGAGGTTCCCATACATTTGCCACTCACTAATATGTAATATTGGATCATTTTCCTCCATAAATAAATGACCAAGTATAATATTTTTGTCTCATTTGTTTAAGTGGGTTCTCTTTATCTACTTTTCAAACTTGTGTGAAAATCTGATGATGTTTTAGGTCATGTTTATGCAGAAATCTAGAAAATTCTGAAGGTTTCACAAACTTTCAAGCACCACTGTACATATATATACACATATACATCAGTTCAGGTGTGTAAAGCTTCGGCCACTCAAGAGTTTATTTAAGAGACATTTTTAAGGGTTTGCTTTTGTTGTGTTTTGATTGCTACTTACTCTAGCTATGGAGGGTCCCTAAATACCGCATTACCCCCACTAATAAGTGGACAGTGAACCATTTTGAACACAACCATGTCTTCAGCATGAAAGCTCTTCAGAGTGTGTGGTTTGAATTACATACATGCCGAAAAAAAGCTAAAGGATAATGCCTGAAAACATCAACTCGGAATAACGAATTTAATAAGATCTTTAAAACAGCATCGCCCCATTGCATATACAAATAAAGCAAACAAGTGAAAGAGGCTAAAGCTAAATCTAGAGAGGGAAACAAAGCCAGGCACAAGCCACACAAACCAGCAGCCCCTACTGCTTGGTTTATAATCAACAAAGCATATATATGAATATATGCATTTAATATGTATTATATTCTACACACTCACGAAGACAGTAGAGTAAGCTACAAACCTATATAAAAAAGCCCCAACCCCCGTACATGCCAAAAAAATACTGTGATATACTGTGGTACATGACAAAGTAATAAAGCCTAAAAGTGCCGGTAATTCCATAATATGTACACCACTGCAAGAAGTGGGCTTTGGCAGCGAATTGCCAAAGTGGATCAGATGACTGATAGCTCAAATAAGGCATCAACTTGCATCCAAATCTATCCCACTTTATAGAAGATACCAAGATACAAAATATATGTATGTATTACCATTACAATTATTCTTACAGTATTATAGTCCATCACTTGAATCCCAAGCTGCCATGCTCTCACCCAGCCCAGCACCATGTACCTATTCAGGTCACCTGTCTGGCAATTTCTTAATCACATCTTCTGCTTTTTAAACCCCTTGTCTGAAACCATCAAAGACACATTTTCAAACTTTGTGCGCCGGGTTCGAGCCTTCCCTAAGCTCTGTTCTGTCTGCTTTCATCTCTGCTCTAATCTGGCCAAGCCTGACAGCCTTTCAGGCTCTCTCAGAAGAAAACCAAAAAAGTGCCAGCTCTGGGAAATTTACTTTCCAGCAGCTTCCTTTTAACTTCCTAATAAAACCTCAAAGATTAGACAACAGTTATACATCGGGCTTATTTATGTGCAATAAACACTCTGGACATACCTCCTTCTTTTGGTTTCTCCCTTTATCAGGGGTCACCACAGCGAGTTAAACGTTTCCACCTCACCCTGCCCTCCACGTCCTCTACTCTCACCCCAACTCCCTGCATATCTTCATTTACCACAACCAAATAACTCCTCTTTGGTCTTCCTCTCTGTCTCTTGCCTGGCAGCTCCATCGCATCCTCCTACCAATATATCCACTATCCCTCCTCTGCACATGTCCAAACCATCTCAGTCTTCCCTCTCGAATTTTGTCTCCCAATTTTCCAACCTGTGCTGTCCCTCTGATGATCTCATTCCTAATCCTGTCCACCCTAGACACTCCTAAAGAGAACCTCAACATCTTAAGTTCTGCCACCTCCAGCTCTGCTTCCTGTCAACCTCTTTAACGTACAAAGTAACAGGAAAGCCCAACTTCACTGACCCTCACCTTTCACCCCACTCCCCAAAAAACAAACAAAAAAATATTTAATTCAGATTATATCACAATAATTAAAGACAATTTCACAATACACAATATTTATCACAGTACATGTGATTGCAGATGCATCATTCTTAAAAACTACTATTCAAATGTTCTCATACTTAAAAGTAAAGTGATTTTTATTCAAAAAGTGCTGCACTTCATCAATTAACAGAACTAATTACACTCTTTATAATGAAACATGCAGCTGGTCAGTGTTCTTTAAGCACTGACGACATCGTCCATCAAGATCACAAATGATAAAATATCATCATATTGTCCACCCCATAAAAGTTTTTACCAAATTTAAAGAACTCCTTTGTAATTTCTTCCACACTCACTGCTAATAGGTTCATAAAATGAAGCACACTAATCAAAGGAGCTCCAGAGAGAGATTGCCAACAGAATGAGTTATACTGAAAACCTCAGTGGCTTTCAGCATGGAATTTTAATTTTCCAACCCCCTCATCCCCAAAACAACTCAGTTCTGCTCTCTGTCCTGCTCTCCTATAGTCTATAAAGGGATGGTTTGCCAACTTTGATGGAGAACTTGGCAGACTTGCACTGAGCCTTGACTTTAACTGCATCAGACACCACTGAGATTAATTGGAATGGCAACTGAGTCAGGGCTTACTGTCCACCATTGGAGCCTGACCTCTGAGTGATGTCCCACATTCTACTGGAAAACATTCTCACAAGAGTGAAGGCTGCTGTAGCAGTGAAGAACAGAGAAACCCAATTTCACTTTTGTCTGTATAATGTATTATGCAACACAAGATAATTAGAGTCAAAATCACTAGCCATCACTGCAGTGTACTGTGTAGGGACAACCACATCAACATCCACCAGTTCAGCACTGAGGAAAATTCCATGAACAAATCTACACAGACACTATAAAACTTCCTTTAGTATTAGGGGTACTTCAGAGACACCAATTAACCTAACACATCTTTGGACTGTGGGTGTAAACCTATGTACCCGGATCAAACCCACGCGGACATGGGGAGCATATGCAGACTCCACACAGAAAGGACACAGACCACTCCACTTGGGGATTGAACCCAGAACCTTCTGGCTGTGAGGCGACAGTGCTACCCACCAAGCCACCAGGTCACCCCGACCAGCCACATTAGCCTCCTTATTCCCTCAGAATAATAAAAAAAAACAACATAAAATTAATAAAAACTTGACCCCAAACATGTCTTGACTGACTGAAAATATTTGGAGTGAGACAAATTATGCAAATTACATTTTTGGCTGAACTACATTTTTACTAAGCCTACCAAAGAAGCACACAGTGATGAAGCATGAAGAATTCAGATAGTCTAAATGACTATTATAAGCTGGTAGTGTCGAAGATGCACTTTGGAAATATGTGCCATGTGACTGTGCAATGACTCAGAAAGTAATACGGGTGCTGGCAGTATGCTGTTCATCAGCAAAATCATCATCATCATCATCTGCCTGCCAACTCACAGGCTTATATAAACCTTACAGTATTTCTGCTGGCATAGCGAGAGACTGACTCTCCTGAACAACCATTGAAAAAGGACAGAATGTCCTGCCATTTTGGATTTTATACCTCATGAAATGGAAAGTTTACATGCAGCCTAAAAATTTATTAATTGCCCAAACTGAATAGTTTAAATGAAGGCCAATTTAAATATATATATATATATATATATATATATATATATATATATATATATATATATATATATATATATATATATATATATATATACACATAAAACTCACTTTTCAGTACTTGTGCCCAGTAATTTTCTAGAATGCCTAATTTTGAAAACATGGGATTGTTCAGATTAGGCTCGGCTTCCCACTGCACAAACCCTCTCATTAGAATTACACTGAGGTCATGTTTACTCAGCAGAACTTTGGGGCAGTGTAAACAGAGGAGAGAGAGAGGAGGGGTAAAAAATTTGTTAATTAATTGAAAACAAATAATCACACTGAATCCGTCATTTTCAGTTCCAATTTTTGCCACTCATGTGTGATATTGAAATCTGATAATTGAAATGCAATAAGAGGCAATGCTCAGTGACTCAGTCTAACCAGTCAGATCGGAATTCATGCGAATTTTATGTCATTCCAACTCGTCATTTGTTATAAATTTGCACAGAGGAGAATGAAAAACAGGTGAAGGAGGTTTTCAGTGGCAGGATACTGAAGTAACAGAAATATTTGGGGTGATGACAAAATTAGAAGAAACATTACAAGCCACAACTGCTCCGTGTTTAAGGAAATTTCTAAATAAATGGCCGAATGTGGCCACAGGAGGACATGGCTGCAGTGTCAAAGGAAAAGAAAAAAAACTTAAAAGCAAAATTTAAAGAATCCAAGAATGCAAGCCAAAAACAGTCACATGCGAGTCAGTTCAAACTGTTCATATAAATATGGTCATAAAAATATCATCATGTGAACAGCCTTCAAAAAAAAAAAACAATCACTTTGGAGGGCCACTTTACCTGCTGTGTGAACGTAGCCCAAGTAATTCCACCCACAGCTTGAGAACCCTTTGATTGAGCAATCTGTTCAAGCCAAGAGCTAAGCTGTGGAAATACACTGTTGCTGGCTGCACCGTTCAATACATCAGCCTTCAGTCTCTGAGGACAGAAGAGCTTAGTGGATCAAGTTTATTTAAAAGTCTACTTTATTTTAAGTCAAGCTTGTAAGTACTTTCCCAATATTTTGAACATAGTAGTTCAATTGCACTGAATCTATCACAGTCTGGGTGTACAGTGAAGTAAACAGTGTTGGCTCTACAAACTGTCAGCTATTTATCGTGAATGCTTAAATGACCTTAACACAACAAAGTGGGGCGGTACGGTGGCTACCACTGCCGCCTCACAGCAAGACATCCTGAGTTCAATTGTAGGGTGAAGCGGCCTGGGTCCTCCCCGTGGGCTTACTCCGGGTGCTCCGGTTTCCTCCCACAGTCCAAAAACATGTGTTAGATTAACTGATTACACTAAATTGGTGTTGAGTTGAGTATATATTTATGACTAGCCTTGATATAACCGTGTGTGTGTGGCTGAAATGGCCAATGATGCTTATAGTGACGTTAAATAAACCACAAATAACAACACAAATACATTAAGCTTATAATATAATTAACCATTAAACGAACAATTTCACAAGAAGCTAATGCAGCTGGGAATCACAGAGTCATTTGGGGTGAGCAGCAGCTCATTATTTAAAGGAACAGGTGCACAAAACCAACCGTTCTGAAGAGGGCAGTTGAGTACAGGGTGAAAAGAGTGCTTTGGTGCCTCATCTATCTAATATTTTGATCAAAGCACCTCAGACACTTCATTAAGACTTTAGGAAATTGTTAACTTGTGGAAAAGGGGTAAAAATGTCACCTATAGAGGAAATTGGATCCATCTTTGGAAAGAAAGTGGCCATACTGAGTTGTTCAAGTTCTTTAAGCAAAGGCTTTAGCTTTTCCTCTATGATGCTGGATTGAGATACACATTAATCCATTGCCATGATTTGGGTTTAGGTTGTGTCCCATACAGGATATTTCTTTGATAAATAGTATGACGATTAAAACACTGCCTTGAAAGGCATTTGGAGGCAACTGCTGCCACCCTAGACACCAAAATGAAATGAAACAAAAGTTAACTACACACCTTATACATATTTAACACCTTATTTCTAATCTCAGTGCAATAAAAGTCCTGATTTACTCGTTATATTGAATGTCCACGGATTACTGTAAAAGGTGTGTTGTTTTTTCCTTCTTAAGCTGTCTGTTTACATCGGCAGGCAGGCAGGGAACACGCGTTTTTAATATTTGGTCGACACTGAACAAAAGAAAGCTGAAAATACACAACTGAGAATTTTTCCTTAGCGTTTGGAGCCGCTAGTTCAGGTGGCACGGTGACGTGAAGCTGCAAAAAGCGTGCGGAATCACCTAAAAGAACACGGAACACCGCAACCTTGCGTGACATGAGTCAAAAACAACTGTGCAGCACAAGAACGAAGTAATTTGAAGCGAATTTCCTTACTTTAATACAACAGCGACGTTTAGGCATCTTTTGTGTGAGCTAGCTCATAGAACGCTCTAGCTGCAAACCTAGCCGAGCTAACGCTAACTACTGCAGCTTGCGTTTCACCGGCAACTGTCTTTCCACTGAACGTCTATCATGATTAATTAATTTAGATATCAGTTAAACAACTTACAACGTCACGTAATTCCAAATAAAATAAAAAAAAACCATACCGTTCAATCACAACATCCTCCAGGTTCTTCCACTTTCTATCATGCTTCTCGGTTCTTGTGTATATCTACGACGTCTCTGGAGAAGCGTTGGGCGGGGCTCCAGGGCTTTAGAGCGCACCTCTGATTGGCTGGAAGAACCGGAGGTTATTTAAATACAGATTAGGTGTGGAGGACGTCAGTGACATCTACTCTGTTCATCACTGGAAAAAGACCGCCACAGGAGAACCAAATGGCCACTACAGGATAACCAAATGGCCACTACAGGATAACCACAAGCCTAGAGCAGGACCACCACAGGAGGACCATTAGATCACCAGATGACCACTACAAGATAACCACAGGCCCAGCACAGGACTGCCACAGGACCACCATAGGAGGACCAAATAATCACTACAAGATAATTACAGGCCTAGCACAGGACCACCATGGGAGGACCAAAGGACAAGATAACCACAGGCGTAGCACAGAACTGACACAGAAACAGATTAGGAGGGCCAAAGGACCACTACAAAACATTTACATTTACATTTATGTCACTTGGCAGACACCCTTATCCAGAGCGACTTACAATTGATACAGTCTAACAATCTAAGCAATTGTAGGGTAACGGTTTTGCTCAAGGACCCAACAGTGGCAGCTTGGCAGAGGTGAGATTTGAACCCTGGACCTTCTGGTCCATAGTCAAGTACCTTAACCACTAGGCTACCACAGTCCCATTGTCCCAAAACAACCACAGGCCCAGCACAGGACTGTTTAAGGAACAAGATATGAGAACCAAAGGAAAACTACAGGATAACCACAGGCCCAGCACAGGACTGTTGAAGGACCAAGAGATGAGAACCAAAGGATAACCACAGGGCTAGCACAGGGCCACCACAGTAGAACCAAAAGACCACAACAGATGTATGAGGCATGTTTACTTCACTTATAATAATTCAACCATAAAGGTGGTTTGTTACTTTATTTTGTTTTGTTCAATAAGACGTTGCAGATTTGTTTGAATTACATTGTTTAAAATAAATTCCAGTAGAGTTTGGAAGGGGGGGTCGAAAATATTCTCATATACAAAAGTGAGGCACTGCAGAAAAGGTTTGAGAACTACTGATATATACCAGAAAACATGACACAGTACAGTAGGCTCACCATACAAGCAATAATTGATTACTGATGCTTGATTGCACCTCAGTCGCATCTCCCTGTCTTCAGACTGCACTCCTGCCAATTCTTATCACTCTTCCACTCACTAGGTGCACAAATGTGGCACTTTGTGTTGCTTAATCTAAGACACTCAGCCATTCTGACATGTAGGGGAAATTTATTATTGGCTTTCTTAAGACCGTATCAGGTGCAACATTTATGGATTCTGTTCTCAATGACGACATTTGATAAGTCGCAACACAAGCACAAATTTACAGCATTTAGCAGACAATCCAATACACAGAGAAGTAACACGAAAAAAGATGAGGTGCTGCCATCTACTGTACACATTTGCATCTACATAAATGACAGCAATGATATTTAACCTCAAGCCAGTAATGGAGTTCCCTCCCTGAGGCCTCATCACATTTCCGAATTATTCTGTGCATATGCACGGTCAATTCAGTGGAACTATAAAAAGCATTTACACCAAGTTCAATCGCAAATTTGAAAGTATTCAACTGACCAGACATTACCATAGTCAAATAGACACTTTTAAAGAATAATATTTCAACACAATATGAAAACATTTAATACGCTACTGTACAATACAGTAATTCTTATCTCTGTTTCTTTTATAAAACTTGAAACATTTACTAAAGAAAGAAGAACAATACCATGTTTTTTTTCTGCCTTTCAAGACTGCGATTCTCTTTTCTACCAGCAGATGTCACACAGGTTTGCTCATACTAGTTTTATGTCACTCAGACGTGAGTTAGATGTATATAAGACAGATCATTTTTTTCCTATTATTATTCTTAAGACCTCGGACGTCAAACGGATGGATGTTGATCGGATGGATGTTAAACATACCTGTATATGCAGCACACCCACTAGAAAACCATACTGGCCTTACAATAGTTGTTTATAGGAATGCTCCTTAAACATGAGTTTTGCCTTTGCAGTGCAATCGCTGTTGGAAATCTGGCAATACAAATCACCTGTGAAAGCGTCTGATAAATACTGTAACTATGAATGTTACAATGAGGAGCAATTGCTTTGGGAGGTGGATGGGGTGCTAAGCATAGTATACTAATTTCTTTGGACAAGGCTACACTGCTCATAAAGGGAACAAAGAATGGCGGGATTAGGGTGTCAGTGGGGCAGCGCATGTTGATGCTTTGTGTGCTGGTAGAAGTGCGTCACTGTGAAGTACATTCCACATTGTGTGTCATTGTGTACTCTGTTAAAACCCAATTAGACCTGTATGACTCACATGTAAGAGAGCGCCAGTGTTTTGCACCTAGCCTGCTACTCAGTAGTATAGGTGTGATTAGCATAGCATTAGCATATTTGTATCCATGTACTTTGAGAAAACTAAAAAATGTTATTTAAAATCCCTTATAATGAGTGGGATATGTGAATTCTTTAATCAAAGGTACTTGTAAATTTACATTTAGTCATTTAGCAGACACTTGTCTATGGTAGCGTATTTCTGCCACACAGAATGAAAATAAGCTAAATCCTTCAGCATGTCATTATTACGAGAAAGTATGTCATAAAAACGACATAATTAAGTCGTATATGACAAAGTATATCGTTATAACGAGAAACGTCCTATAATTATGTTCTAATTACGTAAAAATATCTAACTGACGGAGGTATTTACGACTTCTGCAGTTTTTGCAATGGAGCAATTGGCTGAATTAATTACATTTTACTTATTAAAATGTTATGCTTAAATCACAGTGAAATCTTAGTTTGATTGAGCATCACAGATGGAATTTCCATTAATATTTGCGAATATTTCCGCCATCCCGGCTCGTATGAGCTCTTCTCTGAGGTTACTTCAGGGTTGCCAGATTCGCTCCCATAAACACACGAATTGACGTCCGATGAGGATTAGTTCTTTTCTGTACGGTTTATTCATGCCTTATTTTTTGTTGGCCATTTTGGTTTTGGAGTTAAAAAGAACATGTTAACTGTCAAGTTACAGTATTTTTAAATATTTACATATTAAATGCAATTAATAAACAGACTTATAATATACCATAGAAACGTGATTGTCATTTTTATCACCAGATCTGGCAACACCGGTGCTGTTCAACATGCTCAGTTAGGAATAACTCAGTGTCTATGAGGTTCGACTGTTTTTTACGTCTGTATAAACGCTGAGATTTGATATCTATGCTGCTCAGTGAGACTAAGATCCAAGCAATTGAGGGTTAAGGGTCTTGGTCAAGAACCCACTTTGGTAGCTTAACAGAGGTGGGATTTGAACCCTGTATCTTTAGGTCTACAATCCAGTACCTTAACAGTTATGCCATCACAGTTCACTTTCTGTAAAAGTCATTCTCTTAGAGTTTTTTGTTTTTACAAAAACTATCCAAAATACTGGGCTGGACTGGGCTATGGACCATATGGTCCATGGTTCAAATCCCACCTCTGCCAAGCAAGACCACAATTGCTTGGGTTGTAAGATTTTGTAAGTTGTAAGTCGCTCTGCATAAGGGTGTATGCTAAATGACTCAATGTAAAATGGATATGCAGTGTACAGTATTTATATACTGCATTTTTCACATTTTATCCTCACCTTTACCGATCAGGGTCAAAGGTGTTTAGGCGCCTATTTCTGGAGAACACAGAGCGCAAGAGTCAGCATGCCCTGGATGCCAGTCTACCGCTGGGAAAGATATGGGTCACTGCTACAGCACTGGGAGATGACTCCCTCTCTCCCTCAGACACAGCCAATCACGCCTGCATGTTACACCCGACCTGGCCCAAAGGCATCGCTGAGGGTGTTGAGGTGGCATATTTAAGCACTGTGTCACTCAAAATCAAAATTCTGATATAAAAGTCTACCTTGTAAATTGAAGTTGGCATAGTTTTTTTTACCAACTTGCCAAAATGCTGTTATAACATATCAAGAAGACATGGAGGTGCTTGGTGGTGCAGCAGCCTAATACACTAGCCCACCACTGCCAAGGCTCGGATCTGCCTTCCAGTCAAGTCAGGCATCACGTAGGGGTGGGTAATATGACAATATTTTGTTATATCATGATACATTTTGTTATACCGATAGACAATATGCTTTTCTGAGCACATTGAGGATATCATCACTGCGTAAAGGGGAATGTGGGACTGTGGTTGCCTAGCGGTTAAGGTACTGGACTCTGGACCAGAAGGTCCAGGGTTCAAATCCCACAAATGTCTTTAAATATTGTCATATAATATTTTTACCATATCATCCACCCAAAGCATCACACACATGTACAGGCTTTGCCCAAGGAAGAGAGGTCAAACAGAGACTTCTGCTAGGGTCCTAAGATGGACTACCTGCACCCAGTGTCTCCACCCCAAAACTCTACCCTGAATCTGAGGCACCAACACACTCTACTGTACCACAATGCTGCACAAAATAAAATATATATAAATAGCTTTTAAAGATTAAAATGACATAGATGTACTTTATGTATGCAGAGACAATCAAAACGAGTGTGACTCACAGTAGACACACAGGCACAGTGAGAAGTG
The DNA here is from genome assembly GCA_025084515.1 of Ancistrus triradiatus. NCBI lineage: Eukaryota > Metazoa > Chordata > Actinopteri > Siluriformes > Loricariidae > Ancistrus > Ancistrus triradiatus. The sequence goes on along the minus strand of JAJAGP010000674.1, from coordinate 294,082 downwards.
TGCACACCCTCCACCCACTTTGTCATCATGGGCGTGGATCTATCAGCCCTGTAAGAAATTCCCAAGCTAAAGAAAGCCTCATTTTCCTCTTCATCACACTCTGGAGATCCGTCATTCAGAAAGCACAGTGCTACAGCCATGGTCCTGTACCTCGCCCTGCTGCTTTCTTTCATCTCAGCCGTTCATATGAGCGATGACCATCACCCAGTGGTGGAAGACGTGATTGTAGCAAGTGAGTACACTTTATTATTATTACTTAATTACTAGTTCTTTTACTGTTTAAGCTTTGTAAGACTTGCAATGTATTGCACAGTTGAAAAGAAAAGAAAAAAAACAAAACAAACATTTAAAACAATTAAGTATTCATACTCTACACATTTAGACGGATTATGTTATGATCTATTTAAACTTATGACATTAAAGCTAAGTATATACAAAACGATCATTTATAGAGTGCTTTCTTTTGGGTAGTGGCTGTTACAGTCCCTAACCCATTAATGTTAACTGGTGATATTCTTTGTTGTCACAGTTGTGTCTTTTTCATGTCATTTAAAGTGAAGCTGACAGATTTAGATTCATCATGTGTTCTTTTTTAAACTGCAAAAAACTTTATTCAACAAACACTGTCTTATGGTATTATGTCACTACCGAAACACAGAGTCTTTGCCCATAGAGGGAGCCCTCTTTTAGCCACACTCTTGCATTTTAGACCAGGACATGAGAGTGCATCCCTGCTATCATGACCACATAGCGAGAACTGAGATCCCATTGTTTGGATTTTGCTGTATTTGATGTACACTGTCTGAAAAATCGTGTATAATATTAAAAGACTGTTACTAATAAACACGGAATTTTGTGTTATACATAAAATGTTCGAAATGTTATTTTTAAATTGTTGACAATTTGAAAGGTATGAGTTTTACAGTAAGTGTATACAACTTTTTGCTCATGAGATTTTTCTCATTAGATTAGCTCAAAATAGTCACTTTCAAAGTTAAAGTTTTGGGAGAGGAAAAAAACATTTCAAGTTATTCTAAAAATTCAATACAAAAACTGATTGTAATTTTACTAAATACTGTGTGGGAACCTGCATACCAACCAAGATGTTGGTTAAACAGCCATACAAAATTCTACAAAAAACTGTTTTCAACTTGGTAGAATAGTCTTCAAACTATATGTGTGTGTTATACAGAAATGTACAGCGATGCTTGAAAGTTTGTGACCCCTTTAGAATTTTCTACATTTCTGCATAAATATGACCTAAAACAAGTCCTAAAAGTAGATAAAGAGAACCCAGTTAAACACATGAGACAAAATATTATACTTGGTCATTTATTTATTGAAGAAAAAGATCCAATATTACATATTAGTGAGTGGCAAAAGTATGTGAACCTCTAGGATTTGCAGTTAATTTGAAAGTGAAATTAGACTCAGGTGTTTCAATCAATGGGATGGCAATCAGGTGTGAGTGGGCACCCTGTTATATCTAAAGAACAGGGATCTATCAAAGTATGTTCTTCACAATACATGTTTGTGGCACGAACAAAGGAGATTTCTGAAGACCTCAAAACAGTTGTTGATGCTCATCAGGCTGGAAAAGTTACAAAACCACCTATAAAGAGTTTGGACTCCACCAATCCACAGTCAGACAGATTATGTACAAATGGAGGAAATTCAAGACCATTGTTACCCTTCCCAGAAGTGATCAACCAACAAAGTAATAGTTGTGAGGTCACAAAGGACAACCTGTAGTGTTACATTCTTAGCAACTGAAGGCCTCTCTCACATTGGCTAATGTTAATGTTCATGAGTCCACCATCAGAAGAACACTGAACAACAATGGTGTGCATGGCAGGGTTGCAAGGAGAAAGCCACTGCTCTCCAAAAAGAACATTGCTGCTCGTCTGCAGTTTGCTAAAGATCACGTGGACAAGCCAGAAAAATGTTTTGTGGATGGATGAGACCAAAATAGAACTTTTTGGTTTAAAAGAAAAGCATTATATTTGGAGAAAGGAAAAGACTGCATTCCAGCATAAGAACCTTATCCCATCTGTCAAACATGGTGGTGGTAGTATCATGGTTTGGGCCTGTTTTGCTGCATCTGGGCCAGGACAGCTTGCCATCATTGAGGGAACAATTAATTCTGAAAGATATCAGAGAATTCTAAAGGAAATGTGAGGACATCTGTCCATTAACTGAATCTCAAGAGAAGGTGGGTCATGCAGCAAGACAACGACCCTAAGTACACAAATCGTTCTACCAAGAATGGTTAAAGAAGAATAAAGTTAATGTTTTGGAATGGCCAAGTCAAAGTCCCTGACCTTAATCCAATCGAAATGTTGCGGAAGGACCTGAAGTGAGCAGCTAATGTGAGGAAACCCACCAACATCCCAGAGCTGAAGCTGTTCTGTATGGAGGAATGGGCTAAAATTCCTCCAAGCCGGTGTGCAGGACTGATCAACAGTTACAGGAAACGTTTAGTTGCAGTTATTGCTGCACAGGGGGGTCACACCAGATACTGAAAGCAAAGGTTCACATACTTTTGCCACTCACTAATATGTAATATTGGATCATTTTCTTCAATTAATAAATGACCAAGTATAATATTTTTGTCTCATTTATTTAACGGGGTTCTCTTTATCTACTTTTAGGACTTGTGTGAAAATGATGATGTTTTAGGTCATATTTATGCAGAAATATAGATAATTCTAAGGGGTTCTCAAACTTTCAAGCACCACTGTACATGTACACCATATAGACAGAGATTTGTGGACACCCCTTCTAATTATTGAGCTCTGCTATTTCAGCAACCCTCACTTGTAACGCATTCATAATATCAAGTAAACATTTCGGGATTCTCCATAGACAAACTGTGGCAGTAGAATAGGTTGTACCGAATACTCCAAGGCTCTCAATATGACACATTTACAGGTTTCCACTTCCAACAGTTCAGTTCATCAACATAGAGAAATGGCTTGCTAACTTTGATTGAGAACTTGGCTGGCTTGCCCAGAACCTTGACCTCAACTCCATCAGATTAACTTCTTAAAACTCCCAGGTCCCATTTACAGGTCCTGATTTACATTCTTCACTTTGTATTATTCCTGTGATTATGTAAATCCACATTTTTAACTATGTCCTCTTCTTCTTGTACATTTAAAGAACATGTGAAGCCCCTCGGAGGCTGGCATGAAGCTAGCCCCACAGCAAAAGAGGTCCTAGAGGCTGCCGAGAAAGCAGTGGAGAAATACAACGGAAAATCCAAATCGAAGGTCTTCTTTAAGCTCTTGAATGTCACCTCTGCAATCAGACAGGTATGTTTCTTTCTGACCTATCATTGAAATTCACATGATAGGTTGCAGACAGGGACGGGGATGAGAGACAGGCTTAAGTGCAAGAACTGGAGCTATATTAAACTACATTGTGCAAATACGAGTGGAATGTGGATAGGCAGACAATAAGGGGGCAGAGTGTTCTCAGAGAGACACTACGTGGCTAGGCTAACACTAAGTGAAAACAAAAAGAGGCTAACAGGATAGGCTAACAATAAGTAAACATACAGAAACTAATAGGCTAGGCTAACAATGAGCTAATAACAGAGTAAACAACACAAAACAGGGCAAAATACATGAAACACAAAATGGAACAGAAAAACTCTGAACAGGAGCAAGTGGAGCCAGGAACAGGAACCAACCAACAGAACAAATGATGACGAGACAAGAAGGTAGTGGAGAAAGGGTTTTTTTTATAGGAGAAGCACAGTCATGTGTTATTAAGCAACCTGCTATGGAAGGAGAAAATGGTCAGAAAGGAGCATTGATGTATCAGGACATCCTTAGAACCTGTAATTTCCAACATAAGAAGAACTCCTGTATTATATGGGTCAGCTTTTTCTGAAGTCAATACAGTATGTATTCTAGTACAGCCTGGTAATAATAGCTATATAAAACATGTAAGGAATAACCTAGGTGTGTCCTGATAGAAAAATAATCAATATCATAGTGGTCTAATACTGGAGAACACACTGGAGTTCTGACCCAGCCCCCACAGCTCAAGTAACTCTGAAAATCAATGGAAAGGGGAAAAGTTACTTGAGTCCTGGGGGCTGGGTCAGAACATTGGAAACTTGAATTAACCTGGAAATCCCTTGGTGAGGTTAACAGAGACAGACAACATAGACTTGAGCCCAGTTTCAAGGAAGGTCATTACAAAACCATAGGGTGTTTAAGTGTCCTCTTGCCACCAGTGTGCTATGCAACCAGAAAGAAGTACTTCACCCTCAGGCCACCACAAGGTGCATCTCACTATGCCACCCAAAACCATTAGAAAAAACCTCACCTCACCTCACCAAAGGCAGGAAATGAAACATAGTGGCTTAGTCGGCCAAGGACTTTCTCCCAATGCTGCACCACTTTGATTCATATCCTGCCTTGTGGTAGACTGATGGCGCAGAGCCCCTTCAGATCCCCTGTCATATTGTCTGCCTGTGTTCACATTTGGAAGGTGACGCATGTTAGCTCTTACTATGGAAATGGTAAATAAGTAACATATATGAGTGCATTAATGTAAACTTTAGATTGTTTGATAAGAGCTGATAAGAGCTGTTCTGTTTATTTAATCAGAACGCAAGACTGGACAACAGCATTGCATATTTCCAACAGTATCATCACTGCACTGTGAGAACTAACGTTCCAGCTTGACTGTGTCCTCAGGTCACTAACATAATAAACTTCAAGATCAACACGACAATTGGAAAAACAACCTGCCGTAAAACTGAGGCTATGGATTCTGAAAAGTGCAAATTGGCACCAAAGGTATTTTTAAGGCGTTAATTCCTATTTGCTTATTCTTTTAATGTAGTAGTATTCTACAGCTTTAATTCTGTCTTTTGACTTCTCTTGAATTCCCGATTTTCAGCGACTTGGGTGCAAGTTTGATGTCGAGTACAACCCAAGAAATAATCAGTATGTGGCACATACTGTCACTTGCAATAAAATAAAGAACAAACATGGGCCAAGCCATAAAGATAAGCCAGTGGAGTGAAGGCAAGGCGACAACTTTCATATCTTTCAACTGAATGGCTTCCTCTGGAAGGGCAAAGCAGTTACTACATTTTCTAATTGGCTAAGACTTGCGAAAGAATAAAGAAATGTGATATTAGACTGTATCTCATGGTTGTCATTTATAAGTGCACACTGCAGGAAACAAAGTTTAACTGGAAATGTAAAAGATGTTTCACTGTCAGTCAGTGCTTAATTTGAGTTGGATCCTGCCGGACAAGATCCGATACCTCTCATATTTGGAGCACATGCGTTCAGGCACCTATTTGTATGGATCCAGCACCTCTGCATTTTTAGATATCAAATAACATAGAAATGAGCAATATTAATAAATGAATTTTAATTAAATGGTACTTATTTGTGTGGAACATCCTTTCCAAAAACCCAAACTCATTTTCTTTGCTGGTACCTGGCATAATTATTTCATCAGTCACATATTGCGCGCTCACATGTCAGGAGAGCTCGAAGACGCAGAGGTTTGGAGATGGCAAAAAAAAGACAACTGATAGTTAAGACAATGTACAGTGGAACCTTAGTCCTCGACTACCTCGGAACTTATCGAATTCGGTTCTTGACACATTTTGACTTGAAAAATTTGTCTCTGTTCTCGTCGGTTGCTCAGTAGTCATTGAACTTTCTTAAATTTTTATGAGCCGACCTGTGCAACTCGTTTCAGGCAAAACTCAACTCATGATTCATGATTCACAATTCAGTACACAATGATTCAGTGAATCAGATTCACAATGGCCCTTGCTCAGAGAAGATGCCCACTGTGTTTATCGTGTTTTCCTTGTCCTGTATTTTTACATCTACAGTACTGTATTCTTAGTGCAAATAAGTTTCCATGGGTCCTAAAAAGGTTAGTTTATAAGAGCCAACCGAAAGCAAAACAGGAATTGAATGCTCCAGAACATTATTTACTTGTCTTTACCCATCATGAGACTGAATCTCCATCTACAGGCACCTGTAACATCAATCATTTAAGGTGGAACGAAAATGCGAATAAGATGTGATCTTCAACCTTATCTCTGCTATGATACACCAAACACTCGTTAAACTCTTCATTTCATGATACATTTAACTTATGATGGATTTGTCGGAATGCATCTCCATCATAAAGCACCTGTACAATACAACTCCATTAATGCATATGATGATGCATACAATGTGGATTTTCTGGGGGTCTGGAATGAATTAATTCAATTTGCATTATTTCTTATTAAATTTGCTCGGTACTCGTCATTTTCGGTTCCCGACAAGCCTTCTGGAACGAATTAATGACTAGAACCAAGGTACCACTGTACATTTTTTCTTCATTTATATATATTATATACAAATTATATATTATATACAAATATCCCTCATTACAAATTAAACACAACTGTCAGTGTTCCAGTGTTCAGCCTTTTACTGATGACACACACTGACATCATGTCTATCAAAGCACTTTACTCATTTAAAAAATGACTCCATTTTTCCAGTAGCCTTCTCTGATTTATTCCCATGACATGCTCAGGTTTTTCCTTTACTGTTTATTTTTTGCCCCTTTAAAAATGTTCACTTAGCAAAAATACAGGTTGGTAATTTATAATGGAAGATATCGCAGACAGCTTCTTTGAAGTATTTAAATTATGGTAAGACAAATAAGAAACACGTTACCAGTAACGTACAAAAATAAACCAAATCAACTTCATGCTACAGTATATACACTCTCAGAGAAATGTACATTTTGTCCCCTACCCACAAATGTCATCGGTTCTCAAGATCCAGCACAGGACAAGTCATAACATAAAATGGAAAAAAAAAAAACCCAACAGTTTCTTGGAAAGCTCCTCTGCAATCATGAGTTAATGGATTTAATGGAGGCATGGAACATGCAACCAAAAGATATTCCCATAACTGGTATTTTTGGCAGTGGTGGCTCAGTGGTTAAGGTTCTGGACTATTATTGGGAAGACTGTGAACTCAAGCTGCCCATGTTGGGCTCTTAAGCAAGACTCTTAGGCTACCTTTACATAGCAGGTAAAAGTGGCCCAAATCTTTTTTGACATATGTGACTTAGATGTGTTGCCTCTGGGGCGTTATGAATAGAAAAACACATTGAATCTGGCATTTTCAAGTCAAATTTAGGGCACTTTCATATATGGTATTGAAATCTGATACATATCCGATATGCTGCAATGCGAATCGTTCTGAATAGGGATGCACCAATCCGACTTTTTCAGTTCTGATACCGATACATAGACTTTGCATATCAGTCCATACCCGATATCTTTCTGATACCATTGCTGAATTAATAAACCATATACCTCACCATGTGGGATAGAGTTATATCAGAACCTCTCCATGGTTAGGGAAATTTCTGCAAGTGCCTGTTACTGTTGACTCCATTTTGATTGTTTACCTCTGGACAAGAGTGTCACATAAAGCATTGCCCTTTTGTGCATGTGCTCAGTTTAGGAGTGTGAACTGTTCAGACGAATGTCAGATATAGGTCATATATCCATACTCATCAAACCATCGCTGTAATTCCTATAGATATGGGAATTGTTTGATCAGTCTAATTCTTTTTGTACTGTATTCCATTGGCACATCCATCTAAGGGAAAATAACCAATTATTAACTCTTAATTCATGGGTTACACAACAAATATTCAAGCATTTGTACCGTTCGCAAGGGGGGCGCCCTGGTCTGCTTCTGGCTTGGCCAGAAACATAAACCTCAGCCCCAAGGAACTGGTAAACTCAACCTCAGACGAGGTGAAACATTATACACAACCCTGACCTTAAGGGTACCATACACAGTAACCCTGACACAACTTCAAACGCAACCCCTTAACTGACAGACCTCACCTTGCCAGAGGTGGGATACAAACCAGTGCTTTACCTACTGAGTCTTGCTCAGTGGGTAGTGCTGTCGTCTCACAGCAAGAAGGTCCTGGGTTTGATCCCCAAGTGGAGTGGTCTGGGTCCTTTCTGTGTGGCATCTGCATGTCCTCCCCGTGTCTGTGTGGGTTTACTCCGAGTACTCTGGTTTCATCCCACAGTCCAAAGACATGCATTGAGTTAACTCATTACACTAAATTGCCCCCAATCTGAGTACTAGCTTCGATATAACCTTGAGTGTTAATGTAACCTTGTATCCGTCGTTGGCCATTAATGATGAAGACCGACGTTAAATAAACAAACAAATCAACCTACTGAGTCACTTTGTTTGGTTTGTGTCCCACGAGGTGAGGTTTGAGCATGGCAGGCACTTGTCACTTGACGTAACAATCTATGTGATGCCCGCTCTTCTGGTGATTTCCTGGCACTTTTAAGCCCATATGCTGGTAGCTGACACGGTGAAGTTCAGTGGTCGGCTCCAGATGGTGTTTATTGGAAGCACCCAGGAATAGTCCCAGGTTCATGTGTCAAGATACCTTTGATCATGGAGATGTTTGAACCTTGTCAGAGGCAAATGAGTCTCAGTGCTACTTGGTGAGGCGACTGGGTCTGTGTCTCCAACCCATTCTCCCCCCGTTAGTATTTTTGTCTTAATTGAGTAATGTCATAGTTTTTCATTTGTTTGTTGTTTCAGCTGAAAGAAATTAAATCTCCATCCTTTATTCACACGGTCGTCTCTGTCTTTGGTGGCAACTTTGAGTTCAGGCAGTGTAACAGGAGATGCTGCTGCTCCTTATACCTGCATAAGAAGCAGTAAATCAGTTAATGTATAGTGTTTTATTAAACAGTAAAAAATTTTTCTTTAGAACTGACTACAGAGCCATGAGAGTGGAGAATATAAACTTCAACAGAATGCATTCATTACTGTGTAACTATTAAATAGTTTGAGTGACGGCGGTGCGTTCTGATCATCCACAGCCATTGCAACAGTGACACCTGCAGGCCCTGTGAGAGAATGGTGTCCCATTTAGGGCCTGTGCCATTTGTTCTTCAGGGATAGGTGGAAAAAAACCTTATTAATAAAACAATAACAATTACCAGAACTATAACTTTTAAATGCAAAGTATTATGTATTTGCTTTCATTTAAAGCACATAATGCATGTGAGAGCTGTTGTGCCAGGCATGTTGTCAAATCGCACAGTTACACTTGGACACTGGACAGCGTCTGCTGTCACACAGTAATGAGCAAAGCCTTATAAGTAAGTTTTCTCCAAAGAAATGCTGCTCCCTATAGTCTAATAGTATGTAGAATGTATGGTATACATTTGTCTCATATAGTCAAGTAACCACTATTGTTATTTGAAAGCCCTATTACTAACTCAGTCGTCACTAAACTAACAAATCAAAGTGTCAGTTTACACAACAATCTTTACTGAACTTCTGATCTCCAGCGTGACTCACTTGTGAACGACGCGCTGTATCTCGTGGTTCTCCTGCTCTTGTAGCTTCAGCAGAACCCGTTGGAGAATGGGCAGCTCTAAATTGACATACTGTGCTACCTAAATAAACCAATAAAAAGCAAGGATTAGTTACTGAACGGCTTGTAAATGAGTGAAAGCGCTGAAGCTCACTTACATCTGTGCTAACTTCCTCTTCATCTGTGTCCATGAGGAAGATTCTCATGATGTCCTCTGATGGTCCTTGAAGAAAACGCTCCCAGAGTGGAAGATCTGACCAACCCAGCTTCTTTTTTTCTGTAAAATCCAGACATGGGAGTGGTGACCATTTTAGTGTTACAGCCTTCGCTCTGCTGAGAAAGTTTTCCAGTAGAATGTGGAACGCTGATTGTGTACAATAATTCCTGACTCACAGTTGCCATTCTCAATCTTTTCCAGAGTGACTAACAACTGACACAATCCAAGCAATTGTGCCTTAAGGGTCTTGCTCAAAGACCCAACAGTGGCAGCTTGGTAGAGCTTGGATTTGAGCCCTGGACCTTCTGGTCTACAGTTTAATACTTTAGCCACTTAGCCCAACTGTTGCTGGAATTTTCCACACCTCTAAACTGTTGGTATGTTTGTTTAATACAATGACTAACTGTAAAATCATGGTGCCCCTGGTCTGTGTCACATGTCACACACAGTCCCAGTCACCTCAGGTGAGGAGAAACAGAGTTACACCTGGACTTGTGGCATGAAGAAACCCTGATGGTCATTATGGTGCACCTAACCCTTACTGATAATTACAGATGCTCGACCCTTCCTGCTGTTTATAGGTGTTTGAGCAGAGCAACGGTGAGACCCCTTGGCATTCTGACACATGACTCAAAGAAACTGGCCAGCTCTGTGGTAGGGTACCAATTTCGTGGTGCTGAGATACCTTGCCTCATATCCTGCCTCTGGTGAGGTTTATAAATTGCAGGAAATAGGCCTTGGGCAGTGCTTGCGTCCAGTTCCAATGCAAGCGGCTTTAAGACCTCGCCAAATGAACATTCCTGGGTGGTAAGGGGGTATTCTGGGAATCAGAAGGGGGTAAAAGGGTATTCTGGTCCTTGGGTGAGTATTCTTTGGTCTGAACAGCAATCATAAGGTTGCAAGACCCACTTGGGTAACAGAGACTGGATTTGTGATGTGCAACACTACCACATCAGTTCAACTGTTGCACTGAAAATGATGCCCTGCAAATTTATATCTGGCCAGTGGTGGTCCTTTTTCATTTAATGGTTGGGGTAGAAGTGGCAGACAAATTGTTCCAAACACATCCCACATCCTGCGTACATAGTGTGCCCAAGAAACCTGCCACGGACTGCAGAAAGAGCCTCCTTACTTTGCCAACACAATTATTTATTTCAGGATGAGTCACCACATTTTCCTGAGCTGCACTTTCCTGATGTTTTATCAGAACTATGTCATACATATTCAAACACAAGTCTCAGGAAGTCACAAGAAGTGTGGAATCATATGATAAACGCTCAGCTATTTAATCTAAATATTATCATATTCTGCTTCTGGAAACTATTATTATATTTCTGTAAACCAGAAACCAGAAAATTCCGGAGTATGAAGTTCAAGCATCAAGTCATAATGCGATGCCCACAGTGACACAGAGTAAAAGTAGTTATTTTTAATAGAATATGCACAAATTATGAGTTATTTAAATAACAAAGCTATGAACACTGAAAAACTATACAGTGAATACCAGATAAAACATGACATTGTAGCCGCTTTGCAGGAGAGACATATTTCTAATAGAAGGTGTCCTAACAATTGTATTATGTCATAAAAAGAATAACTAAATCACTCAAGTGCACATACCTCCACTTTGATGAATGCAGTACAGAGCAAATTCGCCGGGATCGTTTTCTATCTGCAATAGTAAACATGACAGCAGGTCAGCCTGCAACTTCTGTGAAAGAAATCTCATCACATGGATATACAATTACTAATATAAATTCCTTCATGCTTACATATTGACCGGACGCATCATGGATACACGAGATGTGCCTTTATCCGGATTGTATATTGCATAGTCTAACTTATATTCTGTATAAAGGTACTCCCCGTTTATAATGGCACGACTTATAATATTTTAGCTTCCCGTTAGGAATCTGATAATAAACATAAACACACATTCAGCAGAAACCGTACTCTGAATTTTAAATTTTGAATTTCAGATTTTCCCGGGCAAGCGATATGCAGTATACACAGTACATTCCCACATTCTGATGAGGAAGTCGGCACCGAGTGATGTAGGGAGTCACGTGGCAGCAGTGATGTGTACTAGGAAATGTAGTGAGGAAAAGCCGTGGTTGCGCAATAATCGTTTCATTTTTCAATTTCAATACATTATTCAATAAATTAAATCAGATATTCTTTATAAGCTTCATGTTAATGTTTTTGCCTGTAGTTTAATAGAAGCGCTTTAATCATGTTTAAGGGTACGTTTGGCTCTTGATACTCTCCTGTGCTCGATTTGGGACGCTGTCACGTGGCGGGAGTGATGACAGCTGGGAAATGTAGTGAGGAAAAGTCACGGGTTGTGTACAATATTAAATGTGCAAGGAAAGCTTCACTTTTACACATTAAATACATTAAATATTACAATTAAACTCTTTGATTTATGATAAACTCAACTTACGATGGATTTGTCAGAACATATCCCCATCTTAAATCTTAAATATAAGAATTATAGAATATAAGACAATAGTATATATATAAAAAATAAATAATAAAATATAATAACGTAGAGAATATGAGTGATTATCAGCATTATTTAGTCCACTAAACAGCGTGACTGTAGGTTCTTGTGTCCTCAGCAGGTAAGTTTTGGTGGCATGGCATGCTATACTACAGTGTTTCCCAAACACTGATTTATTTGATATCGATATTGACTGCCTCATATTGATTATCAATGTTTATACTACTTAACATAGGTAAAATCATTCCAGTGAAAGGCTGTGTGCAGCGCATTGACTCAGCCCCTCTTTTCCCCACATGCTCGCTTTTGCTCTCTCTTACACACACGACATTTATGGAATTTCATGACACATCTTTATGTGACAGTGCAGTGTATTTCCTGTATTTATTACACAAGCATGTATTTCACAGTAGCGCAGGGAACTGACTGAGAAGTGTGCATGCAACTCTGGTGGCTGGTGCTTTTCTCTCTGCTTGTTTCTCTGGTGTGCTGTGCTGCAAAGATGCAGTTCTTCTTAACTGTGGTGGCCTAGCAGTTAAGGAACTGGACTATGGACCAGAAGGTCCAGTGTTCAAAACCCACCTCTGCCAGGCTGTCACTGTTGAGCAAGACCATCATTTGTCCCCCCACAGTACATCAGCTTACCGCCACACATGGAAACAAATTCTCAAACATAAACTAATCCGCAACTGTTCCACAACAGACACACAGTACACAAAATTCACCTGAGTAGTAAAACCAGCTCTTCACCATCATCTCTGTGCTTATAAGGAGCGCAATGCCAGCCACACTCGGTGTTTAATAAATCTCTCTGCACCAGAGGCCACGCTGTTATGTGTTTGGGGGATTTGGGAATTAGCTCTTCTGATGTGACACTGAACAGGATAAGCTAGAATAAAGCAGGGAAAACATGCTAGAAATCATTGAAGTCTTCAAAGTACCTTGAATTTGTGTAGAAGTTGGCTGATGACCTCATTTGTCCTCATTCCGCTAGTGATGCGCACGTTTGTGGTTGTCCCATAGGATGGAGTAAATATCGAAGTCTAAAAAGACATAAGCACGTCAGATTTGACCTTGGTTCTAGATATAGTCAGGTGTACTCAAACAACAGAGCAGGTCAGACAGGGTTGCCAGTTGGCGCAAGACTTAGCAACCAGGTTTATGGAAATAGGCCAACGGAAGCAAATTGGCTCTCAAAATAAACCGACAACACCAAAACAGGCCACCTATTACAATGTGAGAGGTATTGCATGATCAGGTAAAACATATAAATGAATAAACAAAATAAAAACTTTTATCTTTAGAGGTTGAACAAAACCAACTTGCAGGAATATGTGAGAGAGAGACAGGATCAGGGAGCAAAGCCCAAATAAGCAACTACACTTTAAAAACAAGCTCCAAAAACCTGCAACCCACAACTACCAATATTTGTAAGTGACTTCATAGAAAGATACAGTGGTGCTTGATAGTTTGTGAACCCTTTAGAATTTTCTTTATTTCTGCATAAATATGACCTAAAACATCATCATCAGTCCTAAAAGTAGATAAAGAGAACCCGGTTAAACAAATGAGACACAAATATTATACTTTTTTTTTTTTTTTTTTTTATAGGAAAATGATCCAATATTACATATTAGTGAGTGGCAAAAGTATGTGAACCTTTGCTTTCAGTATCTGGTGTGACCCCCCTGTGCAGCAATAACTGCAGCTAAACGTTTCCTGCACACCGGCTTGGAGGAATTTTAGCTCATTCCTCCGTACAGAACAGCTTCAGCTCTGGGATGTTCGTGGGTTTCCTCGCATTAACTGCTCACTTCAGGTCCTTCCACAACATTTCGATTAGATTAAGGTCAGGATTTTGACTTGGCCATTCCAAAACATTACCTTTATTCTTCTTTGGTGCTTAGGGTCGTTGTCTTGCTGCATGACCCACCTTCTCTTGAGATTCAGTTCATGGACAGATGTCCTGACATTTTCCTTTAGAATTCTCTGATACAATTCAGAATTCATTGTTCCCTCAAGGATGGCAAGCCGTCCTGGCCCAGATGCAGCAAAACAGGCCCAAACCATGATACTACCACCACCATGGGATAAGGTTCTTATGCTGGAATGCACTGTTTTCCTTTCTCCAAACATAACACTTTTCTTTTAAAACTCTTTAGAGATGGTTTTGTAACGTTTTGCAGCCTGATGAGCATCAACAACTCTTTTTCTGAGGTCCTCAGAAATCTCCTTTGTTCGTGCCATTATACACTTCCACAAACATGTGTTGTGAAGAGCAGACTTTGATAGATCCCTGTTCTTTAAATAAAACAGGGTGCCCCCTCACACCTGATTGTCATCCCATTGATTGAAACACCTGACTGTATCACCTTCAAATGAACTGCTAATCCTAGAGCTTCAAATACTTTTGCCACTCACTAATATGTAATATTGGATCATTTTCCTCAATAAATCAATGACCAAGTATAATATTTTTGTCTCATTTGTTTAACTGGGTTCTCTTTATCTACTTTTAGGACTTGTATGAAAATCTGATGATGTTTTAGCTCATATTTATGCAGGAATATCGAAAATTCTAAAGGGTTCACAAAATGTCAAGCACCAATGTAAGCCTAAAGTCATGTAGCCCTTTGTCAAAGAATGCCAAGAATACACAAAAACAATAATGCAGATAACAATTATTCAAACGTTTAAGAGAGAATTCAAAGATGCTAAAAATGTACACTGTTTTTTTCAAGGATGCATTAAAACTGACGGAAGTTGAACAATATGAAGCGAAGGCAGATTGAGGTGGTAGTACCGGGAACAATTTAAAACTGCTTTCACCCCTGGATATAGTCCATTGTTTTGTGTAACTTCTGCCGTACGGACCTGTTTTAACTCATTTTTAACATCTTTACGTTTTTAGTATGATGTTAGATAAGGAAATCAATTGTATTGGAGAAAAGCTTTAGAAGTCTATATGAGGATATGGTAGAGTTTCTGTATTTTTTGAGAAGGCAACAGCATTAATGCCTGTACCAGGATCAAGCTCGCAGCAATATTCTGACCTTATAATTATAGTAATGGCCATTAATAGAGAAGCGATGCTGTCTGTTCATCTGTCTCTCCTCTGCCGTCTTGCTCTTCACTCTCTTCTTGACCAGGAAGGCATCACTCCTGGTGCGGAACAGACAGGAGCTCTCATCTATAATGGGTTCAGGCCGCGGTGCCCTCAGCGTCTGGCTCTCATACACAGTGTAGTCTGTATTTGAAGATGAAAAAAAATATGTGAGTCACATTCACTGCAAAAACCTAAGGCCTGTTAGTTTAAATGTTCTTTGTATGTATTGAAAGTTTTATTATTTTTCATTACGAAACATGGGTGCTCTAGTGGCACAGTGCTCTATCACAGTAGCCCAACATCGCAGTGACCTAGGTTCAAGTCACAGCAGTGACTTCTGTCCAAGTCGGGCGTCACATACAGGCTCGATTAGCTCTGTCTGAGGGAGGGATTATGCATTAAGAGCATGCTTACTCCTTCCCCCTGTGTTCTTTGGAATAGGTGCTAGGCCCCCATGACTCTGAACATGAAAAACAGGAAGAAAAAGTTCTGTATAAAGACGGAACCTGGAGTCTGACTGCTGAGTGTCTCTGAACCATCTTGAATGCTTTCTTCCAGTTCATCAATGTGATGGAGGTTGTCAAATTCTCCCCAGCGTGTCATACCTCTGAAAAAAACAAACATATCATTAAATATATACAGTAGGGCAAAAAAGTATTTAGTCAGCCACTGATTGTGCAATTTCTCCTACTTAGAAAGATGAGAGAGGTCTGTAATTTTCATCATAGCTACACTTCAACTATGAGAGACAATATGAGAAAGAAAATCCAAGAAATCACATTGTAGGATTTTAAAAAAATTTAATTGTAAATTATGGTGGAAAATAAGTATTTGGTCAATAGCAAAAGTTCAACTCAATACTTTGTAACATAACCTTTGTTATCAATGACAGAGGTCAAACGTTTCTTGTAAGTCTTCACCAGGTTGGCACACACTGTAGCTGGTATTTTGGCCCACTCCTCCATGCAGATCTCCTATAGAGCAGTGATGTTTTGGGGCAACACGGACTTTCAACTCCCTCCCTAAATTTTCTATGGGGTTGAGGTCTGGACAATGTCTAGGCCACTCCAGGACCTTGAAATGCTTTTCACGGAGCCACTCCTTCGGTGTGGTTGGGATCATTGTCATGCTGGAATGTCCAGCCACGTTCCATCTTCAATGCTCTTAATGATGGAAGGAGGTTTTGGCTTAAAATCTCACGATACATGGCCCCGTTCATACTTCCCTTAACACGGATCAGTTGTCCTGTCCCCTTTGCAGAAAAACATCTCCAAAACATAATGTTTCCACCCCCATGCTTCACGGCAGGTATGGTGTTCTTGGGATGCAACTCATCATTCTTCTTCTTCCATTTGTGTTTTTACCAAAAAGTTCTATTTTGGTTTCATCTGACCACATGATATTCTCCCAATCTTCTTCTGGATCAGCCATATGCTTTCTGGAAAACTTCAGACGCGCCTAGACATGTACTGGCTTAAGCAGGGGGACACGCCTGGCACTGCAGGATCTGAGTCCCTCACGGCGTAGTGTGTTACTTATGGTAGCCTTTGTTACTTTGGTCCCAGCTCTCTGCAGGACATTCATCAGGTCCCTCCGTGTAGTTCTGGGATTTTTGCTCACTGTTCTCATGATCATTTTGACCCCACAGGATGAGATCTTGCGTGGGGCCCCAGATCGAAGGTCTTGTATGTCTTCCATTTTCTTACAATTGCTCCCACAGATGATTTCTTCTTGCCTATTGTAGATTCACTCTTCCCAGCCTGGTGCAGGTCTACAATTTTCTTCCTGGTCTCCTTCGACAGCTCTTTGGTCTGGGCCATGGTTGAGTTTGGAGTCTGACTGTTTGAGGCTGTGGACAGGTGTCTTTCATACAGATAACGAGGTCAAACAGGTGCCATTAATACAGGTAACGAGTGGAGGACAGAAGAGCTTATTAAAGAAGAAGTTACAGGTCAGTGAGAGCCAGAAATCTTGCTTTTTTGTGGGTGACCAAATACTTATTTTCCACCATGATTTACATTTAAATTTCTTTAAAATCCTACAATGTGATTTTTCCCTGGATTTTTTTTCTCATTTTGTCTCTCATAGTTGAACTGTACCTATGATGAAAATTACAGACCTTCCTCATCTTTCTAAGTAGGAGAACTTGCACAATCAGTGGCTGACTAAATACTTTTTTGCCCCACTGTATATACACACATATACTCTTATCAGCCTCTCCACTAGGTACACCTTGTGAGTACTGAGTTAGATCCCTTTTAATTCAAAGTATAAATTCATAGTATAGACATAATGGTCCCTATTGACATGATAACGTCACGCAATTGCTGCAGATTTGCCATGATGCAAATCTCCTGGACCACATCCCAAAGGTGCTCTACTGGATTGAGATCTGGTGACTGTGGAGGCCATTTGAGTACAGTGAACTCATTGTCATGTTCAGAATCCAGTTTGAGTTGATTTGATCTTTGTGACATGGCATGTAGAAGATGGGTACACTGTGGTCATATAGCGAAGGGCATGGTCAGCAACAATACTCAGGTAGACGATGCTCAGTTGGTATTAAGAGGGCTAAGGTGTGCCAAGAAAATATCCCACACACCATTAGACCACCAGAATCAGACTGAACTATGGATACAAGGCAGGATGGACCCATGCTTTCATGTTGTTTATGCCAATTTCTGACCCGACCATCCAAATATCACAGCAGAACTTGAAACTTATCAGGCCAGGCAAAGCTTTTCCAATCTTCTGTCTATTTTGGTGAGTCCAAGCAAATTTTTGGCTCAGTTGCCTGTGCATAGCTGACAGGAGAGGCAACCAGTGTGGTCTTTTGCAGATGAAGCCCTTCTGCTTCATGTTTCTGCATGTTTTCTACATTTAATCATTTAACAGATGTCCTCATCAAGAGTGACTTACAATCTAATCAATGGCCTTGCTAAAGGAAGTGCATTCAGAGATGCTCTTCTGCATACCTTGGTTGTAATGAATGGAGATTTGAGTTACTGTTACCTTTCTATTAACTCAAACCAATCTGGCCATTCTCCTCTGACCTCTGGCATCAACATGCCATTTTCACAAAGAGAACTGACACTCACTGGATATTTTCTCTTTTTCGGACCATTCTTTGTAAAACCCTTAAGATGGTTGGCTATGTGTAAAAATTCCAGTAGATTAGCAGTTTCTGAAATACTCAGACCAGTCCGTCAAGCACCAAGAACCTTGCCATGTTCAAAGTCGCTTAAATAACCTTTCTTCCCCATTTTCTGATGCTTGGTTTGAACTTCAGCAAGTCATCTTGACCATGTCTACATGCCTAAATGCAGTGAGTTGCTGCCATGTGATTGGCTGACTAGATACAGTATTTGTTTTTATGAGCTGTTGAACAGGTGTATCTAATAAAGTGGCTGTATGTATATATGTAAACATATTTGCATTAATTCCAGTAAATAACAAAAGAATGAAGACATCTGATGGTACAGAGATGGAATTACATGCCATACACGACAATTCTGTGGACTTGCAGCCAGATGTACACCAGATGTTGGCATATTAATATTGTATTTAGCACTTGTATTGAAAGGAGATTTGTGTATTCCATTAACCTCTTGTTTCCGAGCGGGCTGATGGGGTCTGGAGAATATCCTGGTGATTTGGAGCTGTCCCACTGTAGCATTTGTTTCTCATCCTGGATTTTGAGCCGGATTGGTCTCTTCATTCCCCAAGAGATGATCAGCAATCCTTCAAGGATCACCTTACCCGAGTTCTGACAGGACGGTAATGGCACATGAAGAGAATATAAGTGTTATTCCAGTAATGGGACAGTCTGTAACCTTAACTATACTCACTCACTTTCCATACCCGTTTAACCCAGTTCAATGCTGCGATGACCCAGGGCAGCACAGGGCACAAAGCAGGAAGCACCCCTTGACGGGAGCAAAGCATATGCACACACACTCCCTCTCCCTCTCTCATAATTGGACACTTTAGAGACAGCAACTGACCTAATATCTTTGAAATGTGGGCGGAAACAGGAGTACCTGAAGGAATCCCACACAGACGAGAGAACATGCAAACTCCCTGCAGAGGTTGGACAGAGGTTGGAGTCAAACACGGGTCTCTGAAGCTGTGAGCAACAGCGCTACCCACTCTGCCATAGTGCTGCCTAATCATTTACTTACAATCATTAAGTTAGTAGTTAAATCCTAAGTGAAATTTTGTTTCACTGATAGACTGGACATAATTGGGAATAGATTAGTTTCCACACCACAGTAAAACTATTAGCAAGTCATGCAAGCACTCTTCAGGACTTCTCTAAATATATTATTAGATCAGCTGCTGGATTTGGCAGTTCAGATAAAGGTGACTGTACTTCCTCTTTCTGTGCTCTTACGCCATCGTCCAACTATCACTAAAGAGCAGAAATACCACAGTATCCAGTGGAAGGCTTAGTTCATGACACACCAAATACTGTAAGTACATTTGTCTATTCATACCCTAAAAAGTTGGGTAATTACATACATGGCATTTGTTTAAAGAGAAATTGACATATATGTTTCACAGCTGATTCCCCTCCATCAAGGACATTGACATGCTAGAGCTGCATCCACAAGCCACCAACATTGTGGCTGACACCACGCACGCCTCACACACACGCTTCATACTCCTGCCATCTTGGAAGAAGTAGCATGCTTGGATGCATCAGGGCCCTCACAAGCACACAAACCCCACAGTTACTTCCCACAAGCTCAACTCATCAACCAGAGATTGGACTAAACACAACACACACCTCCATAAGATGAACTGGACCATATATATATATATATATATATATATATAATATATATATATATATATATATATATATATATATATATATATATACACACACATATATATATATATATATTCATATATATATATATATATATATATGTAATTGAAATACATATATACAGTGCATTCAGAAAGTCTTCAAACCCCTTCACTTTTTCACATTTTGTTATGTTGTTATGTAACCTTGTGCTAAAATAAAAATATCCTCCCATAAATCCTCCCAATGCCCAATAATGACAAATTGAAAACAGAATTTTAGACATTTTTGCAAATGTATTAAAAAGGAAAAACAAACATTTGGTGTATGTCAGGTGTATGTCTTTCCAAATCATGCCCAATCATGAAATTTAAATTTCAAGTGTCATAAGCAAAGGGTCTGAATACTTTGGTCCATGCAAAAGTTTAGTATTTCCTATTTAATACATTTTTAATAATTTCTAAAATTCTGTTTTCACTTTTTCATTATGGGGTATTGCGTTTAGATTGATGGGGGAAAATTTTACCACAAGGCTTCAATATAACAAAATGTGTTTTAAGAAAATTATTATTATATTATTATTATATTAATCAAACTAATGCAATGTAACTTTTGGGAGCAAATAATGATGATTCTGTTTCCCTTCTTCTGTAAAACTTAAGTCACTACATAAAGTCAACTGAATATAGCAACAACATCTATCTATCCATTTTTAGTATTAAATGGGAAAACATGATAATAATAATTCCAAATTTTGTAGACATGGTAAAGTAACGTGAACTATTAAAAAAAGTGTTAACTGATTGGATACTGAACGAAAACAGCAGTAACAATATTTTCATTGTTAGCCAATCTGACTGCAGATTTTATTTAAGTATGTAGAGAAAGGACTGATTTACTCTTGATATTCAATAACAATAGAATAAAGTTCAGTTTATAATTAACGTTACTTCAGACAGACACACTTGACTTGGCTGGCCTCGACAATAATTTCCAAATCCACCTTACCTCATGACCGAGATGAGACACGAGGTAAGGTGAGCTTGAGAATGATATGAGACCGAGACTGGACTTGAGTACTACAACACCACAGTCTATCAAATATTTCTATATTGTGATGTATTTGTACTCAGGTTAAGTTAAACTGCACATATAAAATGAGTTGCTCATATAACCTTAAAGTATTCAGTATTATGAATAACAGCACATCATACATAGCCCTAAACCACATCAGCAAATCTGCATAGCATTACGCCTGAAATAAAACATGAGGCAAGTTATAAGTTATATGTGCAAAGACTGGATAAGATAGACTATAATTATGTTTGGCTCTAGTGCTTTCCTAACTCCAGTGCAAAACTAAAGAAGGAAAGTTTGGAAACCAAGCATATCTTGGCTGTTCGACTGCATTTCTGGTAAGGGGAAGTTATGTACATTTGATTTTTTACTGAACAGAACTGTCAGTAATCAAGAAAATAAAGGCACATGTAGAAAGTCTGTCATCATATCCTTAAATGTAATAAATGAGGTTTAATTTTGGTGTAAGGAAAATACCTCAAGAATGGAAGCAGTGTTGATGGAAACACTGTTGTTATAACAACAGTCTAAAGCTGGTAAAAATCAGCATCTTTCAACAAAACCAAATCTAGAATCCAAGAATGTGGATTTACCTCCTGGGCAGTTAGATGCAGCTGAGGCTTGTCCTTTAGAAAGCAGTTATAGGTGTTTAGTAAAGTAAAAAATCTTGTTCTGTGTAAAAAGTGAGAAAGACAGAAATATCACTGTATTAAACAGGTCATTTAAAACCAACAGTTTATGCAGAGCCAAAATGGTTTATTATGTTTATCCTCAGGATTTTGACTAAGTAATAGACCCCCTAAAAGCAAACCACTCCATATCTACACACCCACCTTCCACCTGAGTACTGTGGATAAAGCAGTTAAGGGTGTTTATTCATTCATTCACTTTGTTATCCACTTATTCTAGACAGGGTTGCGGAAAAGCCGGTGCCTAGCCAGTGAAGGCAGGAACAACCCTAGACAGGGTGCTAATCCATCATAGGGCACATACATACACTCACACACTAAGGGGCACTTTAGAAACATCAATTAACCTAACACACATGTCTTTGGACTGTGGGAGGAAACCGGAGTATCCCACGCGAACACGACATTTACATTTACATTTATTATCAAGATTGTGGGCAATTGTGTGTTAAGGGTCTTGCTCAAGGACCCAACAGTGGCAGTTTGGCAGAGGTGGGATTTAAACCCTGGACCTTTTGGTATATAGTCCAGCACCTTAACCACTAGGCTACCACAGTCCAAAGTGAATCTCACAGAGCAGTATGGGCCATGTTGATGGCAGAGTCATGTTGATTGCAGTGACAACATTTACAGCATTTATATACAAAAGCATCTATATGCATTTATACAAAAGCATTTATATACAAAAGCATCTATATACAAAACTAGTACTTGGTCGGCGCGTTATGAAGCTCCTGGCCTGATATTACAGTGAAGACGTTGCTGTCTTCAAGATCTGCAGTGACAACATTTACAGCATTTAACAGACGCCCTTATCCAGAGCGACTTACAATTGGTACAGTCTTTTAATCCAAGCAATTGTCTTGCTCAAAGACCTTGCTCAAAGACCCAAGGTGGGATTTGAACCCTGGACCTTCTGTTCCAGAGTCCAGTACCTTAACCACTAGGCTACCACAGTCCCAACATGAGCATAATATGCAAACTCCACCCAGGGTCGGGATGAAACCGAGGATCTTGGAACTGTGAGGCGACAGTGCTAACCACTGCACCACGCGCCACCGTGAGGGAGTTTAGTAATTGAGTAATTAATTTACCTTTAGAAACCACCTTTCCATTTTGGGTATTGATGGTCAACCAGCTTTACCAACAAGAACAGCAATAACCAGCACAAACCAGCATAGGCCATGGAGCTCATGTGGTATTGACCAACATCCCAGCATCCAGTGGTCATTGCTATTATATTTAGCTGGAAAGTGCATCACCCTGGACTGTATGCCACACCATTGCAGGATTTTTCACAAAATTACATACTCATGGTCATTCACACCTAGGGGAATTAACCCGTGAACCACCTGGCATGGGAGGAGACCAGAGTGTCGGCAGGAACAGACAGTAACTGATGCATAGCAATGAATCTGGGTCACTGTAGCTGTGTGGCACCAGCATTATGTTGATATGCTGCCTGGGTGCAATGATTTAATACCAAATAGCTGAAATATTTTAGAATACATTAAGACAAAATCATTCAAAACACTATGCTTTTGAAATACTTGTGTCCTTGTTGTTCATTTTAATACGTTAGAAATAGGCCATTTGAACTTTATTAAATTATCAGAAACAGACTTTTTACAAACATCTAATACCAAATATGCATATTAACTGCAGTTTTATATAGGTGGCAAGGAGTTAGCAGGTTAGCTATCTGATAAATATAGCATAATAACAACAGTTTTAGGTAGGCATGAGGCATTTAGCAGGTCAGCTAACCGATTGCTAATAAACATAGCATAACTGCAGTTTTATGTAGGTATCAGGTACCAGGTATCAGCAGTTCAACTAACTGATTGCTTCGAAACATAACATAATAACAGCAGTTTTATGTAGGTATCAGGCAGTTGCTGAGCTAACTGACTGCTAGTAAAAATATAATACAAGCAGTTTTATGTATTTGACAGGCAGCTAGCAGGTCAGCTAACCGATTGCTAGTAAACCTAATTAATAAAAGTAATTTTATGTATTTGTCAGGCATTTAGCAGGTCAGCTAACTGATTGCTAACAAAGATAGCATAATATCAGTTTTATGTAGGTATCAGGTAGCTAGCAGTTGTACTAACTGATTGCTTAGAAATGTAGCATAATAATATCAGTTTTATGTAGCTATTAGGCAATTAGCAGGACAGCTAACTAGCTTATAAACATAGCATAGTAACAGCAGTTTTATAGGAATTAGGCTGGTAAGCAAACTGTGAACATTGCATAATAAAAGCAGTTTTGTGTATTTGTCAGGCAGCTAGCAGGTCAACTAACTGATTGCTAATAAATATAGCAAAATAACAGCAGTATTATGAGCATCAGGCAGCTAGCAGTTCAGCTGTTTGACTACTAAGAAACATAGCATAGTAACAGCAGTTTTATAGGCATCAGGAAACTAGAAAGTTCAGCTAATTGACTACTAATAAACATAGTAACAGTACTTGTATAGAAATATACTAACAAGTATAATAAATTTTATAAGCATCAGGCAGGTAGCAGTAGCAGTTCATCTAACTGACTACTAATAAATATAGTATAGTAACAAAAGTTGTATGTATAGGTATCAGGCAGCTAGCAGGTCAACTAACTGATTGCTATTAAACATAGCATAATAACAGCAGTTTTATGTAGGTGTCAGGCAGCTCCCTGATTAAAAAATGCCAACATACGTTTGCCTGGTAAGCTGGTCAACAGTGGAACCAATAAAATTATGTACCTGCTAAAAAAAAAACCAAACTATTAATACAAACAAAACAAAACAAAACCAACTCAGACCTGGTCTTGCTAATAGACTAGCATCCAAAACACAACATATGCTGTTGCTTGTCTGTGACAGGGTTTACCAGCACAAATCAGAATAAACCAGCTTGGAGCAGCATGGAAATTTAGTTTGATTTTACTTATATGTAAATATATAAAGTGAAATTTTGTGGGATGTGGTGCAAGACCACAACAAGCAAACACCAGGTTGATTTCCAAGATGGTCAAATCTTATTCGTGCTAATCCGATGCTAGTTTAGCTGGTGATCCTGCCAGGTCTTGCTGGTTGACCATCAATAATTTTCTGATTTAGCTTTTTTTCAACCAGCAAACCACCATACAAGCATCCATGATGGTGAAGGGCATATTCATGCATATTCCTGCTTCCCTGCATTTCCTGACCAGCCTCCCTGTGTTCAAAACACAACATATGCTGGTCTTTACTGTTTTTAGCGGGTCAGGTCAACTAACTGACTGCTATTAAACTAACACACAAGTTTCTTCTAGTTGCCCTCTAATATTTTGAAAATCGGATAAGGTTTCTTATTGGACAACATATGTCATTTTGCACCGGGATGGCCTATTGGACCTACAAACCACCTATATAATCAAACTCAGCCATTCAAGAGAAATGAAGGATTTAAACACAGAAGTCAGTATGTAAATAATCCATTGCGAACTAAATACACAAGTAACTCAGCGACTGATTGACTGACCTTGAAAAGGTTCTCCTGTCCCCAATGTGGACTAGCATGTGTGGCTGACCAGAGGACATTTCCAAAACCATCTATTCCTGCAAATAAAACAGATTTTAATTTTTTTTAATCACACATCTGCCATAGAACATAGAAATAGCAGTCTGATAGAGTCATGCTGATACTCATACTGTCACTTCACAGTAATTATGTAGTTATTTCTGGCACGCCCCATTAATTTCCCCAATAATTCCTCAGCTGTGTTCAAACTTGCTCTTTCCCGATTGGAATTTCTCCTGTTTGACTTGTGGTTTGTCAAACAGTCCATGCAGATACTGTTTGTGAAGAACCAGATGGGCAAACCCCGTGTGCTTTTCATTGTCAGCTTTGGAATAAACTGGTGTTTCTGGAAACTCCGAGGTTATTTCTTGCACTCTTACTTTCACTTAGCTTTGCTTACGTGATTTGTTGCCGTGGCTTTAGGGATTGCAGACCAAAAGCTACTGAAATCTGCTGAAGTTTAAGTTAATAGTGGTTTAAATGTGTCCAAATAATGTAGTCCACTTTTGAGTGACATATGTATTTGCTATTGACATACAGATTGCATAACTGGTTGCAAAATAAATCACGGACCTTCTGAACTGCATGTCTTACCAGCCTGAGGGGAGCTTTTTCATCAGTCAGAGGTTTAATCAGTAATTAACATTAATAACTATTTTGAGCAGATTTCCTGCTCACAAGCTGCTTAGTCAGAGAATTTGTACTTACATAGGCATTCAGGTCAATGCATGGACTGGCTGGTATACCAAAGCTTTATTAGGTATTATCAAAGCTTCATTAAAGTTCACAGGAATCTGATTTAAGAAATAGCCAATGATGTTGCTGTGTGGATCCAAGTGCACTGATTCTTGGTTAAACGTGATTGACTAATTGTAAGCACACAGTCCTGAATAGGCATTTTCAAACAGGTCTGATACAAAGTTTAACTAACTATTAAAACAGAGTCTGGATACACACAAACGCACTGCAATCTCACCTGTTGCCGGCTCAGATCCAGTATCAGCAAAATCACACTGGAATCAGTGTCATACCTCTAATATTTCCAGTTCCAGCCAGGAAGAAGTTCCAAAAAAAGACCCGGTACTGATACACACAGGTTTAGTTATAAAGGAGGAACTACATGCCAGGCAGGTGTTAACAACCGGTGCATTCAGACAGTGTTGTGCTGTAACTTGATCCACCTCACCTCTCCTCTAAGCATTCTGGGAGTGTGCGGCAGATTGTAGACCTTTGAACACACCCAGGTACAGTCCAAGTCTCTACAATAGCAGGGTTAACCCTTTCTGCACCAATAAACATGTTTAGATAGTGACATGTCTAGTCAGTAAATGGATAGAAAACACAGTTTTCTTCACATGAAATCATAAATTTTCTTACAAACACAACACAGTTTAATAATGCAAAAAACTTTTCTTTATTTTTGAAAACTATTAAAGTTATACACTGATTTTCAGAGTTTGGGACACGTAACTTCACAATAATGTGCTCGAACTACTCACAATGTGGCCAAAAGACCTAGGGGTGCAGTCTGTGGTCCTGGTCTAAAATATATGGGTGTGTATAAAATAAGGGCATGCTCACACTATCTCTGGTAGCCTTGTACTGTGTCTGAGCACGACTGCCCCTAAATTCCCCCTTTTATTGGCCTGCACTCGATTTGCGCTTATAAGTTCTTGGCCAGAGCATGCTTACGTCATCACAATGCCATCACAACGTCTTGAGGAGAAACTCACATAGCTTAAATGTTGTACTTATTTTGTGGCTTTTTGGAGTCGTATTGACAAACAGCCCTCTGATATGCCTTATAGATTTATTGATTATGCAACGCAGCGAATTTCGACTGATAGTGCTGTATGCACAGTGGGGCAAAAAAGTATTTAGTCCACCACTGATTGTGCAAGTTCTCCTACTTATAAAGATGAGAGAGGTCTGTAATTTTCATCATAGGTACACTTCAACTATGAGAGACAAAATGAGAAAAAAAATTGTAGGATTTTTAAAGAATTTCATTGTAAATGATGGTGGAAAATAAGTATTTGGTCACCCACAAAAAAGCAAGATTTCAAGATTTCTCACAGACCTGTAACTTCTTCTTTAATAAGCTCTTCTGTCCTCCACTTGTTACCTGTATTAATGGCACCTGTTTGACCTCGTTATCTGTATAAAAGACACCTGTCCACAGCCTCAAACAGTCTGACGCCGAACTCAACCATGGCCAAGACCAAAGAGCTGTCGAAGGACACCAGGACGAAAATGGTAGACTTGCACCAGGCTGGGAAGAGTGAATCTACAATAGGCAAGCAGGTTGGTGTGAATAAATCAACTGTGGGAGCAATTGTAAGACATACAAGACCATTGATAATCTCCCTCGATCTGGGGCTTCACGCAAGATCTCATACCGTGGGGTCAAAATGATCATGAGAACGGTGAGCAAAAATGCCAGAACTACATGGAGGGACCTGATGAATGACCTGCAGAGAGCTGGGACCAAAGTAACAAAGGCTACCATCAGTAACACACTACGCCGAGAGGGACTCAGATCTGCAGTGCCAGGCGTTGTCCCCCTGCTTAAGCCAGTACATGTCCAGGCCCATCTGAAGTTTGCCAGAGAGCATATGGATGATCCAGAAGAGGATTGGGAGAATATCATGTGGTCAGATGAAACCTAAATAAAACTTTTTGGTAAAAACTCAACTCACCGTGTTTGGAGGAAGAAGAATGCTGATTTTGCATCCCAAGAACACCATACTGTGAAGCATGGGGGTGAAAACATCATGCTTTGGGGCTGTTTTTCCTGCAAAGGGGACAGGACGACTGATCGGTGTTAAGGGAAGAATGAATGGGGCCATGTATCGTGAGATTTTTAAGCAAAAACCTTCTATCAGTGAGAGCATTGAAGATGGAACGTGGCTGGGTCTTCCAGCATGACAATGATCCCAAACACACCGCTCAGGCAATGAAGGAGTGGCTCCGTAAAAAGCATTTCAAGGTCCTGGAGTGACCTAGCCAGTCTCCAGACCTCAGCCCCATAGAAAATTTGTGGAGGGAGTTGAAAGTCTGTGTTGCCCCAAAACATCACTGCTCTAGAGGAGATCTGCATGGAGGAATGGGCCAAAATACCAGCTACAGTGTGTGTGCAAACCTGGTGAAGACTTACAGTAAACGTTTGACCTCTGTCATTGCCAACAAAGGTTATGTTGGCAGTTGAACCAAATTTATTGACCAAATACTTATTTTCCACCATGATTTACAATTAAATTCTTTAAAAATCCTACAATGTGATTTCCTGGATTTTTTTTCTCATTTTGTCTCTCATAGTTGAAGTGTACCTATGATGGAAATTACAGACCTCTCTCATCTTTCTAAGTCGGAGAACTTGCACAATCAGTGACTGACTAAATACTTTTTTGCCCCACTGTAAATCCCTTAGCTTCAGTTATAGAAAAAAAAGGTCTTAAACAGCGGACATTGTGGCAAAGCAGCTTTCCCAAAAGCTGAGTGTAGAACCCACATAAGCATCTAGAGGTGACAGTGGCAAGTCAAAACTTCCTGAGATGCACAAGGAAGCAAATGGGGAACAAGTCTCAAAAGATGAACCCATCAAACTTTGGGTAAGACCAGACAAGATCAAGCATATAAAAACATCCAATCAGTACTAGTTTATAGGGGTTTTGAACCTACTTTTTATTAATACATTTCAGCTTAAAAATAATTACTGCAGAGTTTGACTGTGTCTTATATTTTTAAGGCGACAGATTAAATATGCACTTATCAAGGATTAATAAAAAAATAAAAATGTGTCTTTGATGGCCTACAAGGAAATGTATTGAATGTGTCACAAACACTATGTAATATTATTAACAGTTATATAAAAATTTATAAATACATTATAACATCACAATTATATTGTATTTAATTATATTCAATTTAATAAGTAGTCAGTAAGGAGTGGCACGATGGCTCAGTGGGTTGGACTGTTGGCTCAGTGAGAAGGTCCTAGGTTCGATCTCAGGTGGAGCGGTCCGGGTCCTTTCTGTGTGGAGTAAGAAAGTGAATGAATAGATAAAGTCAGGAAATAATGTCATAATTTACACACAAATATATAATATATATTATTAATAGATATTATTTCTATCACAGCCACATCTTCCAAAAAAGTCATACTACAAACAGGTTAACAGAATGTACTTATTGCAGCTAAATATTTACGTAAACATTTAAGTAAATGTCTGCATCCAAAAGCAAGTGTGTAAATTAAATTTCTTGAATGATAGAGTAAATGAAGAATAGTTCCACCAAATCCTTACTGTCCGTTTTGTTTCTGATTAATGCTTCGAGCTCTGTGCTGTGTTTTCCACATGGTTATTATCCTTTGCCTAACGCAATCTCATAATAACAGCCTGACATCAACGCTGTAACTTCCGTATATGCTGATTTTATTGCACCATCGGCCTTTACATGCCCTATTTGCAAACTGTGGTGACATTTTGTAAGTTAAACAGCTGAACTGTATGAAGATAATTATGTCTTCACATAACTGCTAGCACACACAGAAGCTGAACAGAGTTCAAACAGAAATGAACTTTGTGGTTTTTTGTCACTGATTATTTCCTATCTTTAGAATACACAGACAGATCCACTAAGTGAAATAATGGTGTGCTATTAAACTGTACATAGATGACTTTTAACACCTGAATACTGATTTAAAAAAATATTTTTAGTTAAACACTAAAAACATTTTTCACTGCACTCACCTTTTACTTACTGACGTAGGTTCCAGACCGGGGATTTTGCATAAGCCATTTAAATACATGCCCAGGGGGTGGATAAAAATAGAAACAAAGAACAAATGGAACATGGATCACCTTGAAGTGGCCCAATCACAATTACAAACAAAGCTGCACATATACTCACCGGTGACTTTATCTGTTCAACCGTTGCACAACATGTCGAACCCTTAAGCAGATGGGCTAGTGCAGGTGCCACTCCCGTCAGAACAGCCACTTGAGGCTACAATTCACATGGGTGCAACAAATTGGAGAAGAGAAGATTGGAAAAACCATTGGCTGGTCTGAGGAGTCCTGATTTCTGCTGCAACATTTGGATGGTATGGTCAGAATTTGATGTAAAAAATATGGCATGGAGCCATCCTGCCTTGAATCAACAGTTCAGGCTGTTGGTGGTGTGGTGGAAATTTCCTTGGCACACTTTGAGCCCCTTAAATAATCCCATACCATACCTGAGTATTGTTGATGACCATGTCCATCCCTTAGTGGTCTTCTGATGGCTACTTCTAACAGGATAATGCACCATATCACAAAGCTCAAATAATCTCAAACTGGTTTCACTGTACTCAAAAGACCTCCACAATCACCAGACCTCAATCCAATAGAGCACATTTGGGATGTGGTAGAACAAGGATGACAACAAATCTGCAGTAACTGTATGATGCTATTATGTGAATATGGACCAAAATCTCTGAGGAATGTTTCCAGCACCTTATTGAATCTATTCCATTGATAATTAAGGCAGTTCTGAATGTAAAAGGGGTACTAGCAAGGTATAACTAATAAAGTGACTGTGAGTGTATATGATCATACATTAGCCATAAATTAGCTGATATACATTATCTGATCATACATTAGCTGATAATTAAATGGCAAGATCTGCAAATGCAGAAGCTAAAACAAACCCCAGTAAAAATATGACATGCAAACCCTGGGCAAACAACAAAGTGGAAGCTTAATGACAGGGATAGACACTTCTGTGGATGTGTGATTTAAATTGCAACAACAAAGCAACCACAGAA
This sequence comes from Ancistrus triradiatus, assembly GCA_025084515.1. Classification (NCBI taxonomy): domain Eukaryota; kingdom Metazoa; phylum Chordata; class Actinopteri; order Siluriformes; family Loricariidae; genus Ancistrus; species Ancistrus triradiatus. The sequence goes on along the minus strand of JAJAGP010000674.1, from coordinate 262,897 downwards.
TTTAATTAAACTTAAACTGAATTGAAGAATTGAGGGGGTACAGCCCAAAACCAGAACCCCATAAACCCACCCCTCCAAACACGAGGAACCTGAGACCTAGTAAGGTGGAGGGAGGCCAAAAGAAGACAAGATGAGGGAAGACAAGACACCTTGATCTTGATCACACCTTGCCTGATGTTGGATACAAACTGGGGTGGTTCTGAAGTAGCACTCTACCACTGAGCCACTTTGGTAAGAGGAGGATGCTTGAGTTCCTGAACTGTGCTGAGGAGTCACATTTCAGCATATTTCCTACATGTAGATGGATTTATGTTTAGGCTAAATCAAAGGACGCCTTCAATACACAGTATCTGCTGCCAGCTGATATTTTGGAAGACGTTACACACAATAATTGCTTGGCATTGTATAACAGGCAGGTTTATGTAAGAACAATTCATACCTCAGGCCAACGTGAACACACCTTCCAAAAAAAAAAAAGATTCCAAGACCATAACACAGCAAGGTGATTAATAAGGTGGAGACACCCTGAATATATGCGCAACCAGCACTGCTCACAATTCAGCCCTTGGGCTAACCCGAAACCAGTTGACAATACACACAACTGAGGCAACTAATTAGCAGTTTATCCGTAGCACTGAAATAAATAGAATCAAGCATAAAGTATACATAACACACAACATTTCTTACAAAGACAAAGAAACAAAAAAGCAAGCAAGAACGTCATCGCTGATACATAACACGGCATACACTATATACACACACTGTACTTCTTGGTGCATTTTCGTTTGAATATGTTGATAAATATCGTTGCGACCTCTGTGCGAAATTAAACTTAGCTCCACATGTCTGGTAAACCACTCCCAGCGTATGTTTTCTCAGAAATGTATATTCTTTTTGAAGTTGGTCGTTAAACGCATAGACATTTATACCTAGACGCCGCATTGGCTGCTTCGGCTCATTGCTGCGGTACATCCGCCATATTGGTCCAGGCAAGACTGGCTTGTAAACAAATACAAGTCAGCGGAGGAGCTGCGTTTTTTTCTGGTAAAAATGCACAAAAAACGAATCGTTTTTCAACCAATTTAAATGAGTCGTTTTTATACTCAAGGCTTTTGATCTACGTGGTGTACAAAAAAGTTTTGGCTCTCGAATCTCTGTAGAGAGGAGTGTCAGCCTCAGGCAAATTAGTACAGTGGAAAATAATTCACAGTAATACGAAACTGTAAAAACGTTTTTCTTTTCCAAGCATGGATTTGCATTATTTCCCATGGTTAATACGTGTAAAAAACGTCCATTTATAACTGAATATACATGAAATATGTAGAAGATTTTTTGATTTTCTCGAAATGGCTTTTTCCATCTACATCACCATTATTTGAGCTTTTGTTTGCCCCAGGTATGAACTCGGCACATTCACTTTGAAATACTGAAAAAAAAAATCTAAACTGTGCGTCCTTAAATTCTTATAATTGACCATCATTGACAAATTGTCCAGCTTCCTGTTTGTTATAACAGTAAAAATGATACAGTTAAACTGAAAATTCAATATACAGTACAGTACAGCATAATAGTCTATGAATACAATAAAATGTAGTGTAACAAATAATAGAATTTATGAAATATTAGATTAACAATAGTAAATATAGTGTATGTAGTATAAATAGTAGTATAACAGCAGTATAATACAGTATATAAAATAGTAAGTACTATATTATACAACTATTACATTACTATTTATACAACATATACTATGTATTATTGCTAATCTATTATTATTATTGTTTTAGTATATTATTAATCAGGCATCAAGAATCAGGCATGTTTTTTACAATACAATCTATGGAGAATTATGAGATGTTGCCTGGACCAATATGGCGACGGCACTGATGCATGATCCCATGGCCAATGCTGCGTCTAGGTATGTTATGTCTATGGTTAAACGTAAGTGTTTAGCCATCTCAGCAGTACAGCAGCCATAGTGAGTGAGGGCATTAAGTCATGTAGGTGAAGGGCGGCTCATAATTGGTTGCATTATATTCATTTACAAAATCAAATAAATGGTACTGTGGTAACCTAGCTGTTAAGGTACTGGACTATGGACCAGAAGGTCCAGGGTTCAAATCCCACCTCTGCCAAGCTGCTACTGTTGGGTTCATGCGCAAGACCCTTGACCCACAATTGCTTTGATTGTAAGACTGGACCAATTGTAAGTCGCTCTGGATAAGAGCGTCTGCTAAATGCTGTAAATGTAAATGGCGTGTTTCTTGTGAACAAATGCAAGTGTTTTGGCCGATGATTCTCTGCAAATCTTCATTATAAATTTGACATACGGGACAAATGTACATATTTTAAAAACAAGTCGGGACACCGGGACATGGACTGAAATATGGGGTGGTCACGGGGAAACGGGACGTCTGGTCACTCTATGTTATGCCGGTAAACTAGCACAGATATGCAAGTTGAGTTCACTCTATCAAACCAGTGGCCAAAACACAAGGCTGCTGGGTTTTTAATAATTATAATCTTCAGATATATGTCACATATGTTTAGGTTGCCTGCATAAAAAAAAAATCTACAAAACACCAAGGCTGCCCAAACTTTTTGGTAGAACTGTATTCTCATCTCCACAGACATAAGTGTTAGGTTAACTCTGTGAGTGTATATATCTGCCTTACGCCCTGTGTAGCGACCCTAACCAAGGATTAAGCGTGTAAGACAAATGAATGAATGTGTTGTCATCTAGAGCAAATTAAAAGGTGCTGTATATGTAGTTCCCTAAATGAACACCAGATAGCGGTAGAGGTTTATTTTTCTCACACTGACTGCAGTAGAAATGCTTTGTGAAGCATTCTACATCGCACAACCTCTTCTTACATGACTACATTTTTCCTTTTGCCATGTAATTAGTTGCGTTCTGACCTTTGCAGGATATTCAATCCCATCATGCCATGTGACATTATGAAAATTCACACAAACCTCATGGAAAGTTCAAACGCCTCGTAAGCAAATTCGCTCTGCAGCTTGGATGAATGTTGTGAAATACACACATGCAGTAATGTGCAAAAGTCTTAGGCCACCATTAGATTTGTTTGTTTTAACAATGGCATAATTACCATATATAATATTGTCGATGATTGGAACCAAAAATTTCAAACTTGGATTCCTTTTTCACTGATCTTCATTACAATCTTTATGATGCTTTAGCATGTCTTAGCCTTTTCACCCTGTTCACCATTCCTGATCAAGCTTCTTTGGACTGAAGGGTCAACTTGGCATATATGCTGCTATTGTTCAAGTGTAAGGGGACACGCTAAATACTTGCCATTGTAACCTACAGAAACTGTTTTTCTAATTTTCAGTTTTTGTACTGCATGCATTTCCTGGTTCTGAGTGTTGTCTAATAACGAGACTAAGAAATAATAACATATTGTCATTATACTATTGTTAAAACAATGGTATATCTAACTAACAAAGACTTTTGCACAGTCCTGTGTATTTCAAAGCCATTATTAAGAAAACGAGAGGTGTGTTGGGTTTCATTTGATTTTGTTAGACGAGCTGAATGAACGCTGAATTAGCATCATGCTAACGTGCCTCCATGCTCCTCAACTGGTTAACACACATGAAGACTACAGTTTATCAGATTGACAGACAGTAAAACCTCAGACAGCTTTGATTTTATTTGATTGTTTTCATATTTTAACTTCCTGTCCACTTCTGCTTTCTTTATTTTCCCTTCTCTTAATGTGTCACAGAGATTTTGTCATGTCCTTTTCACATCGTCAACCTAAAAAAAACAAAGACACGAGCTAAGATTAGTGAGGGAAGCTTCAGTTTGGGGTTTTTTGTGGGAATGAACAGTTTAGAATGCACTTAGATAAACAAGAAAACGGTTCCATCCAGTCAATGTGAGTCTTATCACTATCATTCCCCAGCCTGTCAGCTATATTTGGCCAGATATTTTCTTTAATATCCATGTTTTCATAGTCAGTGTTACTTATCATATAAGCTCTTGTGCTCTGCTACTAGCAGGATGAGCTGTAGGGCTGCAACAACGAATCGATAAAATCGATAATAATCGATTATTAAAAGTGTCGACAATGAATTTCATTATCGATTCGTTGTGTCGCATGATTTATGTGTCTCTTGCCTTATCATATCTGCTTACATTACTTGCGGCACTTCGTCAACGCTGGAAAAAAAAATACGAGCGAGTTGAACGGAGCGAGGCGGAGCCGGCACGGATGCGGAATCTTCAAAACAAGTTAGCATTAAGAATTAAATACATTCTACAAATGAAACATGACCGGTGCAGAGAAGAAGGTTCGGCTTAAGTCCTCAAAAGTGTAGGATGGGAGCACCCGGTGCTGATACAGCCCTCGAAACTGAAACATGTTGGAGTCATCGATGAGGATGAAAGGAGCTCAACAACAGCGTAAGTCACCACATTATCCCGAGTTTGTTCCGTTTTGAATTGAGGAAACGTAACGGTGCACTCACACTATGCGAACGGGCACAGCACGGTTGATGCTGGTTAGCTGGATAATGACAGTGATGTCGTTAACAGAGACAAATATCCTATATTGGCCAAGCTAGCCAAGTCCTATTTATGCATTTCTGCAACTTCAATTGAATTTATTTGTCACGCGCCACGGCAGCGCGCACTGGCATATGGACCAATCAGGAAGTCCCATCGCGATCACCTTGATTGCGTTCAGCCGTGGGACGACCTATAAAAGGTACAACCGCGAGAGACCCACCTCGCGGTTCATCAGTTGTACTCCGTGCCCGTCGCGTTCCGTCGCGCAGCACCGCTCGTCCTCGTGTTCCTACGCGCAGCTCAGCTCTGGGTCGCGTCCCTACGCGCAGCTCAGCTCATCGCCGCGTTCCTCTGCGCAGTTCCGCTCATCGCCGCGTTCCGTCACGCAGCACCGCTCGTCCTCGCGTTTCTACGCGCAGCTCAGCTCTGTGTCGCGTCCCTACGCGCAGCTCAGCTCATCGTCGCGTTCCTCCGCGCAGTTCCGCTCATCGCCGCGTTCCGTCGCGCCTCACCGCTCAGGTATTGCTTGTTTAGTTCAGTTCCGGGTTTCTGTCTTTTGCACCCGTTTTGTGTTTATGTTCTGTTTGTTTTGCCTACCCGTTTTCGGTTCCAGTTCACACCCGTTGTCGGCTTTGGCTGTGTTTTCTTTTGCACCCGTTTTCGGTCCCGGTTGTTTTTCATTAGCTGTATTTTTCCTTTTGCAATACCCATAATAAAGCCCCTTTCTGCTTAACCTGCGTTCGTCTCCCTTCCGTTCGCCCACTTCCGTTACAGTATGAACCGCCTAGAAATGGAGACGGCAGGTATTCCCGACGTATCCTTCCTCACCAGCCGTTTCAACAGCGACCCAGCCCGTTGCCAATCGTTCATTGACAATTGTCATCGTTATTTCAGGTTATACCCCATGGAGACCGATTATGCCAGGGTGTCTTTTGTTTTTCTACACCTCACCGGTGAGGCTCTAACCTGGGCCACCCGACTATGGTCAGTCCTTATGACTGGCACCATAGAGCGGTTCCTGGAGGAGCTGGTTATCGCTTTCGGCTCTCCAGAGGTCACCACGGCCGCGGGTTCCGGTGTTTTTGAACCTGTTCGCCCTGTCCGACCAACCTTGATTGGTCATGTGCTGGATTCCCAGCTTGCCACCATCCGGACCGCTCTAGTTCAGCGTCAACGCACGCACGTGACGCCCAGTGACCTAGGTCTTGATAATCTAGTTCCCGATACTCGTGTCCCTGATTGTTCTAGTCTTGCCTCAAAACCCCTAGTTCTCGATATTCGTGTCTCGGATCGCTCTGGTTCCACGCCTGATCCTCTAGTTTCCGATAATCTCGTCCCTAACCGCTCTAGTTTTGTGTCTGAACCGGCGGTAGTACATAGTCCCATTTCTGCTCTCGCCAGTCCTGCACCACGGACATTCGTGCCCAGTCCTGCACCACGGATCTTTCCGACACAGGCAGTCACGTCACCCCCGGTCGTGCCCACTCCTGCACCACGGACCTTTCCGACGCAGACAGCCGCGTCACTCCCGCTCGTGCCCACTCCCGCGTCTTGGACGTTTGTACCAGTGACTGTGTCCAGGTCGTCAGTAGTGCCAGTGACTGCATCCAAGGCGTCAGCAGTTCCAGTGGCTGCCCCCAGGGCGTCTGCAGTTCCAGTGGCTTCCCCCAGGACGTCTGTAGTTCCAGTGGTTGCCCCCAGGACGTCTGCAGTTCCAGTGGCTGCCCCCAGGACGTCTGCAGTTCCAGTGGCTGCCTCCAGGACGTCTGCAGTTCCAGTTGCTGCCCCCAAGACGTCTGCAGTACCAGTGGCTGCCTCCAGGGCGTCTGCAATACCAGTGGCTGCCTCCAGGGCGTCTGCAGTCCCAGTGGCTGTCCCATCCTTGACAGAGGCCTTTCTAAAGGCCCCATCCTCAACAGAGGCCTTTCTAAAGGCCGCATCCTCAACAGAGGCCTTTCTAAAGGCTGCATCCTTGACAGAGGCCTTCCCTGAAGCCGCATTCTCGACAGAGGCCTTTCTAAAGGCCGTGCACTTGTCTGAGGCCTGCCCAGAGGCCGTGCACTTGCCAGAGACCCTTCCAGAGAAAGTCTCTTCCACAGAGACCCTTTCAGACTCTGCTCTCAAGTATCCCGTCGTCGACTCTGCTCTCAAGCATCCCGTCCACGGCTCTGCTCTCAAGCATCCCGTCCACGGCTCTGCTCTCAAGCATCCTGTCGTCGTCGACTCTGCTCTCCAGCATCACGTCGTCGTCGACTCTGCTCTCCAGCATCACGTCGTCGTCGACTCTGCTCTCCAGCATCACGTCGTCGTCGACTCTGCTCTCCAGCATCACGTCGTCGTCGACTCCGCTCTCCAGCATCACGTCGTCGTCGACTCCGCTCTCCAGCATCACGTCGTCCACGACTCCGCTCTCCAGCATCACGTCGTCCACGACTCCGCTCGTCAGCCTCACGTCGTCCACGACTCCGCTCGTCAGCCTCACGTCGTCCACGACTCCGCTCGTCAGCCTCACGTCGTCCACGACTCCGCTACGTCAGCCTCACGTCGTCCACGACTCCGCTCGTCAGCCTCAACGTCGTCCACGACTTCCGCTACGTTCAGCCTCACGTCGTCCACGACTCCGCTCGTCAGCCTCACGTCGTCCACGACTCCGCTCGTCAGCCTCACGTCGTCCCACGACTTCCCTCCTCGTCAGCCTCACGTCGTCCACGACCCTGCTCTCCAGCAGCTCGTCCACGACCCCGCCTCGCTCCAGAAAAGCCCGTCCCACGGACCCCGCTCTCCAGCAGGCCCGTCCACGACCCCGCTCTCCAGCAGCCGTCCACGACCCCCGCTCTCCCAGCCAGCCCGTCCAAGACCCCCCGCTCTCCAGCAGCCCGTCCACGACCCCCGCTCTCCAGCAAGCCCCGTCCACGACCCCGCTCTCCAGCAGCCCGTCCACGACCTCGCTCTTCCAGCAAGCCGGTCCACGGACCCCGCTCTCCAGCAGCCCGTCCACGACCCCCGCTCTCCAGCAGCCCGTCCACGACCCCGCTCTCCAGCAGCTCGTCCACGACCCCGCTCTCCAGCAGCTCGTCCACGACCCCGCTCTCCAGCAGCTCGTCCACGGACCCTGCTCTCCTGCCTCCAGTCGTCGTACTCCGCTCTCCAGCAACCACCAGTCGTCGACTCCGCTCTCCAGCAACCTCCAGTCGTCGTCTCTGCTGTCAGGCATCGCCGCGTCGTCTCTGCTGTCAGGCATCGCCGCGTCGTCTCTGCTGTCAGGCATCGCCGCGTCGTCTCTGCTGTCAGGCATCGCCGCGTCGTCTCTGCTGTCAGGCATCGCCGCGTCGTCTCTGCTGTCAGGCATCGACGCGTCGTCTCTGCTGTCAGGCATCGGCGCGTCGTCTCTGCTGTCAGGCATCGGCGCGTCGTCTCTGCTGTCAGGCATCGCCGCGTCGTCTCTGCTGTCAGGCATCGCCTCGTCGCCTCCGCTGTCAGGCATCGCCTCATCAGTGCCTCCACGCGCCAGCCGCCCGACTGTTGGCGGTCCCCTCCTGGGGTCCGCCTGGCAAGGAGACCGCCTGAGATGGACCTGCTCTCGGGAGGCTCTTCTGGGAGTCCTAGCTCCGACTCGGACTCCTTGGGGGGGGGCTCTGTCACGTGCCACGGCAGCACGCACTGGCATATGGACCAATCAGGAAGTCCCACCGCGATCACCTTGATTGCGTTCAGCCGTGGGACGACCTATAAAGGTACAACCGCGAGAGACCCACCTCGCGGTTCATCAGTTGTACTTCGTGCCCGTCGCGTTCCGTCGCGCAGCACCGCTCGTCCTCGCGTTCCTACGCGCAGCTCAGCTCTGTGTCGCGTCCCTACGCGCAGCTCAGCTCATCGTCGCGTTCCTCTGCGCAGTTCCGCTCATCGCCGCGTTCCGTCGCGCAGCACCGCTCGTCCTCGCATTCCTACACGCAGCTCAGCTCTGTGTCGTGTCCCTACGCGCAGCTCAGCTCATCGTCGCGTTCCTCCCTGCAGTTCCGCTCATCGCCGCGTTCCGTCGCGCCTCACCGCTCAGGTATTGCTTGTTTAGTTCAGTTCCGGGTTTCTGTCTTTTGCACCCGTTTTGTGTTTATGTTCTGTTTGTTTTGCCTACCCGCTTTCGGTTCCAGTTCACGCCCGTTGTCGGCTTTGGCTGTGTTTTCTTTTACACCCGTTTTCGGTCCTGGTTGTTTTTCGTTAGCTGTATTTTTCCTTTTGCAATACCCATAATAAAGCCCCTTTCTGCTTAACCTGTGTTCGTTTCCCTTACGTTCACCCACCTCCGTTACATTATTAATCAATTTAATTTATTATTCAATTATTGTAAGCACTTATTTGCTCTATTATTCAATGTTATATTTCTGAATAAAGACATGGAAATTATTCTTATTATTATTATTTGTTTTTACCTGATTCATTGATTAATCGAAAAAATAATCGACCGATTAATCGATTATTAAAATGATCGTTAGTTGCAGCCCTAATGAGCTGTTCTGCCTGACAACGGAGCTCTGATTGGTCAGCCTGATCCCATCCGAACAACGTAGAACTTGGAACAGGCTCCGATTAAAAATTTAAGCAGCGTTGCAGTCTGTCAGTTTTGGACTCGGTGTGAAGGACGGCGTTAATACACGTGTGTTCTTTTTCAAAACTTGACGTGCGTTTTTTCATCCCTAAAAATCGAGCTCGGCATGAAAAGGTCTTTGAGCTCAGGACGCTTGTCCATTGCAGAGAGCGTAGGGGTTGCTGTTGCTGCAGCACTGGGGAATGATCCACTGACTGGGCTCTCCTACTTCGGACACTTGTGCCAATGGTGTCTGCATGCGACACCTGACCCAGTCTAAATGCACTGCCAGAACTCGAACCCTGTCCCTGTAGTGTTGGGTTAGCATATGGGATTTCTGTGCATATTAGATTGCTAAACCAGCTGCACTGAATATGAGTACCTTGCTAAAGGCCAGTGTAACCTACTGTAATTAACATTTCAGGGTGCTTTGGAACTGCACTGTGTCCTGCACATGTATTGTGTTGCACAATGTGACGTGACAAAGCCTGCCAAGACTCCAGTGACATTGCATGATGCGCCCATCTATTAATCTCCATTGGCAATTTGTATGTTTGCAATGGAACAACACGTGTGAGCTGGCTCAGCTGTCTCCACCATGTGTGACATTAAGCTCTTTATTATTTGTTTATTAGCATATAGTAAGGACCACCTGCTCACAAGTCACAGGAAGGTTCGGGAACGATTCGGATTCGGTCCAACGCCGAAGCACATTTTGTACCAAAGTGTCACAACTAACTGAACCAACATTTTTCACCTTCTGCACTTTTTCTTTGACGCCATTGATTGACAGCGATGTTTACCTTGGAACAATTTGGCAAAACTCCACTTCTCATACTGAGCTTTCAGCTAGTTTAAAATAAGATCCATCTAAAACGGACTTGGCAAGTCTCTATAATGCAAAGCCATGTGGAACCTATGCTAAGCTAATTGGCACTTGGCATGTAGCACCTACACTGGCAGATTGAACCTGCTAGCAGGACTTTCATATTAGGACTGAATGTTAATGTGTTTTGTTTATTCAGTCATCCGGCTTTACACCATGAAGTAGAGGCAGAGCAGAGAATCTTTTGAGGGAATTAATTCAAGTGTTTATGCTGGGGTGGAAATTCTCACCAGCTCTGTTTAGGTGAAAGTATTTGCAAATCAGAAGTCCATTTCTGTTGCAGATTGCAAATAAATGCCACGAGTAACGAGCATAGTAACAGATAGCTACTCTTGTTTTTGCATGTTCTCCTTGTACCTGTGTTGGTTTCCATTTAAGTGTTCTGGTTTCCCACCACAATCCAAAGACATTGGTTCCACAGGTTGGTTCCTCCCTTCTGTCCTGTGCTCCTGGTTAGGCCCCGATGCTTCATGTGTTCATTGTCTCTGCGTAGAATCCTGCCATCTGCCATAGTCGCGAGTTGTAAGCAGGCACTTGCTGGAGAACAGCCCAGGGGAAATGGGGATATGCAAACATGCAAGTTCTACAGTGGTGTGAAAAAGTGGTTGCTCCTTCCTGATTTCCTATTTTTTTTGCATGTTTGTCACACTTAAGTGTTTCGACATAATCAAACCAATTTAAATATTAGTCAAAGACAACACAAGTAAACAAAAATGCAGTTTTTAAATGAAGGTGTTTATTATTGGGAGAAAAAAAACAAACTGACATTGCCCTGTATGAAAAAGTGATTGCCCCTTGTTAAAACATAACATAACTATGGTTTATCACACCTGAGTTCACTGGCTCTAGCCACACCCAGGCCGGATTATTGCCACACCTGTTCTCAATCAGGACATCACTTAAATAGGACCTGCCTGACAATGTGAAGTACACCAAAAGATCCTTAAAAGCTACACATCATGCCGAGATCCAAAGAAATTCAGGAACAATTGAGAAAGAAAGTAACTGAGATCTATCAGTCTGGAAAGGGTTATAAAGCCATTTCTAAAGCTTTGGGACTCCAGCGAACCACAATGAGAGCCATTATCCACAAATGGCAAAGACATGGAACAGTGATGAACCTTCCCAGGAGTGGCCGGCTGACCAAAATTACCACAAGGGCGCAGCGATGACTCATCCAAGAGGTCACAAAAGACCCCACAACAACATCCAAAGAACTGCAGGCCTCACTTGCCTCAGTTAAAGTCAGTGTTCATGCCTCCATCATAAGAAAGAGACTGGGCAAAAAAGGCCTGCATGGCAGAGTTCCAAGATGAGAACCCCTGCTGAGCAAAAAGAACATGAAAGCTCGTCTCAATTGTTCCAGAACAGATCTTGATGATCCCCAAGACTTTTTGTAAAACATTCTGTAGACTGAAGAGACAAAAGTTGAACTCTTTGGAAGGTGTGTGTCCCATCACATCTGGTGTAAAAGTAACACAGCATTTCAGAAAAAGAACATTATAGCAACAGTAAAATATGGTGGTGGTAGCGTGATGGTCTGGGGCTGTTTTACTGCTTCAGGACCTGGAAGACTTGCTGTGATAAATGGAACTATGAATTCTGCTGTCTACCAAAAAATCCTGAAGGAGAATGCCCGGCCATCTGTTCGTGACCTCAAGCTGAAACGAACTTGGGTTCTGCAGCAGGACAATGATCCAAAACACACCAGCAAGTCCACCTCTGAATGGCTGAAGAAAAACAAAATGAAGACTTTGGGAGTGGCCTAGTCAAAGGTCCTGACCTGAATCCTACTGAGATGCTGTGGCATGACCTTTTAAAAGGCCGTTCATGCTCGAAAACCCTCCAATGTGGCTGAATTACAACAATTCTGCAAAGATGAGTGGCCCCAAATTCCCCACAACGCTTTAAAAGACTTATTGCAATTATCACAAATGCTTGGTTGCAGTTGTTGCTGCTAAGGGTGGCCCAACCAGTTATTAGGTTTAGGGGGCACTCACTTTTTCACACAGGGCCATGTAGGTTTGGATTTTTTTCTCCCTTAATAATAAACACCTTCACTTAAAACCTGCATTGTGTTTACTTGTGTTGTCTTTGACTAATATTTAAATTGGATTGATGTTCCAAGACACTTAAGTGTGACAAACATGCTAAAAAATATGAAATCAGGAAGGGGGCAAACACTTCTAACACCACTGTATGAGTTGTGTGCAAAATGGACCCCTGTTCAATATTCCATACTTTTATATGTTACAAAGAAAATGGGTTAGTGCGGTAAATAAATTAGCAAACTTCCTTATATGTTTGCTCATTCCTGTGCATTTATATGTTTACATTATCCACTGGTTAAACTGTGTAATGCTGTTTTAGTCCCAAAACATTTTCTTTAGGGTCAAATAAGAGCAAAAATGTGATTAAATGGTGATTAATTCGATTACATTGTGTGATTAAACAGCCTTAGTTTTAAGTCTTGAAGGGAACATCATCGATTTTTGAGTAATCTTTCTTTTTTAGCGAAGCGATGCCTGACTTTAGCTGAGTCGGTGCTCAGATTTAGCACCTGCTTGGAAGATAGCCTGACTGTAATTTTTTCCAACCTGGATCAAACAACACAGCACTGACAACAAAACATCTCCTAAAAGACATATTCACTACCAACAAGCTGAAGCAAAACTGTAGATGAGGGACATGTAAGCATTTAATTAAGTAAATTGTGTTTCTTTAGCTGCTGACCCCATTCTCCAAGCCTCGGTCCGGACCTGTCCCCTTGTCTTCTGTCTCCATGCTTCACATCAGCCATCTTGTCCCTGCGTCACTGTTATTCAGTGTACAGTATACAGTATACAGTTTTTACTCTTCTGGGGATTAAAATCATTTATGAAAAACTTTTATCTTTACTGGGATCTACTCCTAACTTTAACCCACAATTCTTAGATTTTTCTTAGAATTTCATCACTAGTAACTACTCTTCGCACTAAGGAAATTTATGTTTTAGCAGCTAATATCAGTCTGTCATTGTTTGTGTCTGCGTAATGGATCCAGTTCAACTTTTTGGGGTCACCCTTCCCTAAAGTATCATAATCAAAAAATAAATCGGAAAATAAAACAGTGTGTCATATATGTTCAATAAGCAGTTACATACAGTGGTGCTTGAAAGTTTGTGAACCCTTTAGAATTTTCTATATTTCTACATAAATATGACCTAAATCAGATTTTCACACAAGTCCCAAAAACCGATAAAGAGAACCCAGTTAAACAAATGAGACAAAAATATTATACTTGGTCATTTATTTATTGAGGAAAATGATCCAATATTACATATTAATGAGTGGCAAAAGTATGTGAACCTTTGCTTTCAGTATCTGGTGTGACCCCCCTGTGCAGCAATAACTGCAACTAAATGTTTCCTGTAACTGTTGATCAGTCCTGCACACCGGCTTGGAGGAATTTTAGCCCATTCCTCCATACAGAGCAGCTTCAGCTCTGGGATGTTGGTGGGTTTCCTCACATTAGCTGCTCGCTTCAGGTCCTTCCACAACATTTCCATTGGATTAAGGTCAGGACTTTGACTTGGCCATTCCAAACATTAACTTTATTCTTCTTTAACCGGTCTTTGGTAGAACGACTTGTGAGCTTAGGGTCGTTGTCTTGCTGCATGACCCACCTTTCTTTCTCTTGAGATTCAGTTCATGGACAGATGTCCTGACATTTTTTCCTTTATAATTCTCTGATATAAATTCAGAAATCATTGTTCCATCATGATGGCAAGCCATCCTGGCCCAGAATGCAGCAAAAAACAGGCCCAACCATGATCCTACCACCACCATGTTTCACAGATGGAATAAGGGTGCTTATGCTGGAAATGCAGTGTGTTTTTCCTTTCTCCAAACATAACACTTTTCTTTTACATCAAAAAGTTCCATTTTGGTCTCATCTGTCCCCAAAACATTCTTCTGGCTTGTTCACATGATCTTTAGCAAACTGCAGACGAGCAGCAATGTTCTTTTTGGAGAGCAGTGGCTTTCTCCTTGCAGCCCTGTCATGCACACCATTGTTGTTCAGTGTTCTTCTAATGGTGGACTCATGAACATTAACATTAGCCAATGTGAGGGAGGCCTTCAGTTGCTTAGAAGTTACCCTGGGGTCCTTTGTGACCTCGCCAACTATTACACGCCTTGCTCTTGGAGTGATCTTTGTTGGTCGACCACTCCTGGGGACGGTAACAATGGTCTTGAATTTCCTCCATTTGTACACAATCTGTCTGACTGTAGATTGGTGGAGTCCAAACTCTTTAGAGATGGTTTTGTAACTTTTTCCAGCCTGTCGTGCATCAACAACTCTTTTTCTGAGGTCCTCTCCCTTGTTCGTGCCATGATACACTTCCACAAACGTGTTGTGAAGAGCAGACTTTGATAGATCCCTGTTCTTTAAATAAAACAGGGTGCCCATTCACACCTGATTGTCATCCCACTGATTGAAACACCTGATTCTAATTTCACCATCAAATTAACTGCTAATCCTAGAGGTTCACATACCTTTGCCACTCACTAATATGTGATATTGGACCATTTTCCTCAATAAATAAATGACCAAGTATAATATTTTTGTCTCATTTGTTTAACTGGGTTCTCTTTATCTACTTTTAGGACTTGTGTGAAAATCTGATGATGTTTTACATCATATTTATGCAGAAATATAGAAACTTCTAAAAGGTTTCCCAAACATTCAAGCACCACTGTGCTGTTTAAGTTTACAAGGTGAATGCATGGATGTGTAGGTTTGAAGGTGTTTCCACTTTTGTAGCTTATTGCTAAAATATGGATTTCCTGATAACATTTTTTTACACAATATTTTATGACCTGGTACTTGGGTGGTCCACCGGTGCCTTCTGGCAGGGTCAATCATTAGACACACTTGGCTGTGTTTGATGGGGGGAAGTGTTGGGGGTAAGGGGGGTTTTTAGTCCCAACAAAGGAACACTTGCTGGTCTTGCGATAGACTAGTGTCTCATCTATGGCACATTTACGTCTGTTCCCTGTGAATTCTGGGATAGGCACTGGAGCTCCACCTATACAATTATGGTATTAATATGCTTTTCACATTCTTCATCAGATCACTGTTTGTCCAACCTCCCAGTTCTGTTTCCTGGGCCTTTTGCATGACTCCTTATCTTTGTTGCCGCTTCTGGAAATCAGCATGTTCCCAGCGAGGCCGCGTTTGTTTTCATTTCTGCATCTGTGCGTGGGTACAAGTCTTTATCTTCGGTCCTCATGGATCCATCTCAAACTGACCGTGACAACAGCAATTTAGATTTGATATGTTTGCAGTCCACAATCTGCTGACACACACACAAATCTCCATGTCCTTGAAGACACAGGCTTTAAAAAACTTGACTAAGAAAATCTTGCTGCAAAACATAACCTTTTCCAGGCATCAGCACTAATTGCATCACCAAAACACTGGGAATAACCTTAGCCCTTCTTAATATTTTTCTTCAGTATAACCCTACAAGGCAGACGCTAAACGGATGGGAGCATAAACACACACTTTGGGAAATGTCATTCCCTTGCTTAAAATAAATCAGAGTGCACAGGCCAGCAGGCAACAGGTGGGTCCACCACACAAAGACCCCGTGAATGCAGGCGCCGTGCCAGTCATGCTTCAGCTATGTCTGATGTAAGTGAGAGCGGGCCTTTGCTGTTCTCATAGAGTACAGGAAATGGCATCTCAATGAGTTCGGTGGAAGATCAGAGATATAATCACATTTAGCAAACAAGATTCACTTCAAAAAAGTGTTTTAATTGTTCATTATAATATGAGGGTTATGATTAATAGTCATATAATGTAATATATAACAGTATATTATTATTGGAGGAGGCATAGTCTTTATCTACTTACCTTAATTACTTACAAAGAACTGTAGAACACTGTTTTTTTTTAAATAATGAACATACGCTTTAACATATTATTGACAGATCTCTTTAAAGTGTCCCAATGAGAGTGCCCAGCGACTGCATTCAAATCTGGATGAAATAAGAGGGTCATGTCAGGAAGTGCATCTGATGTACAACCTGTGCCAGGTCAAATATGTGGATCTTCCATGGCAATGCCTAATGAGAGCAGAAGAGCAATTGGAAGATTATTATTATTATTATTATTATTATTATTAAAAAACCCAGGTTTGAGTCCCAGCTGTCTCTTCTGACAGGGTCAGGCATGGTTTTCTATGACTGAAGGAAATTAGAAACTTGCCAGCCCTTCAAGAAGCTGGCATCCCATCCAGACATGCTAACGTCTGCACCCTGTGTTCTCTGGAGATAAGCAGCAAAGTCTGTGACCCTGAGCAGCAAATAACAAATACAAACATATACATTAAAAAACATAATTAATAACTTACTTATTACAGAACATACTGTGTTATAAATTATTACTGCAAAAAAGAAAATTGTATGTAGTTCTATATACTATAGAAGTACAAGCGATGATGAGAATTTTGTGATTTTATCAGTAAATGTTGTAGTTTGACATATCTTTCATTTGTTTGCAGGTAACTTATACTTAGCTGGCATATTATGTACAAACCACTTTTGTGCTACCTCTGCACATACGTTTGGTTTTCTGGAGTGTCTACCAATTCACAAGCCAGTCATTTTTTGTGGGCTGCCTAAGAAAAGAACATGGACCAAACAAGCCATTCAGATTTGTCTGGGTTTCATAAGTTACGTCACATGCCTGGTCAGTAGAATTATACCATCTCCAGTTGAGTAACTCCACTCATGGCTTGAGAAGTACATCTGCGAAGGGATGAATATTACATGCTATACCAGTATGTTATATGTTAACTGCAATATACAAATTCCACCATTTATTTGGTTCAAACTTAACGGAAATAAAGTATGGGTGTAGTAGAGTAATTATGAATTTGACTGGGAGATATACATCAGAAAATTTATTTCGTAACACACAGCCATTAAACGTGTAATGCAGTTTAACTTACTTTTTAACGTAACTTTTCTAGTTGGAGTCAAACAATGCAGGACTGGCAGAAAAACTTTTTTGAAAAGATCTATTAACTCCCAACTGTCTGTAGCAAAACTATAGGCAAGGGAAAGTAAGTGCTTAATTAAGTAGGGATGCACCGATATTGAATTTCTCGGGCCGATACGATAACCGATGTTTAGCACATTATTGTGGCTGATACCGATGTTAAAAACCAATAATTTAAACTTTCTGCATTTAAAAACGTTCACATTATAATCCATATATGAACTGTTGTTAAAAACTGGATCAGTAATTCATTTAAATAAAATGAAAATAAGAATAAGCAATAAAACAGGCAAATCAGACATGACGATTTTTGTAAACACAAGTTGCAGTTTGCTCAAAGGAAAAATGGTTTAATTTCATTATATTTTCTAACTGTCCCTTAAAACGGTAACTGCATAAATAACTATAAATTCAACCAGCATCAGATATTTTGCTTTATGAGTGACCGGTGAAACAAAAAAAAAAAATTCATATGTAAATATATAATAAGTATTGGTTATAATATCGGCTAAAATTCTAATATCGGACCAATGTCGAAAAAAATCCATATATCGGCAAATCCTATATCAGCTGACGATATATCGTGCATCACTATAATTAAGTAAATAATTATGCTATGTAATTATTTGACAGTTTAGCCCTAGCTAACCCTAACAGCTGAGGTGATTTTCTAAAAAGTTATTGCTATTACTTACTGCAGGATCCAACATTATATTAAATCTGTTAGTTTGTTAGTTGAATGCCTTTAAGACAAAATGGGTGTTAAATGTCTCTATGTTTATTGCTTGTGATTTTATATAGCTGTATAAAGTTTTTACAACCTTTTTCAGTGGGAAATTGGCTAATGCCTGCTTGAAAAGTGGCTAAATGTCGCTAGATGACAATGTGCTAATTTCCATATTCGTGACGTCTCATGTTGTATTTACATGCTGCCTAGTGTCAGATGTTATCAGTCCATTTTCTCGAGTATTTACTGCGTTATAGAGTCTCTAAACAGTGTTCGATAACCGTTTCGCTGTCTTTAATTCCTTGGAGAGTTTAATTCCGGTGTTGCCAGATCTACCAAGAAAACAAACGCTCAAGTCAATGGAAAAAGAGATAGAATAGGTGGACCTGGCAAATGTGGAGAAGGCTCACGCACATGCGCAGACTGAAAAGACCGATTATAATCAGGTTATAACTGGTTATAACGATTACAACTGATATAATTGCTATGAGTAATCTGATTACTGGAGTAAAATCCAGCTGTCTTTATTGGATTTCTTAATCTGACTTCTTGAATAATCAGATAACTGCAGAAATCTGACTATGATTGGATTATTACGTGCAGGTAGTATTACGTAGCTCATTATCATTTAAAGCAACAGGTGCTCAAAACCAGTCATTCTGAAAAGTGCTCTTTAGACAGGGTGAGAAGTGTGCTCTGGTGTCCGATGCTTGTGGTATTTTGACGGAAGCATTTCACAGACATTTCATTAAGCTCATAGAGAACTGGGTTGACTTGTGGAAAATGGATAAGATATGTCACCTTTAACAGTTCTTATTATTACTATTATTACTGAGTAACTTATTACACAACAGCATTAAATGATAAAGCATTTTAGAACTTGAAGTACACGTTAAACATTGTGTGCTGGACTTTGAGGCCTCGTGAGGTTCCACTGAGCTGCTCATATCTGTGTACGGATATCAAGCAGCTGCTGCTGTCTGTCTGCTTAAGCGAACCATACATGCATAGCACGGACAGACAGTGGAGCCAGGCCTACACACATACACACAGTTGCACACGCTCTGACATCCATCTGTGGGAAGCTCCTCTCTACGGACAAAAAGCCAGCATCCTGGGGATTTTAACATGAAGCTGACGGGTGGTTCTCTGAAGCTGGTCTGAAGTGCAGCTTTCTGCAAGTATGAAGCTCCTTAAGAACATTCCACGGCTGCAGATCTTCCTGCTGTCCTGCCTCAGCCTGAGCGGCAGCGTTCAGAGAGGTGGGTCGCTCTGCTTTGTGTTAGGAATCTTCACTGACTGCAACTTCTACTGAGCTGTTGTAGTTGTGTTAGTACTGAGTGATGATAAAGCTCACAGTTCTTATGTGCATCAGAAGCATTTCATAAACCCGTCTATCTGTTTATTTACTGTCCTTTGATTATCTCGTAATCACTATAAGTAGGATCCAGCACTGGTGTCGAAGTTATGACACTCCGGCATTTGCACATTAATATACATCAGCTACTGTAGAAATAAGAATCTGGGTATGAATTGTAACATGCGGTTACCGTGTGAAGCTCAACTTTGATACTTTATTTAAATCTAATGGCATTTATTTACCTAATTAAACATTCGATTAAACTAGCATTGCACGGTATGATCCTGGGCAAACCTGAAAGACCTCCATTTATGCTTTATTGTGTCTGCTGAAGACTTGACTGTTTCAATACCTGCATAAAGGACTCAAAAAGTAAAATAAGGACTCAACCAAGTGGAATCATGCCATGTGAAAGAGTCATGGAATATTTCATCCAAAACGTAGATCAAAAAGCTTTGACGATAGCTTTTGTAGCCATCTCATAATGGAGATTAGGCTTTCCTTCCACACTCGTGGAAATACTAAGCAACATCTGGCCTAAATTTTATACCATACATATTATTAATAAGAATAATATGAATTTTTAAGTGCTTTGCTTTGTTTCTCCATGACCCATATCTGTCTTTGGACTGTAAAGTAAACCACAATGGTGGCATAGTGCTTAACTTTGAGGGTTCAAGTCCCAGCACTTCAGCGTTGCCACTGCTGGACCTTGATTAACGCCCAAATGCTTGAATATTAATGAATGTTTATTTGTTGATTTGTTTTTATTTAACATTGCATCAGCATCAACGTCTACTTTCGACATTAACAATCGGCCACATTCATACTGGGCCAATTTAGAGCAACCAATGAATCTAATGCGTCTTTGGAAAGTGGGAGGAAATCGGTGTACCTGGAGTAAACCCACGATGACAGGAGACTCCAGGAGGAGTCCAAGGACGGGACTGAACCAAGGATCTTTCGGGAGCTGTGAACTAACTACATGTGCCACCGTGTCGTCCAAATTTTTCTTTGTAAGATTGTATCAGTTCTACAGTATATTGCTCTGGATAAAAGCAGCTGCTAAATATTGTAAATAAATTACATAAAAACGTTAAAAAACAACATTCTACCTCAAAATGTGATTGTGACAATGTAAGGTAAATGGACAACCAACCAGATGGTTTGGACCCAAAGTTGCCAAGCTGCCACTGCTGAACCCTTTTAGCAAGTCTCTAAGGCCCTTAACCCACAATTGCTTGGACTGTACCTTGTAAGACTGTATCAGTTGGAAGTTGCTCTTGATATATAAGAGTAAATGTATTCTACATACAAATGGCTGTCTAGAGTTAGTAGAACTGTAGAGCCAAAGTATATATGCATACAATGGAATATAAACATAAATAAACATACCTCGCTGGCTGCACACAACCAAGAGGAAATGAGTCCAAATTTCCGGACCAGGCAATGCAATATCATATTTTAAATACTTTAAAGCTTTCAGTGGGTAAATCCAGCACAGCACCACTAGTAGGAAGTCACAGCAGTCAAATGGCCAGCACTCAACACTTCTTGGTATATGTATTCATGATTGGATATGTGTTAAACAACTCTTACCTGTATGTAAGCATTTTTAGCTCCTGCTGGATAAACATCATTCAATTTAAAACAGAATACTTCAGAAGTAGGATGCTACTTATCATAGTGACTTAACTCTTCAAGATTTACAGTTCAGAGCCAGTCACGTCCGATATTCAAATTATTTTTAGATGAAAAGATCCATGGGAGTTTGTGATTAGCTGCTGCTAGCCTGCCTGCTAGCTGGCGACCTGCAAACTTTGTACTATTTATGCCGAATCCCCCTGAACAAATGTAACAAATGTAACCAAAAATTTCCCTGTGTGTGCTGTTAAACAAAACTTTAGTACTATAATGATTACATTTCGAACCATTACCAATGCTAGTGCATTACAGTTATATAGCTGGCATATTAGCTGGAGACCTCTATCTGCAAAATAAACGTAGTTATTATAGGTTGTAATATATTTCACTATATTGCTTAGGGTATAATAATTAATGTGCTAGTTTTGTAATTATGTAGCCAGCCTGCTAAGTTCAATTTTACATACTGTTTAATACAGTAGCATGAGTTTTTGGCATGCTAGTTTATTGAATCGCCTCTTTAAACCAAATATGCTATATTCAGCTTTATAAATCACTCAGGATATGTTGAAACAATTGAGAATCAGATACTGAAATCTGAGTCATTAGCACAGCTGTGCGCTTATTAACAGTTAGCTGGTTGGGTAGCTATTATACTGTGGCAGGGGAATATTGGGGAATTTGCAAATCCAACAGAACAAAAGTCTTCTCCTATGATGCCTGAAGAGGATAAAGTCTACAGAGAATCTAAGGCACTCCTCAAAACAAAATATCTTCGGATCCTCCAGGTCACAGCCCCTCTCTTGTGAACTCTCCTCTTTAGCTAACCCCACAGGTTTAAATCCAGAGATCGAGATGACCATGTCAAAAGCATAATTCTGGTCAGTGAACAATTTGTGCTATGGATTTGGATGTACGCCTGCTGTTAGATTCAACCACAAAGACAACGGACATACAAGCCGAAGAATTGTGAGAAGCGTTGAAATCTGGTGCATGGATCTCATGCACGCTTGGAAGCTAAAAGCGCAGCACTACGACGTCCTTGGCAACTTGTTCCTATATCTCAGTGACAGTGTGCGACAGAGGTGGCATATCCGCTGATTCTCACATTGGGGAAGTGCCAGGTTTCATTCCAGATGACGGAGCAGTCAGTTAGTGTTAATACTTCCATGTGAGAAGACTGAGCAGGGAATGAGCAAAGTTTGCACAGTCAAGGTGTAAATTATAGAGCCGCTGGCTGAACTTTTTGAGGGCTTGTCACACGGGCTAAGCAAAAACTAAAACAGGACAGAATAAATTGACCTGAGAAAAGGGAATGAGGAGTGACGCATCATGTTGAGCATTAAATCCATGGTTAATCATGTCAGCAACGTTGTAATTATACATACAGGATTAGAGTCACATTAGCCAAAAACTCTTTATAGGATTTCTTAATCTGAGTTCTAGTTGGAGTATGCTGTATACATGACCACTTGAATAATCAGATAACTGCAGAAATATGAGTATGATTGGATTATGTAAACGCACTCACCGTAACACGGTGGGGCTGGGGGGGTTGGGTATTGGGCAACCTGGCCTGCATCGCTCATCACACAGACCCAGCCCCCACCTCTGAGGGGTGTAAAGTAAGTACACATCCGGAACACATTAAGTACAACCTGAACTTTCAGTGCCAAGGAGTTTATGGTGTGAGCAGACCAAATGCAACTTAGAAACGAAATCTGACCTTGCCAGAGGCGGGACATGACCCAGGATGGTTCAGCACTGCGAACCATCGCTCTACCGCTAAATCCCTCTGGTGATGCAGGGTTTCACATGTATATTGTTTCCAGGCACTGTGAAATACAGTGGCTTACTGGAGCTTGAAGACCAGTGTTTGCCCCCAGATATGTGGTTCCTGGCTCCTGAAGAGCACTCTGTGTTCCCAGGGTTGGTTCCGGATGTGTGCTTCCCAGAATGCAGCCTCGCCAGGGGTGTCTTGAGTCTCAGTTGTCCTCACAATGGGGGCAGGATCCCACAACAGACGGGGTGCTTTCTTGATTATAAATATGGTTATAGTTATAGTTATACTTTTTCTCATATTTATTCTCCTGATACCCAGGAAAACTAAAGTTGGATCATTTCAATACATTTTGAAATAAAATAAGTTTGAGATGAAAAAAAACCTGTCACAAGGATTTTTTTTTTTCAAAAACTCTTTTTGTTTATTTTTATCAAACGTCCTTTATAAGGGACAACGGGACATGGATAGTAATTTTCGTATAGTTTCCCTTCTGCATCAGATGTCATCAGAAGTCTCAATGTCCACTAGAGAGGACATTAAAAAGTACACTTTAAGTGGTTAAACATAAGTGCAAATCAGAAATAATAATAAAAAAAACTGCCTTGAAAATGAGCTAACACTGTTTTGTACGTAAAACATGTCAATTATAGACTTTAGAAAACTCATTCTAAAGTAAAAAGTAGATCGCCGGTCGCAAATGACACACCCCAACAAACGATATTTTAAAGTGTAAAGTCTTTTAGCTCTGTAGATTATATGGTTATTGAAATATTCTTTGTGAATTCATGTCCCCACAGAGGACAAAAATGAACCATCAGGTCTTACGAGATATACTCCTTTTAAAAAGAAACAGCAAATACAAGCATATGTTGTGTTTTAGATGCTGGAAGCAAGACCATGTGAGTTTCATGTTGGTCCCAGTTGGTTTATGCTGATTGTTGCTGGTCTGGTGCTGGTTTAGCTGCTGAGCTCACATAGTATTGCTGGTGAAGCTGACAATATACAAGTCTCCAAAACACAATATATGATGGTATTTGCTGGTTTTGAACCAGGGCTGATTGCTGTTGATTCTTGATCAAGTTAACTTGTCATATTATTTATACTTAACAATGAAAAATACTGTGGAATCTTCACCATTGTATTAGCCTATTATTGAAAATACTAGCCCGTTTCTCCACTACTAACAAGTCACAAAAAATCTAACTTTGTAAGTCAGTAATCGTATAGAAAAATCTGACTAATCTCTGGCCATTACCAAGGCAAGATAATGTATTAGCAGGTGATTAGCCAGGTTGGCCTGTTAGCTATGTGCTAGCTACATAAAATCACAATTATTAAGCTATACTTTTTGTTACTATTAAATACGTCACTGTGAATATAATAATGTATATTTCAAATCTGATTCATTTCTACCTTTGATAAATTCAAGATTGTATTAGCAGCTAATCTGCTAGTTGCTTGCTTGATAGCTAGGCTATCTCGAAACCTATATCAAAATGTAATGTTTGAATTAAATGTTATACTTTGGTTAAAACTTTGCTTAAAAATAATAAAATAAATCCAGAAACAGTGAAATCCGACTCATTTCTGGCCAATATGAGTTTTTGCAATAGCAATTATAGCAGTTTGTTAGCTGGCCTGATAGCTTCTGGCCTGTTGGGGATGTGCTGCCTACATTAAATCACAATTAATATTGTGTATATTGAAATTCTTGTCTGCTAAGAAATAAATCATACCAATTGCTTATGGTTTACTAATTTAAAAGTTTATACCGAGGTTGCTAAAACAGACATGGATTTGTTATTATAAACAGGGGCTAATTTGTTGTGTACAGCAATAAATCAGGAAACTCACTATGGGAGGAACAGTAGAACGGACTACACACTGGTAAATAGGTCCCTCAGGAGGAATCAAGGGAGTGGGGTTGGGGTTAACAGAAAGTGTGTTTGCACGTGGCCCAAAACTTCATGGAACATCTCTGATAACAATAGCAGTGTCACGTATCTTCCCTAAGCCAGCGTCTTACCTAATGAGACTCCTTGTATCTATGGTCTCTATTTCAATCATGAAAAAACAGACTGACTCTGAAAATAGTTTGGGCATCACATGCTTTGTGCCATACATGCATCACATAAGTGGTTTAATTATCGAATAATTATAGCTGATGCTTAATTCTTTTGAAACCTAAAATGCACAGGGGGCCTTTTAGACGGTGTTTTGTTTCATAACTTGAATAACAATTAATGCAAATGTGCATAAGCAGCCTTAACTCAGTATTCTAAAGGGTTCTAATTCTAAAGTCAGAAAAAGTCAAAGTCAAAGTGAACTATAGAGCAGGTAATGTACATCTGAACAAAGTTGTGTTTCTCCAGTCTCAAGTGCATGAATTCTCCTTGATTGGATTACTGACAAAATCTGACTTTCTGCAATTATTGGATTATTAAGTGCATGTAAACACACTCAAACAAAAAGAAATAGTTTGTTCCTTTTGATTTGGACCAAAGTTACTGTAACCAACATGTCATGAAAATCTATCAAATTGTAGAGTGGTGCTTGAATGTTTGTGAACCCTTTTGAATTTTCTATATTTTTGCAAAAATATGACCTGAAACATCGTCAGATTTTCACACAAAGTCCTGACCTCATCCAACAGACATTTTGTGAAAGCAGCTCATTTGAGGAAACCCACCAGTATCCCAGAAATGAAGCTGTTCTGTACGGAAGATTGAGAAAGGTTCACTGTTGATTTGAGCCAAATAATTTGTGACATGTTTATTTAAACTTTCAGGTAACACTGAATGTTAAATGCTGAATCCTCAAGACCCCAACGAATGCTGGAGCTCTACTCCCTGGTCTCTACAGTGACCAGCAACAGCATGGTTCCTTTCATCCGAAGAATGTATTTGTGCAAGCTTAGAGATAGCAGCAAAGTGACGTTGGCAGTGCTATATCTACATTGTTGCTGCCATTAGCAGCATGCTTCTTTCCTCCCTTGTAACCCCCTTGAGGGCGTTTGTCTGCGATGTTGCAAAGAGCAGAGTTTAAAATGTAAACTATGCCGTTGTGAAAGACTGGTTTCACAACGTCCACCATAAATGCTCGTTTGCTATTTGAGGTCAAATGCGGCAAGTCATATTTCTTGTAGATTTGTCCTCCTTGCGCACTTGATTAATGAGGAAGCAAGCTAGCTTTTGGTACACTGGCTACTTCGATTTCGCCACTGTGTGTGTGACTCATCTGAGATCTATTGCATTTCAGGGTCCAGGTCCTGTAAGCCTAAATAGTTTGAGAATGCTATTTTTGCTACTTGTGGTGCTAATTAATCTCTCTCTCTCTCTCTCTTTCTCTCTCAGCTCCCCGAATCACAACCTTACTTGAGACGGTGGATGCCTTGCTGGATCATAATGCTACTTTTATATGTGAAATCGACTCGTACCCTGTAGCTGATATAACATGGACACGCAATAATTACCCAATACGGTTAGTAATTCTACCATAAGTTACACCACGTTAAATGTATGATGACACCCCTTCTAATTGTTTGATTACGCTATTTGACCATGGTTATCATGAGCAACCATAGATTATCATGCACTATGCTAAACTGGATCGGTGTAAAGCACACCACCATTGGTCTTTTGTGCAGTGAAAATGCATTTTTCTGGTGTGAGGAGTTACGCCAGTCCATATAGCAGTCTGATTAATGAATCTGGGTTTTTTGCATGCTGGGAGAATGCTACCTGCACAAATGCATTGGCTGAAAGGTAGCAAAGCCCTGCAGTTACTTTCCATAAGCCTGCATAAGACCTTCCAAGAAGAGGGGAGGCTGTTATAGCATCAAATTAGGGACCAACTCCAGATCGTTGACCATGGATTTGGAGTGACATGCTCAAAAACAGTGATGTCTGCATACCCTAAGTAGTTCTTTAGACATTGCATCGCCCCTTTTACCAGAAACTGCAATAATCTCATAAAGTCTTGTTTATTTCAGGCACTATGACTCAAGATACATTATTAGAGAAAATGGCCAAATGTTGATCATTCCCAGCGTGAAGGACACAGACAGTGGAGAATACTGTTGCCTTGCTGACAATGGAGTTGGAGAGCCAGCAAAAAGCTGTGGGGCTTTACAGCTAAAGATGAGTATGTTCTTTTGATTTACCTTAAGGTTTTCTTTTATATAAAGAATGGTTATGTCAACTCAACATCAGTGTTAATTTTGTTGACACGATTTTCGTCATAGTTTTCGTCAACAACCTCTTTTTTCCTAACGAAAACAAGACGATATAACTTCGGGAAGACCGTAAAACTAGCCTGGTTCTCAGCCTGGTTCACTGGAAGAAAGAGGAGAGTCGATATATTGGCACATTTCTTATTTGATGTCAAGGAAAACAAACCTCCTTGCAAACCGTGTGGGGCGACTATCTCCGGTACAAATACAACAAACCTGAAACGACATCTGCAGGCATGTCTTCCTGAATCCGCGGTCAAGCTATCAGCACCTAAATGGCGCGAGCCCCTATTTTAGCGGTATTACGGTAGTACGTTGCAAACGCACTCTAGTTCATGTTGAAGCCAATAAAGTAGGGATTAAAATGTTTCCAGTTCGCTTACTTTGCCTAAAAAGTGTTCATATTATATTTAAGGAGTATTCAGATAACATAACTCCGTTTTATACTGTAATTATGAATAAATGCATATAATGCATGCACATAACTCTGATCCTCTATGTTTAGCAAAGCTCATAATATATCGTTTATTCTATTCTACAACATCTCTTGAGTGTCCACATCGAGTCTGAAGCAGATTGGTGGAAATTATGAGTTTTGTTGACCACTTTACTGTATGCTGTTATTATCAATGCATTCATACAGACCTGAGCTTATAGTTTAACTAAATCTTATAATATATCATTAATTTAAGCTTGATTCTATTCTAGAATATTTGCTATGTCCATACCGAGTGTGAAGCAGCTCTATGGTGGAAATTGAGTTACAACCACCTTAATGTATACTATTATTACCAGTGCATGAATGTTGACGTTCCATTTCGTCTAAGTGCGTATAATGACTTAAATAATTTAAGAAAAATGTTAAAAAAGCATTTACATATTGCAACCTTTGTTCATACAGTCTGAATAACTGTCAACTGTATTTACAGATTTCCAAACATAAAATATGGTGACCTTTTTAAAGCTGCACATTGTTGACCAGGCTATTATTCACCAACACAAACGCTGGCTTCTGTTTATTCACTTGCATATTTGAATTTTTTCGTGACGCATTTGGCTTTGAATGCAGCATTTTATTACTGTTTATTATCGAACACCTTTGCTAGGGACGATTCTCGGGTTTGAGGAAATGTCCAGAGTCCAGGGAAGTTCTCCAACAATTTATTTCTGTGTTAATACTCAATTTTGATACTTTTTATACCATCTGGCACATTAGTTACATATAAAGTACATTTTTCTTTGTTGAAAATTTTAAAAGGGGACTTCATCTGCTGTTTCTCTCTGTTATCTCCCTCCATCACCTTCTGCACTCTCTTACCCTCCTCACCTTCTTTTTCTGCACTCTCTGTAAATTCCTACCATCTGCTTCTATCTAGGAAGACATTTATTTTAAGTAAATAAATTAGTGAACTTTTATTAAACACACCTACACAAAACGAGAATTTTTTTCAGATACAGTTTAATACCGTACAAAGACCACTTGTACTGTGTTTTGTTTAGTATTTGGTAGCAAGACACTACAACGTTCAGCATAAATACAGGTAATATATATATATATATATATATATATATATATATATATATATATATATATATATATATATATATATATATACACACATATATACACACACATACATACATACATACATACATACAGGTAGGCTCAATCGTGGTTAGCTCCCTTGCCACAAACCCGGATTCAAGTCCTGGCCTGGCCTCAGTCTGTAGAGTTTGTAGGTCCTCCCCATGTGAGGTTTTCCTACTTACCAAAGACATGGATTAGGACAGTTGGTGCCTCTAAAGTGTCCCAGTGTGAGTAACTGGGCCTTGAACTGGTGCCAGCTTGCCCCTGACTGAATGAGGCAGGCTGAATGGTTAGCTATACATTTCCCTTACTTTTATATAACGTTAAGTCTGTAGCTCCAGTGCATGGGTGAAAATATTTGGCCAAGGTATTTTAAGTTCAGGTCATTTGTGAACAGTAAAATATACGTTAGCTGCATTATGTTAGCGACATAAAGTGACACCATGACAGTACATTAACATGAGCTATCATCAGCCACTTAAAATAAGACTCAATTGGTTTCTAAGAAGTGTCTTTACTGTGCAGTAACTTTGTATATGAGGTATAGCATATTCTGATGACAAAATGTTATTTTTTAGAGCCACAAATTAAGAGACATCCAACCAACGTCACCTTACTACTGGAGTCCAAGGCTGTTTTGCCATGCGTGACGTTAGGATATCCCAAACCGGACATTTCCTGGATTAAAGATGATGATCTTATAAAGGTAAATGTACTGGTTGTCTTTTATACATATTAGAGGAATGTCACTCTTTAACTCTAGTGATAGAGATGATGATAAAGACAAATAACGTTATAACTGTGTTCCTACCTCTTCTTTTATCTTGTAGGTCAATAGCAGGGTATCAATTCTGGAATTTGGCGCTTTAAAGATACACAATATTAGGAAAGAGGATGCAGGACAATACCGATGTGTGGCTAGGAACAGCTTTGGTATTGCCTTTTCAAAACCAGTCACCATTAAAGTACAAGGTAAAGCAGCACTTTATTTTTTAGATTACACCACTGTATCTTTATTGTTCGGACAAAGGACAGTTCCACATTATGAGAAGAGAGCAAAAAACTTAGAAAGTCATGAGATGGAAGCTGCAGAAGATGGGCGGGGCAAGGAAGTGATTGTACTAGAAGGATGGTGAGTTACAACGTGGGAGAGAGGCCCGAAGCAGGGACCTAGGTCTGACAAAAAGTTCTGCCAGTCAAACAGACAAACTAGGGCAGAGTTAAAGACGCTATCAGGTCGAATAACATGATAAATAAAAGTCCAAAAGGAAAGTGAAAAAACATACAAAGGCAGGAAAATGTACATACCAAAGAAATACAGGGACAAAACCTGAATAGACAAACACTCGTTATAACAGCAATGCTCAGAAATTTAGGTAGTAACATTTACACTTGGACCGTGTCAGCAAGTGATTTGTGGTTAATTCTGCATACTCAAACACGTCACATGAGCGCAGAACCTTCTAAATGGACCCACACACGAACTGAGATGGTCTGATTATGGTTCGCTCGTGTTTAGATTTGTGGTTCGCTTGATTTGTTAATGCAAAACAGCCACTTCGCGTTTTGTTTCTAAGCCAAAACCCTCAAGGTTGACGTATACAGCTGTCCTGCTGCACCCGATACGTCTCTTTGGCTCTCCTTGCAGCTGCTGGATATATGAGTTGACAGAGCCGTTTGGATGGAACCAGTTCTTGTCTGTCTAAAGCCTAAATGAGTTGTGCATGGCACTGATCAACCATTTTATCCCACATGCATGTCGCTGTCCTTTGTTCTAAACATCTCAGTTTTTTTAGAAATAACAATAGAGAGTTACTCCTACCAAAAATACCAAAAATGTATTTTCCCTGCTTATTACCACTGCTTTTGTCCTTCAGTCCCTCAGTACTAAATGCTCCTCTATGTGTGTATCCTCTGCAGTTTTTTCAAACAGTTTTGTTTTCTCTTCTTGGTTTTCTCTTCTTGCTTCATAAAAATGTAGCGGAACCAATCAGCATTCATTCATTCATTCATTCACTTTCTTACCCGCTTGATCCTGAAGAGGGTCGGGGGAGAGCCAGTGCCTAGCCAGCAGCATAGGGTGCAATGCAGGAACAACCCTAGACAGGGTGCCAATACATCATAGGGCACATACACCCATACTCACACACTAGGCACACTTTTAGAGACACCAATTAACCTAACACACGTCTTTGGACTGTGGGAGGTAACCAGAGTACCCAAAGTAAACCCACACAGACATGGGAAGGACATGCAAACTACACACTGAAAGATCCCAGAGTGGTCCACCTGGGGATGGGAACCCAGAACCTTTTTCGATATTATGCAACAGTGCTACCCACCAAGCCACCAGTTAGTGAACAGTAATGTGAAAATATAAGCATTGACAAAAAGAAACATAACGCACCCAGATAGTAATGTCAGATTGCTGTTCTGTCTCAGGCAGATATATAAATGATTTCAGGTGTGGTCCAGGGTGGCATGGAGGCTCGGTGGGTAGCATCGCCGCCTCACAGCAAGAAGGTCCTGAGTTCAATCCCAGGGTGGAGCGGCCTGGGTCCTTTCTGTGTGGAGTCTGCATGTCCTCCCTGTGTCCGTGTGGGTTTCCTCCGGGTACTCCGGTTTCTTCCCACAGTCCAAAGACATGCATGTTAGGTTAATTGACTACACTAAATTGGCATGGACTTGAGTGTATGAGTGACTTGTCTTGAGATAACCTTGTGTATGGATGTAACCTTGTGTGTGTGGGACTGTGGTGGCCTAGTGGTTAAGGTACTTGACTATGGACCAGAAAGTCCAGGGTTCAAATCCCACATCTGCCAAGCTGCCACTGTTGGGTCCTTGAGCAAGACCCTTAACCCACAATTGCTTGAGTTGTAAGATTGTATCAATTGTAAGTCGCTCTGGATAAGGGCGTCTGCTAAATGCTGTAAATGTAAATGTAAATGTGTCGCTGAACATGGCCGCTGATGTTGATAGCGACGTTAAATAAGTCAATAAACAACAACATCAACAGGTGTGGTCTGATTAGACACTGGGTCTTGCCACAAGAGTGTGCAAAATGCTTCCCCCACTTTATAAACCCATTTGAAAAAGAGCTAGATGTTAAAATATGTTAGATGTTATGTGGCTTAGCAAAGTTCTGATTCAGTCAGGGATATATAATACACAAACAGATGAATGAAATGAAGGACAGGTGAAAAAAATTGAGAGAAATGTGAAGAAATGGAATAGGGCTTGGATGCAGGATTGTACTTTAGCGGATTTTTGGGAATCCAGGAGCCTTGATGTAACGTCTGCATTCATGACATCATTATTTTGTCATTACAGGAAACGTTTTGAAATTATTATCTGTGGTAATCACCAACACTAGAGATGTGGATAATAGAGGTTAAAAATGCACTGTTAAAATTACAATCACTAATTTTTACTAAATGTTTATTTCCAGCCCCTGCTAAAATCCTTAAAATTCCCAAAGAGAGGAACGTGCAGATCGGAACAGAAGTGACCTTGGAGTGCAATGCGACTGGCAACCCTGTCCCATCCATCACCTGGCTGGAAAATGGCAATACAGTATGTTTCAATTCAATTAGATCACAAGTATCTTATTTGTCTTGACACAGTTTTCTATAGGCATCTCAATCCTCTCCCCCTCATCCTCCTTTTCCACATGCCATCTTTGGCTTCTGTTTTATATTTATCTGCTCTCTGAAGGAAAACTAATTGCAATTTAATCACAGTCATTTGACAAGGGATTTGAGCTAAGCACAGTGAAAGTTCAAGCAATCTATTTGACTTTTCTTTCTGAATTTAATGTCCACTGTCAGGCCAGTGGGAGGCCTTTAGGGATCAAGCATTCTCTTATGTTTTATATGTATTAACACCATGTCAGCTATGTTAACGACCAAATGTGCCTGCTGGGAGATCACTGATAAAAACAGAACGGCATATAAAAACAATGTGATAAATAAAGGTCCCACTATGTGCTGTCGCCCAAAATGAAGATGTGCTTCACAGCCTGGTGGCCCAAGGTGTCTCACTTAAAGCTGTCCAGTGTGATTTTGCTTGCCTTGTTTATTGGGGATATACTGTACACCTTTAGGGTATAAGCAGTGGAAAGATTGGATAAAATTGCCCATTTGTTTCAATGGGGTTTGCAGATGAATACGATCCCACAGGAAGTCCAGTGCATCTGAGCCAATGTGATGAAGCAAATAAATAAATAACAAATTTGCTTTACAAATAAACAATGTTCAGTCTGAATGCAAGTCTATGGGGAAACAGGCTTTATGGCAGCAGAATAGATTTGACTCCACTTGGCCGGTAAAGCTGATTATGCACAACCTGCCAAATACTGCACCAATTTTGTAGTCCTAGGTCTGTCTGGTAAGTCTGGTTTCTCTTCATCTTAAGTTGGGGCACCCCTGATCTGATGTGCCACCGTGGACGTAGCCCTCTAGATCCGCAAGAATTCTGAAAGTAGAAAAGTAAAGCCTCTAGTGAGGAGAAACTCAGACATAGATTATTGGAGGACACCACAACTCAATCCCGACTCGAGACACCGAGGATATGGAGTCAGCCATCACACTTGAAGATGGAAGCTCCCTCTGTTCTACTACGCCCGTGGTCCATCTCAACAGCAGCTTCTGACACAACAAAGCTGACCTGAATTACAAGATGTGACCTGTAAGTGAGCTTAGAGAGCCATCAGATCATATCTCAATAGCATTATGGGTAGCATAAGCTTTTGAATTTAAAAAATGTAGATGAAAGATGGTTAAATCTTGGATGTTGATAAATGACTTCCTATTTTCCAAGTTCCAAGACCTGAGATGTACATCGAGTCAGCTGAGAAAGTGTTGATGTGATTTACAATACTCGTATCTGACAGTTATGTTGTAAATGGCTTTTTAGCTCTCCATAGGGAGCTGTGCAGACAGGTTGTTTGAAGACAGGCTATAGTTGGAGGTATGTTTAATGTCACTGTGTGCTTGGCTCCGTAGCCCTGTGGAGTTTCGCATTACCAAACATGACTGTGTCATTCCCTATTTACGACTGGCCTTCTCATCATTTTTATCTCCATTCCTTTCCAGCAGTAAAATCGAACTTCAGTATCCAAATCAACTCATGAAAGATTCATCAAATCCAGGCGTATAATCTGAACCTTGTAGTTTGTTTCAGTACAGGTACACTATAAGGACAAAAGTATGTGAACACTCCAAAAACTTACATCCGAAATGTGGGAGTATGGAGTTTGCACTACCTTTGCTGCTACAACTGTCTTTGTTATTCTAAAAAAGCTATACTTTATATTTTGGAACACGACTGTGAGGTCAGCTTCCGATGTTAGACAATAAGTCCTGGCTCACTTTTGCCCTTCCAGTGCATTTTCAAGGTGTCTGATGGAGTTGAGGTCAAGGTTCTGTGCAAGCCAGTTGGTAAACCAATTGTCTATGGACTTTGCTTAAGAACAGGAGAGCAGAAAGTTGCATAAATATGACCTAAAACATCATCAGATTTCCACACATGTCCTAATAGTAGATAAAGAGAACCCAGTTGTGAAGAGTAGACTTTGATAGATCCCCGTTCTTTAAATAAAACAGGGTGACCTCTCACACCTGATTGTCATCCCATTGACTGAAAACACCTGATTTCACCTTCAAATTAACTGCTAATCCTAGGGGTTCACATACTTTTGCCACTCACTAATATGTAATATTGGATCATTTTCCTCAATAAATAAATGACCAAGTATAATACCTTTGTCTCATTTGTTTAGCTGGGTTCTCTTTATCTACTTTTAGGACTTGTGTGAAAATCCGATGGTGTTTTAGGTCATATTTATGCAGAAATTTAGAAAATTCTAAAGGGTTCACAAACTTTCAATCACCACTGTATGCTTTATGTTGTGAATGCGTTGCTGAAATAGCAGAGCTCAAAAATTTATCTCCACAAACTTTTGTCTATATAGCATATTTTTAAGGCCTGCTCGGGAATTATCATAACTTGCCCAATTTTAGCACTCTTGCAAAACATTTTGGTCATGTATATTTTTTAACTGTTCCTGAAGTGATGTGAGTCTCTTTTCAACTTGCTTGTGACCCTGAAGTTCACACAGCTCAATTTGAAAATGCTTGGCAGTGTTAGCGCTGTGTTATAACTAATTTATATCACTTATATCACTTGGCTGAATTGTTCCACTTATTTAAAGCCTCTCCATAGCCCTCCGAAGTATTTATAAAATTATCATTTGGATGATTAAAATGACCCTGCATCAGTGGGACAAATCTGAAAGCCCATTCATTTTCTTTAGCTGGATTAAGTGCTTCTAAAAGCAGCTCTGCGGTGAGGGATTTATATATAGACCTATGATTAAAGCAGCAAATCTCTCACACAAACCCACAAAGGTCAGCATATTTAACTGGATAAATGATTCAGGTTGTGTACCAGGAGGATTATGAAGGAATAAACTGCAATTTATAAGATTCTTTTTAGTACTTTGGCTACAGCCATCTATCTGTCTGCCCATTAACTGGGTAATTACTATAGAGGTGGCAAAGATGCCATCTAAATTCCTCCCCATCTAGTTGACTGTCTGTCTGTCAGCTTGTCTGCCTGTCTGTTTGTCGCTGTGTCTCTGTCTGTTTGTCTGTCATTGTCAGTATATTTTCTATCCCACCCATCCATCTGTCTGCCTGCCTTTCCATCTGTCTGCCTGCCTTTCCGCCTGTTTGTCTGTCTGTATGTATCTAATTGTCTGTCTATCTACACTCACTGACAAAAATATGCACCAAGAAGGAGTTGTTGGTATCAAATGAAACTTTATATGTGTGAATGTGACGATGATACAATATTAAAGCAAAAAGGATAAGTTTATTGGGGAAAAGTGTACAATTGAGAGGAGGCTCTAGTACCCTGTTAGGCCGCCTCTAGCCTGTGTACAATATGAGATACGATTGGGCATGGAGGCATACAGGCTACGTATGGTATCCTGTGGCACATTTGCCCACAGGTGTTGCAGCAGGGCTTGTAGATCCTGCACACTCGTAGGTTGCTAAAGCTGGCATCCCATCTCCCACAAATGCTTGACTGGAGATAAATCTGGTGACCAGGCAGGCCAGAGAAGTGTTGCAATCTGGTGGACACATTCCTGGGAAACCCTTGTGTGTGGATGAGCATTATCCTGCTGAAAGATGCCAGTTGGAAGCCCTGATATGAGAGGAAATCGTGGCCACAGGATGTCCTGCCCATATCGCTGAGCTGTTAATGTTCTTCGTTTCAGTACTGGGGGGACCAACTGTTGTATGTTATGGCTCCTCAGATCATCGGACCAGCAGTTTGGACAGTGTGTAGCTCCACAGCAAAGGCAGGAAAGAGAAACCTGACTGTTGTTGGTCACAAACAGAACCTGGACTTCTATCTATTTATCTATCTGTCTGTCTGTCTGTGTACCCTTCTGGCATTTCATCTGTCTATCTGTCTGAATATTTTTCAGTCTGCATACTGCAGTGTAAAGAGAAAAGTCTGTCTCTATGTCTGTATCTACGTACTTATCCATCATTCATTAATCCATCCATCTATTAACTGTGGTCTATTTCGGTAAGAAATGTAGAGGAACTGAATAAACTCTTGTTAGAACACAAAGTTCCTGGAAAATTGGACAATTTAGACAAAAGTCATTTTTCAAAAGGCGCAATTAACAGCTGTCGAAAGACCCATGTCTGCGGCATTCTCTTTTTCTGAGTGCTATGCCACAATTTTACTCTCACTATCTGTCTCTGTTTTCTGAACTGAGCTGCAGTTCTTTCTTCACTATGTCTTCATAGCCATTACTACTCTGGTACATTAAAAAAGACCCTTTTCTCTTCTCTAGATCACGGGAGCGTCGGTTGAAGAGACTCTGGTTGGCGAGGTGATCGTTTCTATCCTGCGTGTGGTGGTGAATAAGCCGGCTCTTTACACGTGCCAGGCCACCAACCAGCACAGCGGAGGAGCCAACACTGTCAAAGCTACGGCCAAAATCACTGTCTCAGGTAGTCCAAATGCAGCACACATGATCTAGATCGATGTGCTTGCTTTATGCTCTCTATTTAAGTTCAATAGTTCAGCTTGTAATACATAGACACATTTTTGAGGCATAACTCTGCGGTCTGGGACTACTGAGTTACTGTTGATGGGCAGTCGGAGTTTATATATTGTGGATTTGGCTCACTGATATGTGTGGTTTGATTCCCTGCACTTTCACTCTCCTCTTGTATAAGCCTGTGGGATTCATGGCTTCAATCCAATTATGCTGTTATATGGAGCTACATACTTGCTTAGCTCCTCTGCTTAATGGAATTGCTTTGATTTTTTCAGAGAACACTGTGTGTGCGTCTATATATGTTTGTGGGTGTTTGTGGTTCAAGCTTATATATAACTGTGAGGAAAATAATGCTTTAATATTAACTAGAACTAAAGTCTTCTCAATTTAATGTTAATTATTTTTGGAATGGTGATATGACAAATTCAGCTTTTACAGTTGTCTGATGTCCCACAGACTCTCATCCCTGCATTGTAATTTCCATTTAAATGTGTTTAGCATGCATAACTGTTTTATTTGTATTTGTCCAGTTGAATCTATCGTAGTCACTGAATGCATTTACATGCACTTAATAATTCAAAAACTGCAGAAAATCAGATTTTGTCAGTAATCCAATCAGTGAGTTTGCATGCACTTGGGTAGTCAGATAATGGGAAACCTCTGGGTTTACATGACTCAGGTAATAATCAGATTTCTACATTGCAGCCAGCCAATAATCTCATAGAATTATATGACATAAACTTATTATTATCTTATTTTTATTTTTTTCCTCAAGCATATACTGCATTTCATAATCTCCCCAAAAAGTGTTCTTGGCTTCACAGTAGGTATGGTGTTCTTGGGATGTAACTCAGCATTCTTCTTCCTCCAAACACGACAAGTTGAGCTTTTACCAAAAAGTTCTATTTTGGTTTCATCTGACCACATAATATTCTTCCATTCCTCCTCTGGATCATCCATATGCTCTCTGGCAAACTTAAGATGGGCCTGGACATGTACTGGCTTAAGCAGGGGGACACTCCTGGCACTGCAGGATCTGAGTCCCTCTCGGCGTAGTGTGTTACTGATGGTAGCCTTTGTTATTTTGGTCTCAGCTCTCTGAAGGTCATTCATCAAGAAATGTCTTCCATTTTCGTACAATTGCTCCCACAGTTGATTTATTCACACCAACCTGCTTGCCTATTGTAGATTCACTCTTCCCATCCTGGTGCAGGTCTACAATTTTCTTCCTGGTGTCCTTCGGCAGCTCTTTGGTCTTGGCTATGGTTGAGTTTGGAGTCTGACTGTTTGAGGCTGTGGACAGGTGTCTTTTATACAGATAACGAGGTCAAACAGATGCCATTAATACAGGTAATGAGTGGAGGACAGAAGAGCTTCTTAAAGAAGTTACAGGTCTGTGAGAGCCAGAAATCTTGCTTTTTGTGGGTGACCAAATACTTATTTTCCACCATTATTTACATTTAAATTCTTTAAAAATCCTACAGTGTGATTTCCTGGATTTTTGTTCTCATTTTATCTCTCATAGTTGAAATGTACCTATGATGAAAATTACAGACCTCTCTCATCTTTCTAAGTCGGAGAACCTTCACAATCAGTGGCTGACTAAATACTTTTTTGCCCCAATGTATGTTTGTGGGCATGCGCAGACTGAGAAAATCCCTGCTTTACGAAGGGGATATGTTCCGACAAATCCATCATAAGTTAAATGTATCATGAACCGAGGAGTTCAACGAGTATTTGGTATCACAGCGGAGCCTTTGATAGGCAATGATAAGTAAGTTAATGTTTAACATTTACATTACATTACATTTACAGCATTTAGCAGACGCCCTTATCCAGAGCGACTTACAATTTATACAGTCTTACAGTCCAAGCAATTGTGGGTTAAGGGTCTTGCTCAAGGACCCAACAGTGGCAGCTTGGCAGATGTGGGATTTGAACCCTGGACCTCTTAACCACTAGGCTACCACAGTACCACAGTTTAAAACACTTCCATTAACCTACAGTTGGCCAAAATCATTAATACAAAGCTTATTTTATAATAAAGTGTTGAAAAATGAGTGAGTAATGGATTGAAAGTGAAAAGTAAAAGCAAAACACTTACTCTATAGGTGAACTCCGGGTGCTAGCATAGCTGCTAATGCTAACCGCAACCTGTTCTGGAGCGTTTAATTCCTGTTTTGCTTTCAGGTGGCTCTTATAAATAACCTTTTTAGGACACATGGAGACTTATCTGCACTACGAATACAGTACTGTAGATGTAAAAAGAAAGAAAAACACAATGAAAATAGTGGAGCTCTTCACTGAGCAATGGCTATTGTGAATCTGAATCATTGTGTACTGAATCAAGTTTTGACTGCTCGATTCAAACACGTTTAAGCAAGCGTGCCGAGTTCGTCGAGAACCACTGTTCAGTACTTATGTATTACAGATGTACTAATTTGACATTCTTGTATGGTAGTGTACGGTTTGGGTTATGGTTTATAACTAACAGAATGTTCCCATTATGGCCCTCCTCAAAATGTGCTGATCTTCCCACTGATGCTACACTGAGCTACAGTTTGAAAAGAGGTGGTGACTGGCTTCACCTGGTGTCCTGTATAAAGCATGTGTTACCCCTCACCCCAACAGGCCCTTAGCTGTTTTGTGAGGGGGGAGAGCGGGTGGGTGGAAATTAGGTATGACTAGTGAAATGCACGGGTTAATGCTTATCTGAAGCTTCTATATCAGTTCATTGAAAGTGTAAAAGGAATCATTTTTCTAAGCAGACTATTTCTCCATTGGGATGAAATGAGGAATGTTCTTCTTTCAACAACCCCCATTAAGGATGCCAGTCCACTGTTAAAGTTC
The DNA here is from genome assembly GCA_025084515.1 of Ancistrus triradiatus. NCBI lineage: Eukaryota > Metazoa > Chordata > Actinopteri > Siluriformes > Loricariidae > Ancistrus > Ancistrus triradiatus. The sequence continues at coordinate 223,576 of JAJAGP010000674.1, read as the reverse complement.
ACACCTGTTCTTTCTTGCAGGCCACACACATTTACACACACACATGTTGTAGGCCAAACACAACATCACAAGCATGGGCTGCATTACAGACTGGGTGCATTATTCTTTGTCAAGGCTGAGACACTGCTTAATTTTTTCTTTCTTTTTGGACATGTTCCTGCTGCTGGTTTCTGGATCCTGTGATTTTCCCATAGACTGGAGGTAGGAATATTACCCAAAATAAACACCAGCATTTCAGTTGTGTTTAGACTGAGTTACTATTGTTGTTACTTACAATCTGATCGATCTAACGCTGCATGTGTTAATGCACTGGGACGTTTTTCCTCTAATTCCATATGTAATCCATAGGACTTAGTGTTGGACTTGGCCTGAACTATGATTTAAAGTCCTGATAAGGAAGCAATAAATGTATGCAAGGGACCATGAAAGAGACGCCATGCTCTAAGTGGCCGTCCCATGCAGTCTGGCGGCTGAATTAGATGTTTCATGCATGTGTTCCCTGGCAAGCTGGCTACTGGAAACGTGAAACACATGGGCTACATTTATAGCAATATATACATAATCACCATATAATGCATTGCTGGCTCATGTTAAGCTGTATGTGCCATATGTTTTGCATTATAACAATCTAGAGTAAAACTTTCCTCCGATTTAATACTACATGATTCAAATTTGGCATCTGGCTATGATTAGAGGAGTGTTGAACTGAATAGCACTGCTTTGTTCTTTGTCCATAAATGTACATTCAGAGCATACTGTAAGTGATTATAACCTTTTAAAAATTGTATTACCAGTCATGTCAACGTTATTAACACATGATCTGATCCAACAAAAGTTTAATGAGTCACTGGTGTCTGTTTTATTGGCTACTGTTACGCCATTTCATTATTAATACATTACTTTTTAATTAAATGTGCTTTTAATATGTTTAGTCAAGCTTTTACAACAGTTGTACGTACCACTTTTAAAGAAAATGGTAAGAAAACCTTTTGGTGAAGAGATTTTAAACTGCTGTATGTATTGTCTAGATAATTTTGGCATCTGGAACAAAATACTAAATCACTTCTTTCTTAATATACACTATATACATATTTACAGTCTCACCCCCAAATCCTTTTCATGTTATTGTAAAGTTACTACACAGAAATATTGCAAAACAATACCTTTTACTGGTGGTTCAATCTCCAAAATTAACAACATTAAGATAAGAAATAAAAAAATAATTTTTGAGCATTTTTCTTACGATTACTACATGAATGCGACTGCATGATAAACGATGTGATGTTTACAAAAGATTTACTCAGTTTTTACTTGAAGTCACAGTAAAATTATAAGGTAAAAATGAAGAAATAAAGCACAGCTGTTTCTATTATTCTATATTAACTTATAATTGTTTGATGTGAGAGCTTATTGGATTTGGCTGGCTCTTATACAATAGTTTATTATGTAATACATTTTTATACTAACACAAAGTTTCAGTTCCTTGTTTCTTAAAATATTTTTATTATTATTTAAACATTTTAACCAGTTTATGGACTCAAATTGCAATTGAATTATTATGAGCTTTTGCTAACTTTAATCCTTTTTATCCTTTTGCTTCTTTTTTATACAGACTCTATAACAGCAATGCCGGATACTGCAGTATGTACAGGGGTGACGTGTGCCGTGGGGTGTTGCGCCGGTCTGCGCTCATCTTTTTTAACTCCTCATTTCCTGAGCCAGAACAGGCACAGGAGTTCTTAGCACAGGGAGGCTGGACAGAGCTGGAGGGCACGAGTCCACTGTGCCAGCCTGCAGCTCGCTCTCTGCTGTGCCACGCTGCTTTCCAGGATTGCAGCCCATCCGGTCTTGGTCCTGGGCCCAAACCTGTCTGCAGGTATGCAACGAAATAACTGCGTAGCATTGTGAAAAACACAGGTACGCAATCAAGCGCAGTGCCACGTCTTTCTCGGAAATGACCTTTGTTTAGTAATTGTTCAGGGTTTTGTTATAGTTGTTACTCAGACTACAGGTGTTACATTTATATTAAACCAGTTTGGTGACTGGTGTTTCAATGTGCAATATCACGCTGGAAGTAGCCACTACAATGCAGTAATTGTAGTATGCACTTGATTAAGCAGTGATACACTAGGCTGTGGCGTAAGCAATGCTCGGCTGATATGAGGGAGCTCAAAGAAATATTTCCCACATCATATCACCATTACCAGCTGCTAGAACTGTTGACACAAGGCAGGTCAGTTCATGGATTCATGTTGATTGTACCAAATTCTGACCCTACCATCATGTACATCATCTGTGTGACCCAGCTTCACACAGATACATCAGAGGCTGGACAGGGTGTGGACTGAGATCGGACTGAATGTGTGTAATAGCCTCGTGCCTTGTGGATTTCGGAATAGGTCAAGTCAAGTCAGATCTATTTATATAGCGCTTTTTTACAATGGAGCATTGTCTCAAAGCAACTTTACAAGTTTAGATCATCTCCTAATATCTACGTCCAATCCCAAATTGAGCAAGCCTAGGGCGACAGTGGCAAGGAAAACCTCCCTAAGTGTTATGAGGAAGAAACCTTGGGAGGACCAAGACTCAAAAAGGGACCCAAGCTCCTTGGGCGGCGTAGATGATAAATCTAAGAATGAAACTAAAGTCATGGAATCATACTTCAAATAAAACATAAAGTATGCACATCGGCATTAAGTGGCCTGGGTATGATGGGGCTGGAGCTTATGATGGAAGCAGCTTGAGTGAAGCTGCAGCGGATGAACGTCATTTGTGGGGCAGGAACTGGTACCAGAACACAGCTCGGAGAGAAAACAGAAAATGTAATTAGTTATTAATTAAGAGCACTTAAGAGTGTCTATTAACAATCACTGATGCCATGTGTAGCATGAGACCCCAGCAGCATTAGCTATAGCAGCATAGCTAGAAAGAGGAGAACTGGTAGGAAACACAGCCAAGAGGGATCACATGAGACATCGGCAATCCCACGGGAGGCAATAGGTGGTAGTATCCCCATCCCATCTTTCTCTCTCATTGAAAATAAAATGCTTCACTCCACAGATGGCCATCATCCACATCTGTGTTAAAATTTGTGGATGTCTTACTTCTGCAGTGACAGCGAAAGTGGACAGTCACATTGAAGCCTGAAAAGAAGCATGAATAGTAACCAGTAGGGATGCACTCATGCCATTTTTTTCCCTCCGATACCCATACCTGATGTTCAAGTATCTGCTGATACCAAGTACTGATACCAACTCCAGCTAATTTAACTACTCCATAGGTGCCTATGAATGCTGATATTCATAGCATTCCACTTTTTAAAGATTGGCGTGCCTTTGTTTTGGTAAAAGCAGTGATCTGTAAACCAGATTTTGCAGCAGGCATTTTGCTACTACTCGCCTAAAGTGAGAAATAATCCCAAATGCTGCTGGCTTCAGTTAAGCTTCATCTAGTGGTGCACATATGCGTCAGTAACTGCTTCATGGTATAGGTGCTCACGATTGCCGATACCGATTCTGTGTGTAAGTGTCAGTATCGGCACCGATATCATATGGTATCGGTGCAACACTAGTAACCAAGTTACATGGGAGGATATGTAGCTGATGTCTGGCTAGTTTCTTAGCTGAATCTCATTTGTTGGCAAGTGAGAAAGTAACAGAAGGTTCTGGGGGAAAATAGAAATCAGCTACACTCAGTAATAACCATTGTTATAAAAGTCAGATGATACCTACTGCATTCTCAGAAAATGTTGTCTACTGTGCAAAAGTCTTAGGCCACCACTAGATTTGTTGTTTTAGCAATGGTATAATGACCATATTTAACATATTATCAATGATTAAATTGGATATATTGGATGAACACTGATCTTTATTCCAATCTTTGTGGACTTTAGCATATCTTAGGCTTTTCACCCTGCTCCAGTTCCAAAAAAAGTGGTTTCTTGGCTGCTATGCTTCCAAAAAACCATTCCTGATCAAGCTTCCTTGGAGTGCAGAAGGGTCAACTTGGCATCCCGATGAAGCTGCCAGATGCTGCTATTGCTCAAGTGTAAATGGAGGTCACACTAAATAGTTGCCACTGCAGCCTATAGACTGTATTGTTTCCTCATTTACTGCTTACAAATTTTCTGTATTTTGTTGTAATCGAATAAAGACACTGACAAATAATTATATATGGTCACTATACCATTGCTTAAACAATGTTATATCTAATCTAATGGTAGCCTAATACTTTTGCACAGTACTGTATATCATCCTCATTTGCCCAGGCCTATTACTGAATATCATTACTTTCCTACACAGGGAGCACTGTCTGGCTGTGAAGGAGCTCTACTGTTATAAGGAATGGCGCTCGTTGGAAGACAGCAGTCCCACAGGAGTCATTTCTCCAAGTCTGAGCCATACTCTGCCCGACTGTATGACTCTGCCCAGCCAGCAGGCAGATCCATCAGCGTGTACTGCAGTAGGTTTTGTGGGTGAGAAGTTTTCATATGAACTGCATTCATTATTATTACAGTACACTGACATCTTGGACCATGACCTTTATCTGGGTAAAGGGGGAGATCAATAATTTAACATTTGACAGTAAGTTAAAGTAAATACCATTGTACAGTAAATAAATGCTACTTAGACGTACCATTCCTTGATGCCTAATTAATTAAAAGAATCAGTCTTAGCTCAGGGTTGATCCAAAAATGTGCCTGACAAGTGTGCCAATCTGACACATTAGCTGAAGCCTCCACAAGTGCATTAGCTTTCCACTGCTGTTAGCATTTGGTTTTGTGTGGGAACCCGATGACAGATTAGGGATAAACCTGTGTGTAGATGGTTTTTACAACATGTCAGCGTGTCTCAGTCAGAAAGAAAAGTCAGTTATGTAAATATTTCATGTGGTCATTTTCTGTGCTGGGTTTATCTCTGTGTTACGGGTTATCAGGCACTGTTGCGGTCTAAACATGACAGAATTTTAGGTAACACTTTACTCAGCACCCCTCATCATGAAACTGTGTTATAAACATGCCATGACAGGTGTCAGCTGATGTTATGAATTATCATAGCATTGTCTGTCAGGTTATATAACGGTGTTTAGCTACCATTTCCTGTAATTGTCACCCTAGCTATGACGCTAGGACTGGTTACGCCACATGCTAATGTTTTGCTAACTGTACTCCCAGTAATGGTTTTATGACAGATTTTTGATACACAGTACTGGGCAAAAGTCTTAGACCACCATTAAATTCGTTGTTTCAGCAATGGTATGATGCCCATGTACTGTATGACATATTCCTGATCATTTAAAAACTACAAAAAAAATGTAAGTTGGATTTGTCATAATTTGTCTATAATACTCCATTGATCTTCATCCCAGTCTTTGTGAGCTTTAGCATATCTTAGCCTTTTCGCCCTGTTGCCCTTACAAAAAAAAGTGGTTTCTTGGCTGCTACCCTTTGAAAAAGAACATTTCTGATCAAGCTTATTTGGATTGTGTAAGGCCCAACTTGGCATCCCGATGAAGCTGCGATATGCTGCTATTGCTCAAGTGTAAGGGGAGGTCACACTAAATACTTAGCACTGTAGCCTATAGAAGCTGTTTTTATTATTTTCTTCTAAGTTTTGCAAATACGTCTTGTATTTTCTGGCTGTATTCTAATAAAGAGACATCAATTAATTACTGTTAATTTATAAATTAATTACTGAAAAACAAAATTACTGTTATTATACCATTGCTAAAACAATGGTATATCTATTCTAATGGTGGTAAAAAAAAGAAAAAAAAAATATATATATATATA
>JAJAGP010000674.1:0-217685 GCA_025084515.1 Ancistrus triradiatus | reverse complement strand
ACACATATATACACATATATATATATATATATATATATATATATATATATATATATATATACATATATATACATATACATATATATATCTTTTTTTTTTTTCTTTCTTTTTTTTCTGTGAAACAGGTTGTAGACCTAAATAGTTGTTACCGGACAATTACATTTTAGGGTTCTTTAATTTAAATATAAAAAGTATTTGCACAAGAGACTTGCATGCAAACAAAATGTAAAATGCATCAGAGATTTTGCTGAAAACTGCACACAACCAAGAGGGAATGAGTCACCTTGAAAATACACTAATTTCCTAAAACTTTTCTCAGTCTCTTCTTCGCACAGAAAATTGACACACCTAAAAATGTCAGCGCACGACACAGACGTAAACGAAATAAAAATATGTAAACTAAACATCAAAGTATGTCATAAATAATATCTATGGCAGTTAAAATGGACATCCTAATCCTTTTTTTATTTGTCCAGCTTTTTATGGCTGAAATGTTAAAAGATTAGTAGTTAAAAGACAGATTTTTGTTTCCTATTATAATTGTTTAGACTTTGATTGTTAAAGTGAGCAGATGCTGTTTGGATATTTGTTAAACAGCAAATACTTGTAGTATGATTGTTGGATGTAGACTATATATTTTTTAATTGGAGCAGTGTTTTTACTGGTTTAAAATTAGATATCAGTATCACAGTATTGTTTCATATATTTGAACATTAATAAAGCAATAAACTTTGGGAGACGCAATTCATACAATCCACATTGAATATAAATACAGTATTATTTTTCGCAACTCAGCTATTTTGGGTTTTATAAACTAAGAAACATCACTAAATGATTTGTAGTTTTTATGACATATTCTACAGTTGTGCCTGTTCAGTAGATAAGCATGGCAAGTTTAATTAAAATCCTCACTGTGGTTTGTTACATTCTACGATCTGTAAAATCTTTCTTTGTCTTTATTTAACAGAGATGAAAAAAGATGAAATTACAAGTAAGTGCAGTTTAATACTTTATTTTCTGTATATTTTCTGTTTTTTTTCCATGAATGAAAAAAAAACATAAATATTAAAGATAAATATAAAAAACATTTTAAGTATAGGCTTATGTATTTCATTTCTCTCTTGACAGCTAAATGCTACAATGACAGAGGAAGGTTTTTCCAGGGCACTCACAATGTTACAGCATCTGGTATCCCTTGCCAACGATGGGATAAGCAGGTAAATATTGATTTGTTGTTACACTAATTAGTTCCAGTAGGGGAACAACTGTAATTGTTTTGGGATCTTCAGTGATGATCATTGGAAAGTGCGTGGATTCATGGAAATGACACGCAGATGAGCAAATCTTCAGCTATGGAGACAAGCAAGTACAGATGTTCAGATATACAAGGAAAACAATCTTGGTGCATAATTATTCAGGCTTGTTTCATAGTCCTTGTCATTTGCTTTGTATAATGTACAAACACAGAAAAACTGTAGGTTACCACATGGTATATGATATCTACATGGAATACCAGCTGTTTCTTACATCACTGCTTTCTGTTAAGAATCAGAGAGGCGTATTTGAAAATTCTGTTATCCTAAATACTTGTTTTAGCAGAAATGGTAGCTTGTGCTAGAATATGTGGACATTATTTAGAATTGGATGCATTATATCATACAATGCATTCAGAAAGTCTTCAGAAGTTTAGAAATTACAGCAAATTTATTCAAATGGAAAAACTGAAATTTTGCATGGACATAAGTATTCAGACCTTTGGCTATGACACTTGAAATTGATCTCTGGGGGCCCCCCATTTCTCTTGATCATCTTTGAGATGTTTCTACACCTTCATTGGAGTCCATCTGTGGAAAATTCAGTTGACTGGACATGTTTTGGAAAGACACACAACTGTCTATATACAGTAAGGTCTCACAACTAACAATGCATATCAGAGCAAAAAACAAGCCATAAGGAGGAAAGAGCTGCCTGTAGAGCTCAGAGACAGGATTGTGTGGAGGCTCAGATCTGGGGAAGGCTACAAAACGTTTCTGCTGCCCTGAAAGTTCCCAAGTGTACAGTGACATCCATAATTCTTAAATGGAAGAAGTTTGGAACAATCGAGTATGAACAAACTTTCAAAGGATATGAAGATTTTTCAAATGCATTGTACATTTAACCCGACCTAATCTTTAAAAAAAAGAAATAGGGAAAGAAAATGTGGTAAGACACACAGTACACAATAGGAACATCAGCTGTCAGTATGTTTACCTCTGCTTTCAGTAACAACCCTCATCCAAACATCTGCAGTCTCTGTTGGTCTCTTCTCATCATTCATCATTATCGGTGATGTTGAGTTGTCTTGTATGAACTTCTCACTTTAGTTTCTGTCACAGCATGTCTATTGAGACTGGGCTTCTATTGCAAAATGGAAAATTTCGTCTGTTTCAACACTGTTTGCTATACTGACTGGTGTATTTAAGATTGCCGTGTCGCACAACCCTCTGTTGATCAGCTCATGGTCAGGTTCCCTCGCCCTCCCCCTGTAGAATTTGCTGCTTCGGTGATGGAAAGTAAAACAGACTGAGACAATGTCCTAGTATTTTGCTGATGGGATGAGGTTTGGTTTTTGCTCATAACAATGTCTCTCATTTAAGCCAAAAAGTTCCACTTATCTGTCCACAGACTGTCCCTCCAGCAGTCTTTTGGATCCCAAACACGTTGTTTTGTTCAGTGTTTGTCCAGTGTTATACTGATGAACACTGACATTAGCTAGTACAAGAGAGGCCCTTTGGATGTCACCCTGGAGTTCTTTGTGGTCTTGGATTATTATACACTTTGTTCTTGGAGTGATCTTTGTTTAACCACAACTTTGGAGGAGAGTAACAATGGTGGGTGATTTTTTTCTTTTTGGAATTAATGCTGCCCAAACAAATTAGCAATAGTTTTGTGAGATTGTAAAGACTGATAAGCATCAACCTTTTTAAGGGGTCTTCAAAATTTTTTGATCAAGTTTTGTATGCATTCACCATACTTCGTGATATGGACCATATTTTTATAGTACAGGCTTGGGTTTATTAAGGGTGTACTCACACTTTGCCTTAAACTGTGCCAGATCGCGAGTCAAATGAACTGCACTTTGGGAATTGAACATGCCCATCAGTACAGATCGCCTAGTGTGAGTACACCCTAAAAGTGGCAGTGCCATCACCAGTACTCAAATGTACTTGTCATACTATTCATTGACTCTAATGTTCTGCTTAACTCTTTTTTTCCAGATTAACTCTTAGAGGTTTGGTGTTATGTTTGCTTGTTTTGCATTTATTTATTATTATTATTATTATTATTATTATTATTATTTTATATGTTATAAGATTATTATATGGTTTGCCGTTATCTCAAACCACAAATGGGTTTCGGTAGTTTAAATGTATGCAAGACGGTTAAAAAAACATAGGAAAAATTAAGATAAAATAGATCTATGTTCATATGTATATATATATATATACCGTATTTTTCGGGCTATAAAGCGCACCGGGTTATAAGGCGCGATATCAATGATCAACTTCTAACGGATCTATGTTCATACATAAAGCGCACCGGGTTATAAGGCGCATGAAATGAAACAAAACTCTCATAAGTTCCATCGGAAGCTCAGTTAGGTCTTTACCTGGTGCAAAAAGATAGGCGTCTTCTCTTGCTTCCTACCACTTCCGTACCATGGATTCGTATGTTGAATTCTCTCACAGCTGCTCTATGTCCGTGTTGTACTGCGTGACTGATAGCGTTGTGTTTGAAATCCGCTTCGAAAATGAATGAATGAATGAATGCACGTACCCTAATGCTGAAGCACATACCGTATTACTCCGCGATGCTGCGCACTACGGTGGCCGTAAGCTTCGTAACTTACCAAGGCCATGCTAAAACATTTTGACAGATTTATGAGCGCCGTGTACCATCTACAATCGGTTCTAGGTCAGAAAGCACAACCAGAATGAATTCATACATTAGACGCACCGCATTTTAAGGCGCACTGTCGATTTTTGAGAAAGTTCAAGGATTTTCTAAGTGCGCCTTATGTCCGAAAAAATATGGTATGTGGTTATATATATATTATATATATATATATATATATATATATATATATAGTATATATAAACAAAAACAAACAGATGGAACCTTCAAAGCCAGCGCTTTTAACAGAATTTAGCCATGTCAACTTAGAATTTATGTATTTATTTGTACTACTACTACTACTACTACTAATAATAATAATAATAAAGAAAGTCATATTTCTATAGCACCATTCACAAACCCAAGTTCGCTTTACATGACAAGTGAGGAGAGACGAAAACACACACACACTAGACAGGAAGTGAATAATATTAATGTTTTTGAAAGAGAGTTGTCTTTAAATCAGATTTAAAAATAGAAAAAGAAGAGCAGTTACAGAGAGACTGAGGAAGAGAGTCCCAGAGTTTGGGGGTCATCACATTGAAGGACCTGCCTCCCCAGGTGGAAAGTCTGGTACCTGGAACAACAAATAATTTAGTGGAAGATCGTAGAGAGCGAGGGGGTGAGTAAATGCTCAGGAGTTCACTGATGTAAAGGGGACTTTGCAGGGCTTTGAAAGTGAGGAGAAGTCAAGTCAAGTCAGACTTATTTATATAGCGATTTTTGCAATGAAGCCTTGTCTCAAAGCAGCTTTACAATTTTAGATTATATTCTAATATCGAAGGCCAATCCCAAACTGAGCAAGTCTAGGGTGACAGTGGCAAGGAAAAACTCTCTAAACATTATAAGGAAGAAACCTTGGGAGGACCATGAGTCAAAAAGGGACCCAACCTCCTTGGGTGGTGTAGATGATGGAATTAGAAGAGTAGAATTTTATTTATTTATTAATTTTTTCCCATTGTTGGAAAAATTATTCATCATAATCACTAATCACACTCCTATCTCTAAGGTAGTACCACCACCTATGCTCAAACCTAACTGCCCAAACCATTGATTGACCCTAATGCACTCCTTAACTCCTTTAATTCTCATTTTTTATTAAGATCAATTGTGGCCTTTTGTATAAAAATACAAATAAAGTAATTACTTTTATTACATGGCATTGAGATTATGCTGTGATTTAATATGCAAGCACCACAAGCAGACACGATTATCTATGTCTGAGGGAGAGGACTGATCAGTGGATCTCCCAGGTGCTGCAAGAGCGAGCCATACAGAGCCCTGTGATGGACTGTCGTTCCATCCATGGCATGCTAATGCCTGGGCCAGAGCACCCACAATCCTGACCTGGAAAAAGTGAAGTTACAAAGAATTGAAAAATGGAATAAATGTATTATGTCAGGATGTTGACTATATGTTCTATTAATTGTCCTCCCATCATCTGTATTATTATAATACCATAGCTCTGCTCAGGTAACATGAATGCAGAAATCCTTAAAAGTCCAAAGGGCTCACATAATTCCCAGCACCAAAGTCCTAAACTGCATACGATTTTAGAATGAATTACAGTTCACTATGCAACAGGTGCAGGGTGTACTATAGTGCTTCAGTCATATGTACTAGAGAAACTATTAAAACTGGTATTCTAGTCGACCTTTTGCTCAACTCATGACTGGCGCAAGCACTGGAGTCCTGCTTGGTACAAATTAATCATGCTGTTCTCACCTTTCCTGACAGGATCCCCATCCTCACAGGCTGTCAGTGGACATCATCCCTGAGCTGAGAAATGCTGAGAACTACTGCCGCAATCCTGGAGGAGAGAGCGAGCAGCCATGGTGCTACTCCACCAGTCCCAGTATACGCTGGGAGTACTGCCTGGTACCCAAATGTTCAGAAGGTACTATGGCACAAGAGCTTTCATTTTTAAATAACAAAATAGCTGCAGAGCACATGAGGCATTTGTGACTCTGGGTGGTCATATTAAACATGAAAGAGGTCCCACTGGGGGTCTGGGATGAAATATAACAGCCATTTTATTTGTTCTAGCTCATTGAAAGTGTTTATTTATTTGTCAGCAGTTACCATTGTGAAAGCAGCGCCTACAATAAAAGTGGCTCCTCTGAACCCAGTGCCTGCTGTGTCCACCACCTACTACATGAGCATGATTATATTTATCATGGCTGGCTTCGCCGGCGTAGCCTTCTTCACCATTGTCCTGCTCATGTGCCTTAAGAGAAGGAAGAGGTGGAAACAGAGAAAGAGGTGGGTTTCAGCTACGAAATTATTGAAACAGTATTTCATGTGCGCCAGTGCTGTACAGACATGGTTTGGGCAGCCTTATAAGTGTGAGCTGTCTATTACCAGTAATTTGGGAAAAATTGATGGAGTATTTATGGAGCCAGATTGTAAAATATGAGTGAAATCCAAATGTAATATTTTCTTAAGTTACGTATTGTGGCTGCAGTGCGAGAGCGAGCTGACTGCAAATAACGAGTATTCAAACCAAGGATACAGAAAAAAGAGCTTGTATTATGTCGAACGGCAGTAGAAAGAAAGCAATGAAAATCGCCTCAGAGATGATGCCACTAGGAGTATTGCTAAATTCACCACAATTGAACCATGTGCTTGCAAATGAGAGCTGGAAACACACAGAGAAGGCTCACTAAGACAGAACACAAGACAAGACACACACACAGGGCAACAGCAAATTCCAGGCACTGTAAGAACAGAGGCAGTGGTTTCAATGCCAGTCATTTGATAAATGGAAATTCACTGCAGCTGTCAGTACTCCGGTGAGCCAGAGCACCTCTGAAGCTTAGAGGCAGAGTCTGGAGCAGGAATAAAAACTATTTATTCCTGAGACAACCCTCATTGTTGGCTATTGTCTTTGAGGTCATGGTGGCTTAAGATTAAAGTACAGGACTGTGGACCAGAAGATCAAAGTTTCAAATCCCACCTCTGCCAAGCTGCCACTGTTGGGTTCTTGAGCAGGGCCCTTAACCCACAATTGTAAGACTGTATCATTTATAAGTCGCTTTGGGTAAGAGAGTCTAACAAATGACTAATGTGAACATTAGTTCACGTAATAAAAAATAGTAAACAGTAATAACAAATCAAATCAAATGAATTAGATGTGTGTTTATCACAAATGTCATTGGTTACTATATTACATGAACATCACTAAAAATGAATGTGATTGTGAACATGAAGGAATAAGGGTGGGTGATCAGGCAAATATTACATCACAATTTTTTAGGCTGGCTCACAATCTATGATATGATCGTAATTATTTTCCATGTTGGTAGTTAATTTGAAACTAGCTGAACACAGCAACCAAACTAAATTCTCTACTAATAAAAATAGGAAAGCACAACTGTATATACATGAAATAAAATAAAGAATGGCATAAGAACACCTGGCCTAGCGGTTAAAGTACTGGACTCTGGACCAGAAGGTCCAGGGTTCAAATCCCACCTCTGCCAAGCTGCCACTGTTGGGTCCTTGAGCAAGACCCTTAACCCACAATTGCTTGGATTGTAAGACTGTACCAATTGTAAGTCGCTCTGGATAAGGGCGTCTGCTAAATGCTGTAAATGTAAATGTAAACACATTAAAATATGGTGAGATTATGATACAATTTTACTGTTTTAAGCATTTTAAGGCATCAGATGAAGTCAGTGTGCAGATTGTCCTTCCACCTCAGTTTATGATCTGTCTGTTTCTAGTAGGGCCATGGAGACCCCGACTCTCACAACCCTTCCTTCAGAACTACTGCTGGAAAGACTGCACCCCAACCCCATGTACCAGCGCCTTCCTCTGCTTCTCAACTCCAAGCTCCTGTCGCTCGAATACCCACGCAACAACATCGAATACGTCCGCGACATCGGAGAAGGGGCCTTTGGACGTGTGTTTCAGGCAAGGTGAGAACCAACGCTGTGCTATGACATGCCTACGCAGTAGCACTGCAAAGAAACACGACTGTCTAATGGTGGGTGAGATGCTAAAAATACATTTCAATGTCACAATACATGATATGAGGCAGAATATTTTGTTTGGCTGAGTTCAGGTAAAGTGATAAAGCCAATGTGGAACTAAAGTTAACCACTACAGTACATTAAATTATTGTTAATATTTAGAAAAGCATGTAGTATTATTAAATAAAAATGATATCAGTGTTAGTAATGAGGCAGAAGCAGGATATTTTGGGATTTCACATGATAGGACGTGTGGCCTTATGCAAGTGTTTGGGCCCCCGTGGTCAAACTGGACAAATGACCAACATAAAAAGAAGTAAACACAGCTGATGCAGGGACCAAACTCGAGTATTACATTTCTGTAAATTCAACAGGTCAGTCAGGCTGAGACCTTACAAGTACACCCGCAAAGGTGCACAATCTTTACACATGGCTAATTCTAAAATTTTTATTAATTATTAAATATTTGTAGAATGTATGCATTACAAAAAATATATAAATACACAAATTTGCCCTATGCAAACTTGAAAAAATCAACAAAATGTGCCTATATGTTGGGTTCCCAAACTGTTGCCAAAAACCGCATATCATAGCAAGTGTTTCAGGGTGATTTGTCGCAGATGCCCTCATGCAGAGTGACTTACAATAGATACAATTTTATAATCAAAGCAACTGTGGGTTATATCATCCAACATGTCTCCCGCCTGAGTCTTTTTTTCCTTCCACTGCTGACTGTTTAATAACAGCCAGCCATGCTTTTAGTATTCAACCCCTCTTTGCATTCCCTTGTCTTATTACAGTTGCTCTGTTATGTTGCTCTGGTTCCTCTTGCTCCTGTTCAGTGTTTGTCTGTTCCTGGTTCTTGTCTGTTTTCCTGCCTTGTGTACCCCTGTCTCCTGTACGTGTTCTCTGCTTGTTACGTATTGTGATGTATTAAATCTGTGATCTATAGTTCTAGTCCTGTGCTTTGTCTGTTTATTGTTAGCATTATCTTGGGGTGTGTCTTCATTAGCATTCCTCCGTGCGTTGGTGTCTACCGCCATGTATTGTGCTAGAGTCGAGCTCTGTGTATATTACGTTACGTCTAGCTCTGTGAAAAGAAAAAAGCAAAACACTTACTCTATTGGTGAACTCAGGGTGCTAGCTGCTAATGCTAATTGCTCAGCCTGAAAGCCGAGAGGATTCAGTTGTGTTCTCCTTTTGGTTGGCTCTTATTAATAACCATTTTAGGACCCATGGGGACTTACTTGCACTAAGAATACAGTACTGTAGATGTAAAAAAAGAAAGAGAAACACGATCAACACAGCAGACATCTTCACTGAGCAAGGGCTATTGTGAATCTGAATCACTGTGCCATTTATTTAGCTTTATGTGCTTTAGTCTCGCCCTGATAGTAGTTCAATCATACACACTGCTCATTGTGTAACATTTTAGGGGATGAACTCAAATATTAAGTCTGCATCCCAAATCAATAAATAGTATGTCAGTAGTGCACCTCATGGAGTCTTTTTTTGTTTATATAATCACAATATGAGATTTTTGGCTTGAAACTCTGCAACCATTCGAACGTCATTCCTATCCTTTGACTTGGCTGGCATGATAAATAACTTTGCCATGCCAAAAGCCATCCTGTGGACATGACACATATACAGTCCACACCCACAGTACATCAACTGCTGTTTGTATAATCCTTGGACATGTAATACCCCTGCAGTATGAAGGCATGCAGCAGGTTCCCGTAGACTCCTGGGAACTGCAGTGTGTGGTGTCGGGCTCACATGGCTCGCTCCTGAAATAGGTACAGAGATGAACCTATCATCAGGCATCGTCATATGGGCACCGATCTGCAAGTTCTCGGTTGAATTTACCATGCCTGTAGCCACATCTTGGCATGCTATTTATAGAGACTCTGCTAGTACTTACCTTCTCCAAGAACATTCGGGAGACTTGAGCACAGGAAGTGCTCTTTTAATGGCATGCTAAATCTGTCTCCAAATAGCGGCCATTATGACCTAAGCGGTAGCAATGCAAGGCTTCAGTGTTTTTTCGCAAAATTGCTTATGTTGATCTAAGAGCAGCGTTATCTATTTCTTTGTGATAGCTTAAGTCTGTACATGGCCCCATTTAATTGATTTAAAGAGTACAGAGAGTCAGGCCATGAAACAAAAAGCCTGCTGTTTACCATGGAGCTGAGGCCATGTTTATCACTACACAGTGGAGTGTGTATGCTAACCGCCACTCAGAGCAGGTCTGGTTGCACTCTTAGCTAAACGTTTTGGCCGCAGGATCGCAAAGCAGTACTTTGGCCAAGAAAGCTGGCCTGCTTAGTAGTTCAGATTTGTAGTGATAAGGAATCTGACCTCTATCTAGATGCCCCATTATCGCCTAGTGAAAAGGCAAAATATATAATGGTTAAGATTTTAGAGTTTTGGATCAAACAGAGAAGAATCAGTTAAGGTAAGTGTGTAACGCAAACCAAGGGTAATACAAATTTGAGCTACTTACAGCTATCAGCCATTACATTCAAATCTTGTGTAGATCCCCCTTGTGATGCCAAGGCTCTGACCTGCCAAGGCATGGACTCTCTGAAGGTGTCCTGTGGTTACTGGCATGAAGAAACTAGCAGCAGATCCTTTAAGTCTTGTAAGTTGAAAGGTGGGAATTCCATGGATCTGACTTGTTGGTCCAGCACATCCCACAGATGGCTGTTGAGATTGAGATCTTGGGAATTTGAAGGCCAATCAACACCTTGAACTATTTGTCATAGTGCTCAGACCATTCTTGAACAATTTTTCAGTGTGGCAGGACACATTATCCTGCTGATAGAGGCCACTGCAATTATGGAATACCATTAACATATATTGGCGCACTAGACATGCACATACACAAAAATTCGAACATGCAAAGGCCACACATGCCAGGACTTGAACCAGGGTCTCTAGAGCTGTGAGAAAACAGCACTAAGCACTGCACCTGTGCTTGTTCTGCAGAGCTCCTGGCCTGCTACCACATGAACCCTTCACCATGGTGGCAGTGAAGATGCTGAAGGAAGAGGCCTCAGCCGACATGCAGAATGACTTCCAACGCGAGGCTGCTCTCATGGCGGAGTTTGATCACCCCAACATCGTCCGACTCCTGGGTACGTGCCACATGTTACGCCATGTGTATAAACTGTATAATCTCTAAATTAGGCTTATCCTTACTTATATTGGTATTTTCATATTAAGCATCATCTAAGATGTGGTGCTCAGGTTTTTTAAACATGTGAAGATGCTGCCTGCGGGTATTAGAGGTGGGAGTAAATCACAAGCAGGTCTTCACCTTTAAGTCTCAAGCAAGTTCCAAGTTACTTTGGTAATATTCAAGTAACGCAAGTCAAGTCATATGAAATCATGATGCTCTATCTCCAGTTTCTACATTTAAATCAGTCAAAAGACTGGTCATAAAGAGTTGAATTCTATTTTCAACATTAACAAATACTGTTGCATATCTTAAATTAGGACTGTTACGATTCGCCATATCAGAACGATGGCGAACCGTCAAAATTAAATAAGAAGGATTGGGACCCAAATGCGGTTAGCTCCAGATGGTTTTATTGAACTGAAGTGATATAAAATAAAAAGGGAATTACGCAAACGCCAGGTAAGCAAGTAACGAAAACAAAAATGGGCCCCTGTGTGTGTGTGTGCCAAAAAGCAGGGAATCTGCGATCAGGCAGCAAACACCCACACACAGACACAGAGCTAAGCCACGCCCCGCTTGATAGGCAGGGAGAGAGACGGGGGTGTGGCCCTCCAGTTCACGTCCGAGCTGCTGGAGCCCACACACACGCATACACGAAGCTGCCGTGGGCGTGGCCTGAAATGGAATAAAACAAATAAGTGGAATAAACAAACACACGGCAAGCAAATAACGAACACAAAATGAGTCTCTGTGTGTGTGTGCCAAAAGCAGAGAATCTGTGATCAGGCAGCGAACACACACACAGAGCTCAGCCGCGCCTCGCCTGATTGACAGGGAGTGAGAGGGGGGTGTGGCCCTCCAGTTCGCGTCCGAACTGCAGGAGCTCACACACACGCATTCACGAGGCTGCCGAGGGCGTGGCCTGAAACGGAATAAAATAAATAAATGGATTTAACAAACCCAAGCTAAGCAAATAACAAACACAAAATGAGTCTCTGTGTGTGTGTGCCAAAAGCAGAGAATCTGTGATCAGACAGCGAACACACACACACAGAGCTCAGCCGCGTCTCGCCTGATTGACAGGGAGTGAGAGGGGGGTGTGGCCCTCCAGTTCGTGACCGAGCTGTAGGAGCACACGCACACACATACACGGAGCTGCCGTGGGCGTGGCCTAAAGCTCCTGCACGCTCTGAGCGGGTTGCAGCACCGAGGGAACGCGAGGAATGCGGAAGCACGGAGTAGGGAGCGAGATGGCAAAAGTAATAACAAACGGAAAGTAAAATAAAGCTCAGCCTACACTACCTATTAGTCTGTCATTACCTCACGTCTCCTGACGCTACGGAGGCTCCGCCCCTAAACGGACGGAGTCTGTCCTCTCAAAATCCCTGCAAAATAAAAGAAACGAAAACTGACGAAAAGGCGGAAGCGTGGCGCTCTTTAATAGAGCGGGGGGGACGAGACCTGTAAGGTCTCGAAGTGCGCAAAGCCAAAGGCTTCACAATAAATGCCGTGGCCGGAGTCAAGTGGCACAAACGGCGTATTTGACGCGATGATCCGAAGCTACTGCCTGTGACGAGGGTCTTAAATACCCACAGACAGCAGCTGAGGATCCTTTGCTCTGATTGCGCTGTCAAAGTCTATTGACAGCGCAAACAGAGCGGCTGTCAGGAGTCATGCCAGGAATGTGGAGCGTTGCTGCCACCTATGGGTGGCATGGCATCCTAACAAGGACACCTAATGAGAATGCTTTTTAAAACATATTTAAACATATGTACATTTGATCTTCATTTGAAAAATATTGAGAGATGGAGGTAATATATGCAAACATTTAAAAAGTAAGCTTAAAAGACACCTTCACTGTGAATGTCGTGGTGGTCATGTCCATGATTTTCTATATCCGTGTTCTCTTTTTATTCGTTTCATTGACAACGTAATCCTTGAATCCAAACTTCCAAGTTATTAACTTCTCTGTACATTTGTCTCTGCTGATTTCCCTTGTTCTGATAGATTGCCAGGTTTATGCGCTTTGAAACAGAAATCATTCATCATGTTTCACCAAAAAAGCCCTAAAAACTTTTCAATACCTCAATTCAAAGCCAAACCTCAAGTCATGACTACCAAGCCAAAGTTGATTTTTTTTAAACAGTATTAGTCAAGCAAGTCTAAAGTCCTTAAATTGAGTCTGACTCAAGTCAAGCCATGTGGCTTGAGTTCTTCAATTCTACCCAACAGGTATCATAATAGGAAAAAGATGAAAACATAGCTATTCATTAATTCACTTTAAATGCAGGGCTAGATTTCTAGAACATGTTGGGAAAATATAGCAGGCCACAAAGCTTCAGCATTAGATTAAGAGTAAAGTGAGGATATATTCAAGATTTTTATTTGTCATGTGGATTTGTAGGTGTTACAAAAGTACCGTGAAACGTAGAGCGGCTGCTTTGAGACTGTGCAAGAGAAAAAATAGATAGGAAGAATAAATGTAGAAACGATGATAATAATAATAAAAAAAAAGATATATATGAACTTTTTATCTTTTGTTCTTCACAGGAGTGTGCGCTGTAGGGAAGCCCATGTGCCTGATGTTTGAGTACATGGCTCACGGTGACCTAAACGAGTACCTGCGACGGCACTCTCCAGTCCACCAGCGCACTCTGAGTCAGGGAAGCCTGGCATGGCCCAGTGCCCAATCCTCAGAGTCTGATCTGTGCCCCCTCAGTTGCCTGGATCAACTCTCGATATCCAAGCAGGTGTCGGCGGGCATGGCGTACCTATCTGAACGCAAATTTGTGCACCGTGACTTGGCCACGCGAAACTGCCTCGTTGGTGAGAACCTGGTTGTAAAGATCGCAGACTTCGGCCTGTCGCGCAACATCTACGCAGCTGACTACTACAAGGCGAGTGAAAACGATGCCATACCCATCCGCTGGATGCCACCGGAGTCCATCTTCTATAACCGGTACACCAGTGAGTCGGACGTGTGGGCCTATGGCGTGGTGCTTTGGGAGATCTTCTCTCACGGCATGCAGCCTTACTACGGCATGGCACACGAAGAGGTCATTTACTATGTCAGGGATGGCAATGTGTTGCCATGCCCTGAACAGTGCCCGCTGGAGCTTTACAACTTGATGCGTTTGTGCTGGAGCACTCATCCGGGTGACCGGCCCAGCTTCGCCAGCATCCACCGCATCCTGGAGAGGATGCATAACCAGATGCAGCACTCCAGCATACACTGAGGCAACAAGCAAAGAGCCTGAAGGAATTCAGAATGGAGGAACATGGGAATCCTAATCTCATCTGAGATCGACTGCTTTGTGTATTGCTGCTCAACAGACAAGTGACGCTGTCATGGGAGACTGAGCACAGAACAGATGGGATAAATTAGAAGAAATGTTGACTAGGAGAGGTCCAGAGTTAAGACACTACTAAGATCGGTGGTGTTTTTCTTTCCAAAGTAAAAAAAAATCTAATATTATAATAAACAAGATTAAAGATTATTTAGATTTCAATTTAATATGATCTAAATAAGCAATAAATCAAGATCATTTTTTGGTTTAAAAATATCTTTTAATCATTTACTGCTCAATTAAATGTCCTGGAGCATCCAAACTGTTTTCTCAACAGCTATAAACAGTCCCGCTTACTTTGGTGAGTTATACCATAAAAGTCAATATGAATACGCTTTGAAGTAATAACTGGAAATAGCTAAACAATGCATACAGCATTTACATTTATGTCATTAAGAACACGCCCTTATCCAGAGCAACTTACAAGATGCAGTCTACAATCCAAGCAATTGTGGGTTAAGGGCCTTGCTCAAGGACCCAATAGTGGCAGCTTGGCTGAGATGGGATTTGAACCCTGGACCTTCTGATCCAAAGTCCAGCACCTTAACCTACACCCTTGGAAACTGCAGTTTTGAGTGGTTGGCTCTTACCACCAAGCCACTGCGGCTGTTAGATACTAGCAAACATATTAAATTACATATAAATTACATTTATTTAATCAACATAAAGCTAGTTATGCTGTGGCTACAGAAAATTAACCATCACCTTCTCTCTAGTTACGAATTAAAAGTCCAACCGTTCCACTGTATGCTATCATAAAATCATACATTTAAAATAATATTATATAATTAGTAAATATTTATACTAATAAGCAAATAACATTGTGGTGTTGCATGTTAAGGTCTGGAATACACACCACTCAGCCAGAACATTAAAACCTGACAGGTGAAATGAATAACATTGACAGTGGGATGCTCTAGGCAATGTTCTACTGGGAAGCCTTGCGTTTTATCGTTCACGTCAATGTTATTTTGACACGTACCACCTACCTAAACATTGCTGCAGACCAAGTGCACCCCTTCATGGCAACAATATTTCCTAATGACAGCGGCCTCTTTCAGCAGGTTAATGCTTCTGGCCACACTGCAAACAATGTTTAGGTGTGGTTTGAGGAACATATGAGAGTTCAAGGTGTTGACTTGGCCTCCAAATTCAATCTGATTGAGCACCTGCTACTGTCTCTGTGCCAGATAACACAGGACAACTTCAGAGGTCTTATGGAGTCCATGCCTTGATGGGTTAGAGGGGGATGTATACTGTATAAGGCAGGTAGGTTTCATGTTATGGCTAATTGGTGTATTAGATGATAAATGAACAGTTGGTTCTCATAGTTGATGTGTTGGATTCAGAATTAACAGGCAGATGTAAAGACCCGAGTGATTTTGATATTTAAAAAGCTAATATTACATAGTAGTCAATATACTCCCCAAAATTAGGATGCCACAATAATCCAGGGATTATTTGATTTAATCAGACTCAGACTTTTGGACTCTACTGGATTGTGATGCCGCTCTAATTTGCACAGGAAGTGGTGCAAACCAGCCTCAGGACACCATGCAACCTGCAGCTAATCATGAATAAAGAACATGAACATGTAATGAATGAACTCTATACTTTTTCTAACTGATGTTGTTTTCTGAGTGCATTCTGACAGCATTATTGCATTAGAACGTATTTATTGATTTGAATTTAAATGAAACGCCATGTGATGAACACAAAGATTCATGTCGCGGTTACGGTTTTGCTTTATTAGAGCTGAATATTCCAGATTGGCACATCATCACTTTATACATGTTTGTGTTTGATCCAGTGTTATTATGATTTTGTTTTTGGTGTTTTTTTTTTTTTTTTATGAGTTTTGATTTTTATATTATTTTCAGTGTTCATTTCGATTTCTGTTTACTTTCAGTTTAGAGTGTTTTCAGTTTCTATTGGTATTCATTTTGGGATTTATTTTTATTTACAAGTTTTATTATTATAGTGTTATTTTTATTTTGGAGACAAATCAAGGGTGTTTTCACATCTAGCTCTTTTTAACCAGATCTTTTATAATGTGAACCTGAAAGCAAACCAACTGCAACTGATCTCAGAACTTTTTCATATTCACCCTGTAAGCAAGCTTTAAAGACGATTTGGTTCTTCTTCTGGTGCTCATTAGCACTGATGAGATCTCAAACCATTCATTCACACCACAACTCAGAGCCCAGGTGTGTAACACTGAATTATGGGTAATGTAGTCATTCTTTGTTGAATACATGTTGTTTGGCTCTGCTACATCTTTGTGAAGATGAAATGAGAAATGAGAGCAGAGAACGAAATTGATGTGAAATACGAAAAACTGTTTTAGAAACCAGAAAGAGGAGACAAGGATGGAAGAGGAATGATATTCATCATAATCATTTGGATATCAAAATACGTTAGATGAAGAAAGATTTTATGCAGATGCTTTATAAAGAAATCTAAAATACAACAAAATAGTTTTATCAGAGTAGAAAGTAATCCGAGAGACTTGTACAGCAAGTCTCGAAATTCTAAGCTGTGAAGCGAAATGTGAAAAATGTCTTGCTTTCACAATGCACAAATCAAACAGACTCCAAAACAAAAGCATACCGAGACCACCTAGGGAGATGGTATGAGGTCGGTTGTTTGTTGGTCCGTTTAGAAGGGTCTTAGCTCATTTTGTGTGTTGACATATGGAAAAGTATCCACGACCCGACAATCTGAGATCACTTGAAATGTGTGAAAACACCCTGAAGATGTGTGTAACCTGCGTTTTGGCATATTATTATCATAACAGGACTCCCTTCCTGCAGCCACCATTTTCCAAACTAAAATGGAACTCAAGTTAAATTATTGTAGTACAGAAAAAAATCTAAACCTGCAATAAATTGTGTTTTATTTGATTTCATTTCGCTTTAAATGCAATAT
Organism: Ancistrus triradiatus; assembly: GCA_025084515.1. Lineage (NCBI taxonomy): Eukaryota > Metazoa > Chordata > Actinopteri > Siluriformes > Loricariidae > Ancistrus > Ancistrus triradiatus. The sequence continues at coordinate 200,319 of JAJAGP010000674.1, read as the reverse complement.
TTCTAGCTTTCATTTACCTGTAGTTTCTGATCGAAAGTTCAGATAGTATTGTCTAGTTTTCTGTACTTTTAGTTTCATTTTCATCCACTATAACAATAAAAAGTCCTTTTCTTGACTAACAGTCTACATACACTGAGTTATCACATTATTAGGTACGCCATAGTAGGGGTGTATGATATCGGGGAAAAATATATCTCAGTATTTTCTGCGATTTTGTCAAGTAGTTGTCAAATAGTTGTTTGAAACCATTTCTCTCCGCCAACTGAATTGGCACTGTGTCTTTCTTGACGTAATTGGTGACAGCATTTGTTATGTCTTGCCATCTATTTCTTTTCTTGTCTTTTTTTAGCAGAACGATTCCACTAAGGTTTGCTGAGTGTGTTTTTGTGCTGGTACCTTGGTTGGTTTAAGCCTGTTGTGGAAGTTTGTCATAATCTTCAAATTCTGCATGGTGGTTAGATTGCAGATCGTGAAACATGTTAGTTAGCTAATTTCCCACATAGTTTTGCTGACAAACATTGCTGTCTTTTGAGCAACATCTGTCATGTCAAAGCCATACCACCTCCGTGTGAGTGAGGATAAGCCACGTCTAGCAATGACATAAAATCTAACAATATAGATGGCAAGGCTGGTGGTGTCTGTACTTTGTCTCCTGGTACAGGTTGTCCACTCATTTTCATCTTCATGCACCTTTAGGTAAAATGCTAGCTTGATTTTTTTCATCAGATTTATTTTGTTTTTTTGCAAAGTGAGTGACATACTCAATAATGTCGGCTCAAACACAGTTAAAACAACACTTAACATATTATTGTAGACACATATTGCACACCCTTACACCAAAGTATGATTTTATGCCTTATTTAATCATCAAGGCAGTGTAATTGTCCTAGGTATTGATTGCTTCTTTGGGAAGTAATGTTAGATCATGTAGACATAATGTCCCACACTGCAACATTAATATTAATAGCGACATTAATAGCATGGCAGTACGTTTGTAGTCTGTGGATATCAGTGTGAAGGCCACTGAAGCACCAAAAGCTTCCTGGAAGTGTTCCCTGATAATGCGTTACCTGACACAGCACATTTTCAGCTCTGAAGCTATGAACATACCCAGGATCCGTATGTAGCTAAGCTGTCCAGGAAAACATTCGCCACACTTTCATCCCACCACTTGCCTGCACTGTTCAAACTAAGCTTTTTGTGCCAAATTCTGATGTAAGAAGTACATGGATTTATCTAGTCAAATCTGAAACTGTTGTGTATTCAGCTGACACTTTGCACATCAGTGTTGACTTGCCTAGTTGTGTTCGACTTGTTTCGCCATTCTCTCTTTGGCCCTGCTGATCACTGCCAGGTTTTTGCTTGTCCTGGACTGTGTGAAAAGGCCAAGCCTTTTGGCAGACACCGGAACCTGCATGCTTAGTGCCAGCTATAATGCCATGATGAAAGGTCATTCATTTTGCCCATTCCAGTTGTCAAGTAAACAATAACTGATGTGAGTCACGCTGGTTTGCCTGACTAATGCACATATTAGTATACAGCATGACATGTTGGAATGTACATTTATGTTAGGCTACATAACATAACTCCTACCAGTGAAAATAAATGGTCGACAACTGACTTTAGGTGTTTTTGCACCGAAGGAACTTTTTCATAGTTATTAGAACTGGTGCCCACTTTGTGGAATTCACACGGCAGGAACTGAGGACAGTTGTAGGTCTTAGAACGGTGTGTATAGGGACCTTTTTAGCTCCTACCTCAAGGCAGGGTCTTTTCTCAGAACTTACTAACCCTGAATGATTCAGTTATATGGTGATTCAATGGTGGTCCAGTTGTAGTAATGCAACTGTATGGTGATTCGTCCAGATGCAAGCACCTGTGTTAAGCTCAATCGCCATGTTTAAATACACCTGTACACCAGTAGCTGTATAAACAACAGTAAAAATGGAAAAAACACAGACTACTGGACCGACAGTGAAGTTCGGGCTTTACGGAGCCTACATGAAATTGACGAGATACAACATGATTCTGATTCGTATAAGCGATTCTGATTAGCTAGACTCTCCACCACAGTCACCCATGTTTAACTTCCAGCAGTGTCTTTTGACTGGTTGTTGTATGCAGGAAGAATTGGCTGTGTCTGAGGGCAGAGAGGCTGGCTGGTTTATCATCTGCAACATTGGTGGAGTATTGAAACAGTCCTCTGGGATCGGAGCTGGATTCCAGACCATGACCAGGGAACGTGGGAGTAAAACATGCAATAATAATAAGTTGTAAAATAAACTCTATAGTAAGTCAAATTGAATTAACTAGCTACTGTATTAACTTGTATCAACATAATTACTTTTATACCTTCATAATAAAAGTTTGTCATAACCTACCCAAGAACCCATTTTACATTTGCACCCTGGAGTCAAACAGTCTACATCAAAATCGACTAATTATTTTCTTTATGGACTGTGTGTTAGAAGGGCAGGGCAGAAAGTTGATGAACTGGCTTGATGGAGATGAAAACCTAAAGAAGTGTTATATTGAGAGTCACTGAGGTGTTAAGTCCAGCCCATTCTACTGCCACTGTTTGTCAATGAAGATGCCATGCGTGTATGTTCGTTTTGTGAACCTGTTTGCAGTGAGTGTGATGACAATAACAGATGACTCATTAGAAGGTGTCAACTAACTACAGTATAGTATCTGTATTCCTCTACTAGTGGAAAATTCTCAAAAACTTTTGAACAGTTATATATATAGCTGTCACCTCGGTGCTGAGAATGATCCACTCAAATAGTACCTGATCTGTGCTGGTCCTGTGGGGGTCCTGACCATTAGAGAACAGAATAAAGGGGAATAAAGTATGTAGAGAAACAGATGAACTACAGTCTGTAACTGTAGAACTACAAAGTGCTTCTATATGGTAAGTAGAACGTAAAAAATGGACAATGAATGTAGAAACATGGAGATCCATGAGATCACCAATCAGACCAGGAATAGGAAAAAAGTAAGTAGGTATAAAAGAACCAAAATCATTCAGCAAACTTATAATTGGACGCAATTACATCAGCACCTTTTCACTACAGGTTGAAGTCTTCGTATAAATGTATATTCTCTTAAAGTTATAGTTTTATTTATTTTTAGTTAGTTATTAAGTGTAATTACGTTTATATTTAATGTTACATTTTTAAACCAAAATTGTCTTAAATAACAATGAGTGACTTGTGAAATTAGGCTACACACTAGTAAGAGTGCCAAACAGATTTAGGGCTCTTGGTCTCTGTGTGATGTTTGGCATGTTCTTTCCATGTGTAGGTGCTACTAGATGAATTGACAATGATAAAGGCATAAACGAGTGAGTGTGTGATGCCTTGTGATGAACTAGCACCGTGTCCAGTGTGTATTCTGCTTTAAGTCCAACGTGTCTCTGATAAAATAAATGTGTGCTTTTATTTTGCTTTTATTTTTATATATAAAAACGTATCTCTTTCTCTTCAGGGTCAGTGTGGTACGTTGATCATTCTCAAATACTTTCTCTTGAGTGCTCCGAGTGACAGGTAGGGGGCAGCACTGCATCATCAGATTTGATGAAGTTGTTTTTGTGTGTGTGTGTGTGACAAATGTTTTAAACTTGGCTAAAAGCTAAGGCTGAATAACATAAACATGCTGACGAGCTAGATCTAAATAATGACCTAACTCAGTATTTTCATGTTAGTCATTTGTACTTGAATCCAGCTGTTATGTGGATTCAACAACAAAACCACCATGTTACAGCGTCAATAAGATTTAGAAAATAATGTAGCCTTTAGTGTTGATCTGTGAATTTCAATGAACAATCTGTGAGAAATAGCACAAATAATAGTCTTTCTTTCATGTCATTAGAACCTCAGATCGAGAAAAAAAAAGAAGAAACTTCATTCCTGTAGTGGTTTCTCACAGCTAAAAGCATGAGCCCTAACCACCACGCTTCAGGCCAAATCAAGTCCCGCCAAGAACATTTGGACGATGAAGATGCCTGAGAGAAATCGAAGGAGTAAGGGAGTTGAAACCAGGACTTAATGGACTTCGTTCAAACCTTCAACTCTCTCTGACCTGCATGACGATGCGTTTTAAAAAACTTTAAATTCCAGAACGACTGAAGGAGCAAAGGGAGGCTTTTCTTTCTCTACAGCAGAGTAGGGAGGAAATCATGATCTCTCTAAGCTTCCTACAAATTTATCTGTCTAACTCCAACTACTCCTGTTTAGCTATGAATCATTGTTTTATTTTGGTACAGTCATAGCAAGGAAAGAGTTTTCTTTCTGTTACACTTTTCTGAAAACCAAAATTGAGTCACACAAACATGACGACCAGCTAAATCTAAATACTGACCTGACTATTACTATTTTTAGCTCAGTGATTGTAACCCAGCTGTTCCACAAGCAAATTAACGTAGCATAGTGTTTTTCTTCTAGTTTCAAAGTTTCAACTCTTCATTGTCAGTGTTATTGGGTTTTCTTAACCTTGTATAACAAATATCCTTTGGTTTATGGAAAAGTCCTATGTCTAGTGGATGGAAAGGTCCTATGTCCAAAACAAAAGGCTTCAAATAGAAACCAATGACAAAGCCATCTTGAGAAGATGCTTTGTCTTTGTGAAGGTTCTTCTAACTATAACTATTAACCATCCAGATAACTCTTGAGGAATCATTACCCCTCGTGTAGCTTACTGAAACAGCCACCAAATCCCTCCCAATTTCCACCACCAGAGTTTCCTTTGTTATCAGCCTAGCTTCGGTGTTTCTCCCAAAGTCAACATCTTTACCTCTGCTATTTTTGGATGGCATTTCAAATCTTTTGATAGCTCACTTTATTTAATTTGTTTCATTTCCTTATTTCTAAGAATTGTTATCCTGAATGATGGAAGAATACACACCTGGTTGTCATTATCCAACATCTGGGGGATTCTGTGTCACCTTAATCCATGCCAGAGGTAAAGCTCAGGTTCTAAGGCTTCTTGTTGTTCATAATTTGGACATGCAGTGCCAAGAGAGATATGATCTTCCCCATTGTGACTAGAAAAACACACCCATCAAGAGTCAGTTGCTGTCCATTGTCATATTGCTATACTATTCCTACTCTGGCCATCTGGTGTCTATCACACTGACTGAAGCCCATCTGGTGCTATGCATGTCATCCCCCAGTACCTTAATGGGAAGTGTCTACCATGAGACCACCACAAGTCAGATCGGGAATGGGAACTTTATTTAAGTTAAGTAGGTAAAAAAAAAAGACTAAAATCATTCATCAAACCTATAATTGGATGCAATTAGTTCAGCATTATTCACAAATAATAGAGACCCAATCTGCAGTGGTACTGTTCCAAAGCCTTGGCACTGCAACCACAAAACCTGGTTGCCTTTGCACTCTAACTGAGGCCATGAAACAACCCAGAGCAATTGATATGAAGACCTCAGTGACGTGGACAAAGAGATATGCTGTGATATAGGAGGACACAGATTCTTTTAGGGCCTTAAAAACACATAAATGAACTGTAAACTGGAGCCTGTGATAGATATTGAATGGAGATGAGATGCATCCATGTTTAAGCTTCTTCCAGACAGCTGATTTCATTTTTGTTGGATGTGAGGACAGGATTAAAGATTACAAACAAGGTTTCTTGAAGTTTTTATCATATGTTCTTACCAAAGAGAATAACCTTCAGACTTGGTCATATTTAACTGGAGAAAGCTGTTTGCCTTCATCCAGACACTCACTGGATTTTTGCATGAGCCTCGGTGAGACCTTCGCATTGTCAGAATAACAGTGAAATGTGTCAGAAGTTATACTTCCGAATGATTCTGCCCAGAGGAAGGATGTATAATGAGAAGACCACCAGCCCTAGTGTTGATACTGGAAGTGCACTGTAGCTGACCTTGCAGGATTAGAAGCAGCAGGCCATAAGCCACATTTAGCTGACTAAAGTGCTGATCTTGTACTATGAGGAAACTATACTATATTTTGTTTTAATATATGCTATTTTTAGTCACATGACCTCACATTTTACAGCACTTTAGAGAGAAAGCATAGCTTGAAATTGGTCAGAAGTTAACGCAAGTCTTGGTTCCGGCCATTGTGAGTCATGAAAATAATAAACAACTATAATTTTATTATGGTTTGCCATTCTCTGTAAGGAGATCCCGGTTCAATTCCTGACCTGGGCTCCACCTGTGTGTACTTTGCATGTTCTCCATGATTATTTTCTCCCACCTACTGAAGATGTTCATTAAAGCAGTTGGTGTCGATAAAGTGTCCCGTTGTGAGTGTGTGTGCCCTGTGGTAGATTGGTGCCCTGTCTAAAATTGGTTCCTACCTTGCTTCCAGTTAGACCCTGGCTCTCTGTGACCCTGTTTTGGACTAGGCTGGTATGAAACTGGACGGATGAATCCCTATCCCTGTCACCAAAGGTTATTCAAGTGTAAGAAACTTCAGCTTACAGATTTTATTTGGGTGGTGGATCATTCAAGAGTGTAATCATGGTCATGGTAGTGTGTACACTTAATGAACATGTACTGTAAGGTGACACACCAGCTTTGACGATAAAGCCCGTACAGGCATGTGCCATTTAACATTAACATTATGTTCTGTGAAACAAGTCATTACCTTAGTAGACTCTAACCATAGACACATAGTCAGATGAAACAGAGACTCAATGAGTGAATGTGAACCAGTGTATATAGATATAGGTTAGAGAGAATATACAGATAGTAGGGGGACAAACAAAGGAGTACTACTTAGAATAGGACAGGCACATACACTTATGGACGCCATTTACAACTTGGTACAAATAAGTTTCAGAAAATCATCCACACAAACATGAGTATCTTACACAACAAAGTTTGTAAACACAGCACACAATTTAGAACAGTCTCTATTTCGAGTTAATGAGCAAGTGATTAGATGGCCGAAACACAAATGACGGACACACACCCAAACACAAATGACGGACTTCCACTATTAAGCTTTAAACTCCTGCCTCTGCTGGTAGATCCAAAATATTGATTGACTCATGAGGTGACCATGTGTTTATGGCTGCAACGTCCAGACAGATTTTTAATTCTTTTTTATAATTTCTTACATTTATAAAATTATATTCTAGCCCTTCATCAGCTCAAACACAGCCCCTTCATCGGTATCAGTTTCTTATAGCAAACTTTTTGGTCTTGTGCATGTTTCTCAACTCAGGCAGCAGTACCATAAACAGGTAACAGTATCATGTACTCTAGCAGGGTTGGTGCTATGACCTCAAAAATATTTGATCAGTTGTGGGCCCTTGACAGAGATGGAACAAGGCTGACAAAATGTCAACAACAATGACTAATGAGCTACAGTCTAGCTATTATGTACTCACGAGTTGCACTTATATAGTAGGAGTTGATGACAAAATCCCCAGTGGGTGGAGATAAATTCATCATGCTTCATACAACTGGCACATTTAGGACAGGGCTAATTCCAAATCATTCCCCGAACAACTCATCTTTACATGACTCGTAATGAGTGTATGTGGGCCATCTTTGTTATTACTATTCATTCCCATGACATTACAGCAGCTTGATTTGTGTGATTCCTTGATAAAATGGCTATTATACGTTGCAGTTGAAATAATTACACAGACAATTGAGGCACTTGGGTTCATTACAAAGACTGCGTGCCTTGCCAAAATATTTTCTTGGCTTTCAAAGTGCAGCTTTCTAATAGAAAGTGCCTGGAAATGACAGGAAGTGTGTCTATCCCTCATAAGCTGTCAAAGAATCCCATGTTCAGTATCAAACATTACACAAGAGCAACACAAAGCACACACAGGAATGTTGGTTCCAGCTGCTCCAGTTTAGCAACTTGGCGTTTTCTACAGGAGGTATTAAACAGTTGTTCTGTTTCACATACCGTGCATTTTCATTGCTGTTTCTAAAATGCATGGCATGTTTACTATAACACGTACCGCTGCCCAAACCAAAGGGTTTTTCCCTGATTCACTCTTCGTGTCCCTCTTGGAAAGTCACTGAGGTTATTGGTGGCATACTGTCCTTCTCACTCAGCAAGCAGTGTCTGCCCTGGACACAGGAACTTCCTGTCAGTCTGGAGGAAAACTGGAAAACTCTTTCACTGCCATGGACACTTTGCTGAAGGCCAAACTTGTGGTCTAAAATGAATGTTATGGCCAATGAACTGAGATGGCATTTTGGCCCAAGTCTGGGATGAAAGCACTCTGCGTACAGCTGGACAGTTACAATGGAAAGTCATAACAGAGATCCCTCTGTAGTTTCTCCTAGATATGTGAGATCAAATGAAAGGAATAAATGAGACTTAAGTTTCCTGTCTCTCCGTTTTTTCTCCTGAGCAAAACGACTCCAGCAATTTCACTTGTCTACCCTTGATTTTTAGCAGAGATCTCTGTAAAGACCAACACAGTGCTTAGATCTGCCAACATTTTGACTGTTTAAGTCGATTCATTCATCTTGCTTCAGCAAATGAATATATAGAGTAAAACTTTACAAAATTATAAGAATAAATTGTATGTAGATATGGTCAAGATGACCTGCTGAAGTTCAAACTGTGCATCAGAATGAGCAAGAAAAGTGGTTTAAGTGACTTTTGAACATGTCATGGTTGTTGGTGCTAGTTGGACTGGTCTTAATATTTCAGAAAGGGGCAGCCATCTCTAGGGTTTATAGAGAATGGTCCAAAAAAGATAAGAAAATATCCAGTGAGTGGCAGTTCTCAGGGAAAAAAATGCCTTGTTGATGCCAGAGGGCAGAGGAGAATGGCCAGACTGGTTCGAGCTGATAGAAAGGCAACAGTAACTTGAATTCTTGAGTATCTTGATAGAGACTTGAGTGTTGAGTTGAAGGCAACTGGACTTGGTTCATGAACATGTTTCACCTCTCATCCAAAAGGCTTCTTCAGTTCTAGAATCTGATGGGAAGTTCCAGCAACAAAGGTAAGTCGCATAAAAGTGTGTGTTTAAATGCATCCAAGACCCACTGATAAACGGTTTAAATCTAGGTGATCAAATATTGATCTATATGCATTGTAGCCACATATTAAACAAATGTAAAAGTCTTCCCAAGATGCAGCTGACTACCAAAACCCTGACAAATACAACCTCAAATCAGAAAAGGTTAGGAATGAAATATGTAAATCCCTTCCAGTCTTTCTTTGAGGAGCATTATCTTTAAACATTTCAATTATTTTCTTACACATTTGTTGATAAACTGGAGATCCTCTGCCCAACCTTACTCCTCAAAGACTCTTTCATGGATACTGCTTTATTACCAAATTATGATTATAATCACCTGTTGACATCACCTGTTTAAAATCACATCATTACTTAGTTTTTTTTTTACTGCATTATTAGCTCTAAATTGTCCCTGTCCCAATTTTTTTGGAATTTTTTGCAGGCCTGAAATGCAGGAATGAATGTTTATTAACGAATAAAATGAAGTTGACAAGAAATAAACAGAAATATCTTGAGTTCATACTGTCTGCAATGAAATAAAAGTCAAAGGAAATGTAAGGAACACTGCATATGTTTTTGTATTTGCATTTTCCGTACCATCCCATCTTTTTCTGATTTGCAGTTGTACAAATGTAGAGGGCGCAATATATATATATATATATATACATATGTATATATATAAATATACACATTGCTCTCTCCTGCCCAAACTGATCTGTGCATTGTACTAGCATTTACTATGGCCACCATCAGCACCACCACTGTTATTAAGCATTTTTAACATCTAAACATTGTAAATGGCTTACCTGAGCTCTCAAAATGGAAAACTGAAACATTTCCCACCCATACCATTAGTGTTTGATTTAACGTGAAGTACTTTTAAAATCACTTGAATTTGTCACATAGTGACCATGCTAGCATATTATTTTATAGTCCTACATTTAAAATGTTTTCCCCTCAAAAAGCATTCTTTTAAAAATGAAAAAAAAAACCTAACAGGCTTCTCCACTACTGTATATGAGCTGCAGACATGATTGGTGTGACTGAGTGAGGGCAGTCCGGTCAGAGGATCATGCTGGGCCACTGAAACCATAACCCCTTCCCAAATTAAAAAGACATTCATTATGTAGACCGTTGTCTCTAAAGTATCCCCATGTGAGTAAGCATGTGTATGTGTGTATGTGCCCTGTGACGGACTGGAAAGGGAGTGTGTGTTTTTGTCTTCAGTCATCACTCAATACATCTTCAAGCTTAGATTCAGAACTAACACAGCTCATGTGGCTCAGAGTTAAGAGCCAGTGGAAGTTACAGCAGTTCCTGAGATCCCAGGTTCCAATGAACTTCTTGAGATAAACTCAGTTTTGGATCCTTTAAACTCAGATTAATTTATGTCTCTTTTATTGTCAGTTGATACGGAAATGAAACATGATGAGAATCGAGATTAAGTCTTCTGAGCTATGAATAAGCAACCACTCAGCCCTAAAATTTTCCTGTGTTTTGTGACCTTAGATATCGTCTTGAACTTCTTGAACAGTCATATTCACATGCTTGGCATCTTCCTCTTTAAGTATTTGACCCTTCCACTATTTGTGCTCTGGGTTTTTTTACATTCTTACATACTTATAGCGACAGTACTGTGCAAAAGTCTTAGGCGGTCTGTATTTTTTAGTTAATATTCTGCTTATTCTTTATTTAAGCTTTAGTGGTCACTGCACTTTGCAGTTCTACAATTACATACTGTGGTCCATCGGTTTCTCAACATACTTTGTTATTCCCCTTTACTCTGTTCTCTATTGGTCAGGACCCCCACAAGACCCCTACAGATCAGGTACCTTTTGGATGGTGGATCGTTCTCAGCACTGCAGTGACACTGGTGTGGTGGTGGTGTGTTAGTCTTTTTTAGAAATCTAGATATTTGGCTTCCTCTTTCACTTTTTATAATATTCTTTATTTGGATTTATATCATCATTACATTTACAGACAATATGCAAAAATTCATTTAAAAAATCCTCTTTTACCCTGCAGATACACAAGGGAGAGATAAAACAACAATCATTTTTGATGATGAAGTGACAAATGGCATTGAGACACCAACAACCAACCTTTCAATTACATTTTTAGCAGTTTTTTATCAGTTTATTCAAATTAACACGAGACTAATCCCATGATTGTCTCATGTAGATTCATGAAGATGAGTTTTTCCTTGCCACTGTCGCCCTAGGCTTGCTCAATTTGGGATTGGCCTAAGATATTAGAAGATAATAGAAAATTCTAAAGTCGCTTTGGGACAATGCTCCATTGTAAAAAGAACTAAATCTGACTTTGACTTTGCCTGTACTTGAGCCTATGTGCTCTTGATATTAAATGTGTATTGTTTTTATCTGCCCACTAAAGATTGGCATTTTGTAACATGTTCAGGTAATGTACATGGTACTCTTTTTCAGCCATACAGTGGCACTAGAGAGGGCTGTGGGCACTATTTTGGGGTGACAGCTTTCAAAGGTCACTTTGCCAAATTTCTACTCTGCTCGAAGTCAAGTGCTGTTAATGTGAAGCTAAGTCATCTATGAGCAACAACAGGTCCCAAAGCATTAGGCCACACAAGAACAGGACCACCACGTGCTGAAGCTCATAGGGCATATAAATTATCTGTCCCTGGGGGCAACACTCTCTGTTGAGTTCTAAACTGACACTTGAAGCAATGACAAAAGAAGCAGTGTTCTTCAGGAGCTCACAGATTGGGTTTCGTTGGCTGAGCAGCTGTACACTAACAACACCATACAGTGGTGCTTGAAAGTTTGTGAACCCTTTTTTCTCTGCATAAATATGACCTAAAACATCATCAGATTTTCACACGAGTCCTAAAAGTAGATAAAGAGAACTCAGTTAAAAAAATGAGACAAAAATATTATACTTGGTCATTTATTTATAGAGGAAATTTATCCAATATTACATATTAGTGAGTGCCAAAAGTATGTGAACCTTTGCTTTCAGTATCTGGTGTGACCCCCTGTGCAACAATAGCTGCAACTAAACATTTCCTGTAACTGTTGATCAGTCCTGCACATCGGCTTGGAGGAATTTTAGCCCATTCCTCCGTACAGAACAGCTTCAGCTCTGGGATGTTGGTGGGTTTCCTCACATTAACTGCTGGCTTCAGGTCCTTCCACAACATTTTGATTGGATTAAGGTCAGGACTTTGACTTGGCCATTCCCAAACATTAACTTTATTCTTCTTTAACCATTCTTTGGTAGAACGACTTGTGTGCTTAGGGTCGTTGTCTTGCTGCATGACCCACCTTCTCTTGAGATTCAGTTCATGGACAGATGTCCTTACATTTTCCTTTAGAATTCTCTGATATAATTCAGAATTCATTGTTCCATCAATGATGGCAAGCCATCCTGGCCCAGATGCAGCAAAACAGGCCCAAACCATGATGCTACCACCAGCATGTTTCACAGATGGGATAAGGTTCTTATGCTGGAATGCAGTGTTTTCCTTAATCCAAACATAACGCTTTTTTTTTTAAACCAAAAAGTTCTATTTTGGTCTCATTCCTCCACAAAACATTCATCCAATAGCCTTCTGGCTTGTCCACGGGATCTTTAGCAAACTGCAGATGAGCAGCAATGTACTTTATGGAGTGCAGTGGCTTTCTCCTTGCAAGCCTACCATGCACACCATTGTTGTTCAGTGTTCTTCTGATGGTGGACTCATGAACATTAACATTAGCCAATATGAGAGAGGCCTTAAGTTGCTTAGAAGTTACCCTGGGGTCCTTTGTGACCTCACCAACTATTACACGCCTTGCTCTTGGAGTGATCTTTGTTGGTCGACCACTCCTGGGGAGGGTAACAATGGTCTTGAATTTCCTCCATTTGTACACAATCTGTTTGACTGTGGATTGATGGAGTCCAAACTCTTTAGAGATGGTTTTGTAGCCTTTTCCAGCCTGATGAGCATCAACAACTCTTTTTCTGAGGTCCTCAGGAATCTCCTTTGTTCATGCCATGATACACTTCCACAAACATGTTGTGAAGAGCAGACTTTGATAGATCCCTTTTCTTTAAAGAAAACAGGGTGCCCACTCACACCTGATTGTCATCCCATTGACTAAAATTACATGACTCTAATTTCACCTTCAAATTAACTGCTAATCCTAGAGCTTCACATACTTTTGCCACTCACTAATATGTAATATTTTATTATTTTCCTCAATAAATAAATGACCAAGTATAATATTTTTGTCTCACTTTCAACTTTCAAGCTCCACTGTTTGTCAGCTGGAGTGCTGTGAATCACATCTTTTTTTAGAGTAAAAAAAGAGGGTCCACTAAAGAATTCTAAAGAATCTGGATTTGTAGAGTGCAGAGGAAGAATAATGCAATCACACTGTTTTTCCTTTCCAGAGAAGTCACACGCAATGACATTCCAGAGAGTAGTATGCTTGCATTTTTGTGGTCAGAGTTTGGCAAACTATATTACGATCGTACAACTCCATCTGAGCAACTAATTGTACCATATAATAGGCTGTTCTGATAAAGCCTTTATCAGACTATAAATGCACACTTGATAAAGAAACATGAAACTTTTCTTGATACTATACACATTTATTTGAAGATGACTGGCTGACTGAATTATAGTGTTATGTGAATGTTACTATACAGAATATAGGCTTGAGCAAGGGAGCAAAAATAACATTTTGGGTGAGCTCATGAAACAAACAGCATGAAACTGAAAAACGTTTTTAGTCAAAACATGAAGGTCAAAGCAAGTAAACCCATAGGGAGGTCAGTACAGACAGGATTATGGCCAAATTAGCAGCTGGAGGTTTTTCTGGGCTATATTCCAGGTAATTAGCATACCTTAACCAATAAGAAAAACATATTAAAACTCAGTGGGACTGGAGATTTCCCTACATTTTCCGTAATATTACATTTATTAGCAACTTTAGTATTCACTGTTGTATCTGAAACCATTTCCAGTAATGATGTTTCCATTACAGTCAGGCAGGTATGCATCTAGAAATTTGGACCGATTCATAGGAAATACTAAATATATCTGGCTCCAAAGTTAAAACAACAAAAAAAAATAATTTAAGGTAAGAGTTAATCAGGATAAAGTTAAAACAAAGTCATTTTATCCTTAAAAATAAATGTTCCCTTTTGAACTAACATTGAATATATACATATATTATATACATACATACATACATACAGAACAACATACACTGGCAATTTCATTTCTCTTATGTCCAGTCGCAAGTTTCATTTCATGGTGCTTGACACAAGAAAAAAAGTACTTGGATCAGCCCTGGCTGCAGAACATGTACAAGATCGCTCACAGGACCATAGACAGGCTTCTGATGATATGTAGCCAAATCTGTGTTAACAGTTCATACAATGATAAGCTTTGTAAGTATATAGTTGTGTTATGTCAGTAGGTGTCATCCATTCATCAATGAAACCTGAAAATCCTGAAAAGACGGAATATAAAATAAAATAAAATAAAATAAAATATAAAATCCTTTTTACAGGGCACTTGTGGCTTTCTAATGTGGTGACAGTCTGACTCCCTGAATAAAAAGATGGCTCAAATACTGTTATGTAAGTGGTTGTTACTTCATTTATGCTGGAAAAAAAGAAGATTTTAAAAAAAGAAAAAAAGAAAGATTAAAAAAAAAAGAAGATTTTAAAATGATTCTAACATGGTCCTAAAAACAGAAAATGTCCTCAGAATAATAATTTCATGCATTCACTCATTTTCTTATCTGCTTAATCCTAATCAGAATTGTGGCTAAGCCGGTGCATTACCGGCTGCACAGGGTACAAGGCAGGAACGAAGACAGACAGGGTGCCAGTCCATCATAGGGTACATATCCTCACACCCTCACACAGTAGGGGCATAAACAATTAACATAACACACATCTTTGGAAGGTGGGAGGAAACTGGAGTACCCAGAGTAAACCCACATGGACACAGGAAGGACATGCAAACTTCACACAGGCGATGTCTGAGGTCGGGATCGAACCGGGGTCGCTGGAGACTGTATGCACTAACAGCTGTGGCACTGTGCCAGCATCTTTAAATAGTCAAATCCTCCATAAAGCTGCTCTAGCAGAACAATGGTCACATATGGTATTCTGACTATGTCAAGAAGTGAGGGAAGGCTGATTGGGGATCATTCCCTGGTGCTGCTACATCAACCCACACCCAACCCTGTGATGGACTAGTCTTGTGGCCTCTGGAGAAGCGCTTGACCAGGAAAAGCAGGGTTAAATTGTGAAAAAAACACTCTTTAAATAATCAACACTTCTCTCTGTTAGTCATGTCCTAATGTGTCCTACAGTTCATTGTATTACCAATTACCTATTTGGCGACTTGGTAAGAGCCAGCTGAGGGCCTGGGTTCAAATCTGGCTGTGGAGCTTGGCAAATAGACTGTTCAGGGTGTACCTCTGCCTGTGCAGACTGACTTCTGAATTAGGCTCCAGATACTCCCCCGAAACCCTGTCCTGGGATGCGTAGTCGCTAACTACGTTTATAGTAATAGTTCGAACGATGCAGTTGCAATGCAACTATGTAAGCTGCTAACATAGTTAGCAACTATGCTTTTGGGTGACACACTACTGGTCAAACACATGTAAATCTGATGTTCTGATTTGCTTTTGTGCTAACTTGGCTGTGATTTAGGGTGTGTCCCAAATCACATACGCGTTATAGTTACATTTATGCCATTTAGCAGACGCCCTTATCCAGAAAGACTTACAATTGCTATCTTACAGTGCAAGCAAATATGGGTTGAGGGCACAAAATGGCAGCTTGGCAGAGGTGAGATTTGAACCCTGGACCGTTTGGTCCATAGTTCAGTACCTTAACTGCTAAGCCACCACACTCCATACTATCTGAACACTAACTGGTACTGTACTAATTTGACGACAGCTAGCTAATTTAAAGCTGTCAAAATAGATACTCGATTATTTTAGCATTGCTGGATAAAAAATTGGCCAAATTTGATCAAAGTCATAATACTGAAAAGATTTTCTACAGGTCCTTTGTAGTAAACTCAATATTCAATGTTTTTTTGTTTCAGTTTAGACGCTATTACAACTTTAAGGGTAGCATGGACTGTTTTGCTTACATTCTTAAATCAACTCCAAACCCTCTTAGAAACAGTCGGTCATTTCCTGGATCATTCTACAAAGCTGACTTGTTTACCTGCCTTCTTAACAAGAGAACACCATTTTTGGTTTAGCCCATTCCCTTATTTGACTGACAAACTCAATCACAGAATAAGAGGACACCCCCACCACCCCCACCTCTTTTCAGGGACCTACACCTACTGTGACTTGCAACACCACTAGTGATAAAACGATACACTGGATACCTTTACATATCGAGGTCTGAATACTAATGTGCACATTTTCAGTATTTTAGTCCTCACTACACATGTGCGTAACTCACCTCTAAATACAGCTCCTAATACAGCCCTCTGTTACTGTAACACGTTCCTATGGGGACTTGTGGTCTATTTTTGTCTGTTGATACAAAAGCCCTAAGAGCAATTTCATTCAAGTTATTGAGGAAGTGGAAATATTCTTGGAACCCACTGAACGATTTAAGAAACACTTGTTCTCTTTAATCTAAGATGTGTTTAGGGTGTAACACTTTTGTAGTGTTAAGTAGGGGATATCACAAACAGAATGAGAAACACAGTCCATATTCTTAGATTACTGGGCAAACTGATGCCATTCATCACAACAGTGTACTGCTTACCTTGATAGTGCAAAGCTAAAACCAAAAAGTTGAATGGAATTAATATCAATACTGTGGACCCTGTCGTATAGAAACCGAAATTCATAATTAGAAATGGACCCAATGCTAACTACATTTGGAATATTCTCCAGCTTCTGGAAATAGTATGAACAAGTATGTAAATGAAAACAAAACAAAACAACAATAACCCCTTCAAATGAAGGCTTCCCCAATGCAAACGCGTCCTGTGCAGCTCTGCCGTCACGCAAAGACCTTCTTCCAGTCCTGGGTTTGATCCCACTGGTGCCAGCTGCGTTCGTCTGCTGCGTTCAGACCACCGAGTGGTCGTTATTGTGTGGCGAACTCAGGACGGTGTGGTTGAGAGAGGAAGCAGAGCGGTCCGAGCCCTCCACTGTACCGTTTATGTTCTCCTGCCGCTGGCAGCAAAGGATCTGCTTGAACGTAACGCTCATTTCCTTGTCCCGGTATGAGTAGATGATGGGGTTCATGGCCGAGTTGAACTCGGCTAAAAGGAGTAAGAACTTCTCGTAAGCCAGCACATCACAGTGTTCGCAGAAGACGTCAAGCAACAGGAGAACTAACCCAGGCGTCCAGCACACGATGAAAGCACCTGGAGAAGTGACAGAAAATGGAATTAACAATGGAGGAAATAGAGAGTAGTAGATTTAGCTATAGTAACCAGTTTGTTAATCAAACAATGTTTTAATCATACAGAACTACAGTATTACAATATACAAAGATACAATGATTTAATAAAAAATCACCCACAATTAGTTCTATGGACCATAAAAAGGTTTCAATTATGAATTATAAATTGCTGTAGATGTGAGCCTACAAAATAATGGCTTTAAACAACAGATGACAATTTGGTGGTGGCATATATTCTGAAGTGAACTGGTTGAAACTATAATTTGCTGTGCAGTACAGTAAAGTTGAAGCTTATTGTTAAATTACTGGCACCTCTGGTAAAGATGAGTAAAAATGGTTATAAGAAAATCACATTTTGGTGAATTAGCTCAATCTCACTTGTACATTTACATGCACTTAATAATCCGATCATAGTCAGATGTCTGCAGTTATCTGATTGTTCAAGTGGTCATGTATACAGCATACTCCGATCTAGAAATCAGATTAAGAAAATCAGATAAAAAGAGCTGGATTTTACTCCAGTAATTGGATTACTCATAGCATGTATACCAGTTATCCGATTATAAATGGTGTTTTCAGTCTGCGCATGTGCATGAGCCTTCCCCCACGGTTGCCAGGACTTGGCAGGACTCTTTTTCCATTGACTTTAGTGGTGTTTTATGTTGCTGGATCTGGCAACCCTGGACTTGAACTTAAAGGCAGAGAGACGGCTATCGAAGACTTTGGGGAGACTCTGAAACGCAGTATATACACGATAAACTTAACAATTTGATTAGTTCATATTAAAGTTCAAAGTTTATGTCACATATTTCTATGAGATTATTGGCTGGTTGCAAAGTAGAAATCAGATTACTGTTCGAGTCATGTAAACCCAGGGCTTCCCCATTATCTGATGATTCAAGTGCATGCATACTCGTGCGGGTCACTGACAAAATCTGATTTTCTGCAGTTATCTGATTATTAAGTACATGTAAACGCACTGACAAATGAGAACAGTCCAAGAATTAATTGTATTCTAAAAGTAAATGTAGCTTGAAAAAAATCTTTCAAGAAATTATTATTTTTAACAAAACCACATGAACTACAATAACCGGCAGCCCTAGAAATTCTTAGAAATAAAATGAAATTCATTTTCCATTTATAGTTTACTTTTTAAGTTGACCACACTGTCTAAGAACTTTCAAGCAGTAATCCATGACTTCCTCTTTCACTGGGGTTGATGGATATGACGTGACACATAGGTCAAATTCTTTTAGTCATAAGTCAGGGAATGGTTATAAACAATTGCTACTTGGTTGAAAATGCCCATATCTACAGTGTGAACTGTGACAAACCTGGACAAGGACCCAAGTTTGTTTAGCAGATGGTGAATTAGCAGTATGCTTGGATTTTGATGTTAGACTATTTACATTTAACAGGGAGAAGTAGCAATCCAAAGCATGTCCTTTAAGTTCTCTCCAAACCAAGGCATATGGTGTGAACCTGCCCATGCTATGAGAAGCCTGACACATGTGACACGACAAATATGGCGGTTCGGATTACCCACTTTACAACCAATATAATTCTCATTGTAATGAGGGGCGTGAAAGATTCTTTCTCGGATTTGAATGTAAGCTCATCTCAGATGTAGTAAAGAATTTGGATTATAATGGTGGATGGGTATCAGCATGCACTCATATATACAAAAGCACAGCTTTTCAAGAGAATGAAAAAACCCCCAAAAAAAACACTGCACTAAAAATGCCTTTGAGTTTTAGCCTGCAATTTACAGAGGACTGCTACTCAAGAGTGGCCACTGATGTATGTTCCAGCATATCAAGTCGTGTTTCTGCAGGTCCCTGGCATTTTCAAAACTACTAGAAACTACTGTACAAACAAATTCTGAAAACATGCTTGTATTCAATGTGCAAAAATAGATAAGAAACAAGGTTTTTCATGGGATAAAACCTGTGTTAACCAGCATTCACAGAATGATACTTTTTTAAAATGCAAAGTATTCATTTCATTACATACTTTCAACAGCAAATGTCAGCCATGTATACTAAATGACATGCACACTAATGAGCAAAGCATCATAAAGGAGTGTCCATCATTTAATACCGTCACCAGTTCCATTCGCTATATGCTACTAGGGTCCTATATTGTATGTAAACTGTACGTAATAGCCATTATGGAGACATTTCTGACATATTAAATACCTTAACAGATGTTTACCGAGTTGGTAATGGTACATTGACATTTGGAGAAAAGCGATGTGATATATACTTATTCCAAAGGTTGAAAAAATAAATAAATAAATAAATAAAAAACAAAAAACAGATGTGACCTGAGGGACAATTATTTTCCATAGAATTGTATGTCACCTCTCAAAGGCCATTTCAGAATCACATGTTCAAAATTCCTAGTAATACTTCAGACCATGCTTGTCCATCCTTATCAGTCTAACCTTATGCTACACTTTCTTTTCAGCTGCTTTTCCCAGTCTGTGTTGGACATGCATAAACATTTTGGCTACAGATGGTATTTTGCAAGAGAGGGCGATATTTGTGAAGGCCTGGTTCTTTTAGAGAACGCAGCTGTGCTTGCACACTTTACATCACTTGAAAGTTATGCAGGGACTCTCAGGACTTAGATAAACTACAATGGGTCGTTTCTACCACTTTATGGTCCACACTTTGCTCTTTGTGAAGCTCAATAAGGGTGTGAGATCTCTAGAGGCTAGGTGGATACTTTTGGGACTTTCCTCCAACAGGCCCACTTAAAACACCATTTGCTTTGCTCTTAACATTAATAACAGCTGAGCATTACTTTACTAAATCATTCCCTGGACTGATCTGTTGGAAGAAAAGTTGTGACATGCTGTGGGTTCAAAATTAATAAAGCTATAACAACAGCTACAGCTCTCTTAGCTATGAGAATAATAGCTAACACCACAATAATCACTCTATTGTGGTATCTACTCTATGGCCTTTTTGAACCACTGGGGATTTTGGTAGATGATTATGCTGTTTCTGATTATAGAGATGGGCAAATCTGCAAATAGAGTGGATTCACCATTTGCATTTATCAGAGACTTTATTTGTATTTCTAATACAGTGAAGAAAAAAAGTATCGAGTCAGCCACTGATTGTGAAGGTTCTTCTACTTAGAAAGATGAGAGAGGTCTGTAATTTTCATCATAGATATACTTTAACTATGAGAGACAAAATGAGAAAAACAATCCAGGAAATCACATTGTAGGATTTTTAAATAATTTAATTAGAAATTATGGTGGAAAATAAGTATTTGGTCAATAACAAAAGTTTAACTCAATACTTTGTAACATAACCTTTGTTGGCAATGACAGAGGTCAAACGTTTCCTGTAAGTCTTCACCAGGTTGGCACACACTGTAGCTGGTATTTTGGCCCATTCCTCCATGCAGATCTCCTCTAGAGCAGTGATGTTTTGGGGCTGTCGCTGGGCAACGCAGACTTCAACTCCCCTCCACAAATTTTCTATGGGGTTGATGTCTGGAGACTGGCTAGGCCACTCCAGAACCTTGAAATGCTTTTTACGGAGCCACTTCTTCGTTGCCCGAGCGGTGTTGTTTTGGGATCGTTCCATCTTCAATGCTCTCACTGATGGAAGGAGGTTTTGGCTTTAAAATCTCACGATACATAGTGTTTACTGGATGGTAGCCTTTGTTACTTTGGTACCAAGCTCTCTGCAGGTCATTTTCATCGAGGTCCGTGGGTCCCGTGTAGTTTCTGGGAATTTTTGCTCACCGTTCTCATGATCTTTTGACCCCCACAAGATGAGATCTTGCGTGAGGCCCCAGATCGAGGAAGATTATCAATGCTCTTGTATGTCTTCCATTTTCTTACAATTGCTCCCACAGTTGATTTCTTCACACCAACCTGCTTGCCTATTGTAGATTCACTCTTCCCAGCCTGGTGCAGGTCTACAATTTTCTTCCTGGTGTCCTTCAACAGCTCTTTGTTCTTGGCCATGGTTGAGTTTGGAGTCAGACTGTCTGAGGCTGTGGACAGGTGTCTTTTATACAGATAACGAGGTCAAACAGGTGCCATTAATACAGGTAACGAGTGGAGGACAGAAGAGCTTCTTCAAGAAGAAGTTACAGGTCTGTGAGAGCCAGAAATCTTGCTTGTTTGTGGGTGTCCAAATACTTATTTCCCACCAAGCTTAAAATACTCATTTTTTAGTTCAACAACTCAGTCACATCTGACATTACAATGATTAGTTTATTGAGTAACTGTAGTTCTTAGTTGTAATTGTACTGTAGTTGGCTGTAGCATGATGTAGCTAACGTGCTAGCTGTTCCCTGTTAGCTACGTTCTAACACTGTCCATATAAAATCATAATTACTTATGCTTACTTATAATTTAGCAACTTTGGATCCTATAATCTATATTTATCCTATAAACTTTCGCTCCTACAATAGTGTATACATCTCTCAGTCTATGACATATTAAAACTGAAATAACACTTCTTTCTATCCTAGTTTGCTAGCTTGGCTCATACAGACAAAGACTGCTAACTTGCACTCTACACAATATGTTACACTCACATGTAACATCAGTTTGACTGGAGTGCAGATCACAAATAAATTATTTGCACATGTTTTCAGGACCTAATGCTTTCTACTAAGATGCTTTTCTTTCTCATCAACCTGTTACTTATTTGCTAATGCATGTTATGTGCCAGTTGTGTTTGTCCCAACAAGTCTTGCAGCTTAAACGACTATATATTAAAATTCTATAGTCACAGCATTTGTATTCTAAGTAGCCTAGCAGTATGTTGTTCTATAACAGACTTGTGCAATTCATTTAGAGGCTGGAAATGTTAAGTGCTGTTAGATATTAAGTGATGTTAGTATCTGACAGCATTCAAGCTCCAAAAAGAAGCAAATATAAACCATGTGTTTTGCAGTACTGCTGTCACATGAGCTGATAATCTAAACCAAATAAAGAACCAAAATGTTAATATTATGCCTCATGCTTTTAAAACTGGTACTAAGTTTATTAACTAAATCACCAAATGTCCATTACATGCCGTGTATACCCTGCTAAAATACTTCACTGATCAATTAGCAAGACCATGCAAGTTTCAGGCTCCAGTGTATGGTTTATGCTGGTTTAGCTGGTGACCTCGAACAGTCTTGCTGGTCTTGCTAGAAAAGCCGGATAACGAGCATACCCGTGTCCAAAACACGACATATGTATAGCTCAATAATTAAAATTTCCATTTAAAATGTACATAATAATTTTAAAAAGTCCAAAATACACTAATGGAGGGAAGTGCATGTCTAAAATACCACTGTCCTAGACCACCATCCATGTTTGATGACCAGCCTGTAGCCATCGTCAGAAAAAAGCACTTGAGGAAGCACAGACAAAAGTTCACACCTCAACAGCTGTTTCTAATGTGCTTGTGCTATGAAGGCACTCTTAAAAGGTGTTACGGTTAATAATAGCACCATATTGACCACATACTACAAACATGAAAATATACAAAGAAGTGTGTAAGTAAGTATTTGAACCAATTATACGTTTGAAGAAATCAGAGAGTGACTTTTCATAAAATAGAACCAAACATAGAACTAACATATTACCCAGTGTTGTATTCTACTTGAATGTCTGGGCTTGACCTAATGTCACATTAGGTACTTTAGTGTTTCCTGTGCTTTTTGTGGTTTCGACCACAGCTCACAAAATGATCGTGTTATAAGATTCAGCACAAGCCAGTTTTTATCTCCTCCTTCTGGTGATAAGAGCTCATATCTATACTTCACATAGTTTAGGACTTGGAAGTGATCTTGGAGAAAAAGCCAAAGGTTTGTAGTCTTACAAGTATGCAGACAATGACTGAGTAAAGAAGGGTGATGTTATGTCATGTTATTGCTATCTGAAACCTGTAAAAGTGCTTAGTGAAAGGAATTTCGTGCTATTAATCCAGCAACATATTTCTCAGGCCCCTTGTGGGGAATTAGATAAAAGGCCAGTTTCCAAGACCAGATTTCACTTATTCCGGATGTTAGAAGATCAAGCTGTGAGATCAATGCAAAACAACCTGATTTCATTTTTACAGCCATGGCATAAACAGACCCAACTTCAAAAAGCAGCCATTTCCATAAGGACACAAATATGAGACAACTTACTAAAACATCCTTTTCACATTCCCATAGCCCAAATAAAGAATAATAATTTGTATGTGCAATGTAATGGATCTGCATGTAGTTAGTTAAGAATAATAGACAACATGCCATGAATGGAGAATAAAACCATATTTAAATTGTTTTGTGTGTGCTGTTCATTCTCAAGAAGTCAATATTTTAGAAATTATTGCCTGAAAATGGCAGAATTAGTGTTGATTATAGTCAAATAACATCAGTCAAAATATGAGCTACAGTAATCCATGCTATTACACAAATAATTGATCTTGATCTACCCTTGTGACATACCCCCGAGCATCAGACGACAACCTGCTTGTGGGGAAACCCCATCTAGGGGACAGCTAAGTCGAAACACGGGCCTCTGTAAGGTTTTTGTGCCCATATTGTGCCCAGCATGTATACAAGCCCCCTGTAACCCAGATCGCTGAAGACAGGATTCTGGCGATACACAACTCAAACCTCACCAGAAGAGGAACACAAATCAAGCTGGCTCTGCACTGCAAACCAGTCCTCTACACTGTAAGGCACAAAAGCCATTATTTCATAGAAATTGTTTTATTCAGTTAAATGTTCCATACCTGCACTCATTCATAGGGTTTAACGGAAGGGCCCAATACCATTTTCCATGCCCGGTTTGAGAATATCCCCCCCTAACAGGGTCATTACAACTCTGAACCCACCAAAATGTACTGAATCTTGAATGGTTAAACATTCATTACTTTCACTGTCCACTTTCATTTACCATTCATACCACATTCTTCTGGCAGACTCGGCTGCTTTACTGTATAAATAGTATTAAAGCCTTCTTATCTGTGTCAGCACTACCTAAGAACCATATCTGTTCCTGCACCGCTCCGCTGCTCTCCACTTTCCACTGAACCACTCATGTAGGGTCCCATATGATGTGAACAACAACAGCACTGTTTCCTCTTGGCTCTGGGAACCTAGGCCATGACTGAAGTTCTTTCTGTGGGCCCGACTGAGGGAAGCGGCGAGGCATGACGCTGACACAGTGCTAGGCAAACACTGGAACTGGCACCAAGAGCTCCATCACAGACCCTCAGCTGTACACGACTGAACGGCTGCATTGTTCTGATACTCGAGAGCTGAAACAGTGTAATTAGATAACGCACTGTTACACATCATGAGCTACACCACAGTCGAAACATATGGTTTCTAAAGAAAGTGGTAACTGTTCAAAAAGTACTGCTTGGTCAACGGACAGTATCCAACAACACAACACACTCGTTATACGCACCTCAAGAAGCTTTAAAAGGGTCTTTATAGCTGATATCCCTATATATATATATACTGTGGGGCAAAAAAGTATTTAGTTAGCCACTGATTTTTTTTTCTCATTTTTGCCATGGTTGAGTTTGGAGTCTGACTGTTTGAGGCTGTGGACAGGTGTCTTTTATACAGATAACGAGGTCAAACAGGTGCCATTAATACAGGTATCGAGTGTAGGACAGAAGAGCTTCTTAAAGAAGAAGTTACAGGTCTGTGAGAGCCAGAAATCTTGTTTTTTGTGGGTGACCAAATACTTATTTTCCACCATGATTTACAATTAAATTCTTAAAAAATCCTACAATGTGATTTCCCGGATTTCTTTTCTCATTTTCTCTCTCATAGTTGAAGGGTACCTATGATGAAAATTACAGACCTCTCTCATCTTTCTAAGTAGGAGAACTTGCACAATCAGTGGCTGACTAAATACTTTTTTGCCCCACTATATATATGAATATATGGACTTATGGTATCCTATATATGTACATACAGTATATTCCAGGTATGCGCTTCCTAATGTCTGCTCAGACAACCTCCATTTGCATATGTCCTTGGTCCAGTAAGGTCATTAACCTTATTATTGAGGTTATTAACCTACTTAACCCATGTATTATCTTCCTAGGTATATTAGCCATAATAGTACAGCAGTTGTAAAACTAAGCAAGTTTTGTTAAACAGTTTTATTAAACACTTAAGCACATGCCCTATGTTTTTCAGGAATATCCTCTGGAGGACACTGATCAGGAAGAAAG
Source organism: Ancistrus triradiatus (assembly GCA_025084515.1). Taxonomy (NCBI): domain Eukaryota; kingdom Metazoa; phylum Chordata; class Actinopteri; order Siluriformes; family Loricariidae; genus Ancistrus; species Ancistrus triradiatus. Next base: position 174,700 of record JAJAGP010000674.1, on the reverse strand, counting down.
TGGGTTGAAAACAAATCACCAAATACTAATAAATCACCACATCAATCAATAAATGCTTGCCAGTATTGCCAAAGTGGCCAAGCTATAATATTTCCTTTGACCTTCTGCCCCAAAGCATATCAAGGCAGCTGCTTATGTACATCTTGTACGCTGAAGCAAACAAGAACATTTTAAAAATGCGGTGTGAGGATACAGGGTCGCATTTCTGAGTGAACTATCTACTAAAAACACAGCCAAGGTCAGCGCTCAGCTGCTCTATTTACGCAGGAAGTGGCTGCATGGAAATGTGAGCACTGTGTACTGTGACGACTGCTGTCAGGGATGATAAAGAGGCCCCAAAGACACATCTCTATGACAATGTGACATCATTGCAAGCCAGCAGCTTAAAAATGGTTCGAAGCTGACATTATTGGCAGACCTCGTTGAATGTACTATACAGAAAGGAAAGCACTTTTTTATTACTACAGGGATCATGTGTTCTAGAGAACTGAAAAGTGTGGCTGTCCCAGGCAGCTGTTAAATGTTAGAAGCATAATTCAAATAAAATCACTGACAAACTTGCATTTTCAAGGTCATGAACACAGAGTCTGCTCTATTTCCTTGACTACAAGAAAATGGCACATAAATGCAAATGCAAATAAATGTTTTCACTTCGATTTTTTGAAAAACCTCACTTTTTCTGTTCATGTGATGATGTGGTGGATAGTTCTGTCACCTCAAATCTCCAGACAGACACGGGTTCGAGTCATGGCCCTGCCAGGTACTCCGGTTTCCTCACACATTTCAAACATATACAATACTGTGCAAAAGTCTAAGGCCACCATTAGATTTGTTATTGTAGCAATAGTCTAATGACCATATGTAACATATTTTCAACGACTACACTCAAAAATGTCCACCTTTGATTTGTCACGCCATAATACTCTTTTCCACTGATCTTCATTCGAACCTTTATGAGCCATAGTACATTTTAGCCTTTTCACACTGTTCCCTTTCCAAAAATAATGGATGCTTGGCTGGCATACTTCACAAAAGACCATTCCTGATCAAGCTTCTTCAGAGTGTAGAAGGATGAACTTGGCATGAAGCTGCCAGATGCTGCTACTGCTCAAGTGTAAGGGAAGGTCAAACTAAATACTTATCACTGTAGCCAATAGAATCAGTTTTTTTCTGATTTTATTTTCAGTTTTTTAATACTGCAAACAAAATTTCCTCTATTATATTCAAATAAAGAGACGTAATATATGGAAATAATTATATATGGCCATTATACCATTGCTGAAACAACTGTAAATCTGATCTAATGGTGGCCTAAGACTTTTGCAATACTGTATGTGTCTGCATGTGCTTTGTGATGGATTGGACCCCTGTCTAGGGTTGATTAGGCCTCTGCCGCTATGGGTTCCTGAATACATTTAGTATGTAAGGTGAGGATGTGAGTGAGAAAAAACACAGGGTGAAGGCCTAAATGTGGTTAGGAAGGCATTAAAAAGGCCTTAACTGATGGGTCGGGGTCGGGGGAGATGATCCCGCTGAACTGTATCTGAACCTGTCATTTATCGGGAATTGAACCCAGATCTGTGTGGTGGTGTTGGACTAGCATATTAGACATCTTCAGCACTGTGTATACAGTGGTGCCTGAAAGTTTGTGAACCTTTTAGAATTTTCTATATTTCTGCATAAATATGACCTAAAACATCATCAGATTTTCACACAAGTCCTGAAAGTAGATAAAGAGAACCCAGTTAAACAAATGAGACAAAAATATTATACTTGGTCATTTATTTATTGAAAGTAAATGATTCAATATTACATATTAGTGAGTCGCAAAAGTATGTGAACCTCTAGGATTAGCAGTTAATTTGAAGGTGAATTAGAGTCAGGTGTTTTCAATCAATGGGATGACAATCAGGTGTGAGTGGGCACCCTGTTTTATTTAAAGAACAGAGATCTATCAAAGTCTGCTCTTCACAACACATGGTTGTGGAAGTGTATCATGGTACAAACAAAGGAGATTTCTGAGGAGCTCAGAAAAAGAGTTGTTGATGCTCATCAGACTGGAAAAGGTTACAAAACCATCTATAAAGAGTTTGGACTCCACCAATCCACAGTCAGACAGACTGTGTACAAATGGAGGAAATTCAAGACCATTGGTACCCTCCCCAGGAGTGATCAACCAAGAAAGATCACTCCAAGAGCAAGGCGTGTAATAGTTGGTGAGGTCACAAGGAACCCCAGGGTAACTTCTAAGCAACTGAAGGTCTCTCTCACATTGGCTAATGTTAATGTTCATGAGTCCACCATCAGAAGAACACTGATCAACAGTTACAGGAAATGTTTAGTCACACCAGATACTGAAAGCAAAGGTTCACATACTTTTGCCACTCATTAATATGTAATATTGGATCATTGTCCTCAATAAACAAATAACCAAGTATATTTTTTGGTCTCATGTGGTTAACTGGGTTCTCTTTATCTACTTTTAGGACTTGTGAAAATCTGATGATGTTTTAGGTCATATTTATGCAGATGTATAGAAAATTTTACAGGGTTCACAAACTTTCAAGCATCACTGTACTTAAATATGGAATAAAATTCACACAGTGTGAGGCATCTATCCTATACAACCATGGTTCCCAACCTGGGGTCCAAACATCACAGGGATGCCTGAGGCTTTTTCTGTTCTGATGTGCTCAGAGTATGCCAAAATACAATTTTCACATGTTATGTAAAATTAAAATAACACACTCACTAAAAAAAAATCTGTATTTACAATGACTTAAAAAGATACTTTCACTCAAAAAGAGTGAATGAACAGAGTTGTATGTGTAGGTGCTATTACTCATACACATTAAGAGTGTAAATCACTTATTACACTCTTAATGAGTTATACTTCCTTTCTAAGGGTGTGTGTACAGGTACTGGGATGTTGAAAGAATAATGCAAGGCTTATGTTTGATTTTTAGCTGTGTTGAAAGGAGAAAAGGAGACAAAATCTTTTGGTCTGTCTGCAGGCTTGGGGTAGGCACAGCTTAGATACTTGTAGAGGGGGGCTCCAAGGAAAAAAGGTTGGAAACCACTGCTATCAAAGACCAAATCACAGTGGTTCAACGTATATGCTGAATATTCAGCTTGACACAATCGTACACGATTCCATATGGATTGAAGTTATGTGCTATTGAACACTCTTGCTAAATATTTCCCCAACCAAACCCTACTAGTCTGGAACTTTTCAGAGTAAAAGTATCTTTTTCCCCTCTTAAATGACACAGCTTTGTTTTGCGTGTCACTGAATTCCAGTTCAGTTTGGAATTGGAACATGTGGTACTGAACACAATACGTCCAGGATGTGTGACGTCAGGCCGAGTTCATGTGAGTTGTAAGTCAATCCACGGCGATGTTTGCCATGATGAGCTAGTGGGAACTTGGCTTGTCAAACTCCTTCATCTGTGACATTTATAGTAGTATCTCAGTGCATTACAGTATGAACTCTCTAGGCTACTCCTGGGGCGTTTTCCACTAAAGACATATTTGTGTCTGACTGACGTTAACTCCACTTATCTAGAATTACAGGATGCACCCAAGCATGTACCCAGAATGGTTCATCAGACATTCATAGGGCTGAATAGGGTTCCATCAAGGCTGTGTGACTCCTGTAGGATTGCAAACAAGAACTAAACGTGCTTATTTCTCACAGCTTCTTGCAGCTTGTACACACTTCCTAGTTCCCTGCTCTCTTCTGAAATTCCTGTTTTCATCATAAATAAACAGGGGATAAGTTGTTCCTGTCACATAAAGACAGTTTCGAATTCCATAAATGTGTTTGTGAGAGAGGGGGTGAGCAATTGCAAAGAGTAAGGAGGGGCTGAAAGAATGAAAGAGCAACATGCGGCTTTACAGTGAGATAAGATTTTACCCATCTTACATAGTAAAATAATTGACAATCAATACGTAGGGATCAGTGCTGTCATTAAATCAATCAGCATATGGAACACACTGCTGTTTCTTGGCTGTTTAGTCCATACCGGTACAATGTGGTATCCCATTTAGTATTGCTAAGTATATAATACGGTGTTTGGACAATGTCCAGATTACATAACGTGCTATTTCACAGAAATATACCTGTATATTGTTTTGGATTTGTTTTCATTATCTGCCAAAAATAGCCATATTTCACATTCATAGACGATCTATTCATGTACAAATATGCCCAATCTATGTAATCACTTCTAAAACTGACTAGATGTTCATTCACTAACCTGCTTAATACAAGTCAGGGTATCAGAGACATGTCAGTGGGAGCTGGAGACTATTCAGTATCACAGGGAGCAAAGAGGGTACTAACCCTGGCCATCCCAGACGACATGAACACACACATACACTCACACCCGGAAATTTTAGAGACAGTAATTGACCTAACATATGTCTTTGGAATCTGAGAGGAAGTCGATGTAACCAGAGGAAATCCATGCAGACAGAGGCAAACTTGGCCAGGATTCGAAGCTAAGACTCTGGAGCTGTGAGGCAACAGCAGTGAGCACTGCGCCATCATGGCACCCGATATACACAGACTAGACTACATATGGGCCATTTAACTAATGCCCACAGTTAATGCAAAGTAAATAATTATTCATGAAAATAAATGAAATTAAATTTAAAAAGTAAGCAAAACATCAAAGTATGACATCATATTTATGGCAGTAAAAATACACATGCTAAACCTTTTGTAATTAGACCAGCTCTTTATGCTGCAACATCCAGAATTAAGAGACGGATTTTTATTTCCTATTATAATTTTTTGTAATTGTTAGGACCTCGGGCGCGAACGGACATTGATGGAATGGTCATTGAAATGGTTGTAATTTAAACTGGAGAAAAAAGAATCTCCAATTCAAATCTCCAATCTAAGTTAGCCATTTCCATGTAATCTCAGGACACATTTTAGTCTTTCTGTTTTCACTTTCTTTTCTTACTCACACACATAATGCCAGCACGATTGTGCCAAAAGGTTTACGAGGTATGTCAAAAGATTTTTGATGGCCTATGGAATCTTAGACATTTGAATGCCTTGGAATACTTAACAATTATGAAATTTTAGCTTTTCTTGCTGTGGAATGAGCCATATTCATTTGTAGATGTAGATCAGTTCAGTAGCATGGCTTTTTCATAAGTTTCCCAATTGACAACTACACTAGAAGAAGAAGCGGGTCAGTGAAGGGGTAACCTACCTAGTACGATGACCACCGTCTTCAACAAGCTCATCATGGTGTCCCTGTTGCGCCGCTGGCCCGAGCTGTGGCGTGACATTCTCATGGTGCGCTGGCGGACGTACATAAATATGTGGGCATACAGCACCACCATGACCACAAAGGTTACCAGGTTGAAGATGGCCCAGAAGACGAGGTACGAGTTACTGTAGAGGGGTGCCATGTTGGAGCAGGTTTTGATCGCACAGATACAGTTCCAGCCCACGCTGGGGATGGCACCCATGACGATCGACATGGTCCAGATGATCACGATGACCACGACCACGCGCCGGTTGCTCATGCGGGTGTGGAGCTGCATGCGGAACACAGTGATGTGGCGCTCGATGGCGATGGCTAGCAGGTTAGCAACAGAGGCAGTCAAGCTAGTGTCGATAAGTCCCTGGCGTAGCAGCCACGTGCTGACCGTCAAGCGCCGTGTGTTGGGCCCCGTGTTGAACATTAAATAGAAATAAGCCAGTCCCGCAAAAAAGTCTGCCGCTGCTAGGTTGGCCATTAGGTAGTAGATAGGGAAGTGGAATCGGCGGTTGATGTAGATGGCTACCATTACCAGCAAGTTGGCGAGCATGATAAAGATACATACTGTGAGCCCAAGTCCCATCACAAGTCTGCTGACTGTATTCCACTCTGTGGCCAAGTACTTCCCACTTTTGTTGTAAAAGAAGGCGATGGTTTCGTTGTAATAGCACTGTCCATCCATCTTGAAAGACGATACCTGAAAGTAAAAACATCAGATAGATCAGAGAGTTAGATCTGTTTAGAATATAGTTACCGTATTTTTCGGACCATAAGGCGCACTTAAAATCCTTTAATTTTCTCAAAAATCGACAGTGCGCCTTAAAATGCGGTGCGTCTAATGTATGAATTAATTCTGGTTGAGCCTTCTGACCTAGAACCGATTGTAGATGGTACACGGCGCTCATAATTATAAATCTGTCTCAAAATGTTTTAGCACGGTCTTTGGTAAGTTACAAAGCTTATGGCAACCGTAGTGCACAGCATCGCGGAGTAATACGGTATGTGCTTCAGCATTAGGGTACGTGCATTCATTCATTCATTTTCGAAGCGGATTTCAAACACAACGCTATCAGTCACGCAGTACAACATGGACATAGAGCAGCTGCGAGAGAATTCAACATTAACAATTAAATGGTACGGAAGTGGAGGAAGCAAGAAGACGCCCTGAGCCAGGTAAAGACCAAACTGAGCTTCCGACGGAACTTAAGAGTTTTGTTTCATTTAATGCGTCTTATAACCCGGTGCGCTTTATGTATGAAAATATACCCGTTAGCAGTCGATCGTTGATATTGTGCCTTATAACCCGGTGCGCTTTATAGCCCGGAAAATACGGTAGTAGGGTTGAGTATTGGAAAGGACTTCACGATACAGGGGTCACAATACGATCATATTACGATACATTGCGATACGATGCATATTGCAATATCTCACATAGTTCACTGAAAATATAAAAATAGCTGAAATACAAGTTCAAACTGAGTCATCTTAATACATCACATCACATTAATAATTCAGTGGACAAACTAAGTCAAAAGACTGTACTACGGCATCTACAGGAGTGGAGATTGTAGTTTAAAATGTTTTTTCTTCCTTCCAGAAAATTGATATGTGGATCTGAAAATCGATGTAGTATATCACGAAAATAAATATTGTGATATATTGCTGTATCGATTTTTAGCACAGCCCTAACAGTTAGTGTACATTTCTTTTTTATTTGCCTTTAATACTGCACGGCCGACTCTGATTGACGTTGAGATCCTTACTCACTTCAATAAATAAAGGGCAAAACAATGGATCTGAATCGTTTGTACATACTATAAAAGGCCTGACAGGAGTTCCAAGCAACATAGGACAACTGACAAAACAATGGGTGCCCAAACTGTAGTGGATTGCATCATTAAAATGGTACATATGTTAAACGGGTCAAGAGGAACGGCCCAAAATAAAAACCGACTTCAGATATAAAGACGTAAATGAGTGCAGAGAGAGAAAATTTATAGTGATCGGCCATTCAGTCTCATATAACCGATTCTGTTCCGGTCACATTTAACTTGTGCAACAAATGAAAAGCACAGTGCTTTCACTAATTCAGAATTCAGTTCATGTACTGAGCTTTAAACACAACCACTCGCGTGTTTGTTTATGAGACCAGTGCTGACATGCATGTCCATGATGAGGAAGTGTTAGATTTTGTGATTTTAGTGCAATTGGTGCATCTCTAGTCTTAATTACAAAGTTCAGGGCACAACAGTGTCTTAATGATTTAAGGGCATTACTAAAAGGACCTTAGGTTTGTAGAAATCAAATTATTTAAGTTACAACTTGCACTTTTATTTATTGCTATAAAATTTGCACCCTGAGTTTTTCCTTATTTGTTTTTGCAACTTTTATTTATATCATTTTTGATGTTGCAAAATGTTAAAATGTTGTAAGCAGCAATTTCATAAAATACAAAGGTGCAATGTTGCTACTCTTTGTTTAATGGTAGTTATTTGTAGTTTTTTAAAAACACTGTTAAAAACTTAAAATTCAGAATGATGGGAAAAAAATCGATAAAAAATGAAAATGGGGAAAAAACAAAATGGAATTTGGGAAAAAATAAAACAGATTTCATAGGGCCCTGCAAACGGACACTGTAGTTGGACACTTTTTAGGATAGTTCTTAAATGTTTCAAACATACAGCGACAAAATAACCACAGAAATGTCTGAGCACATTTATAGCACAGTTTCAAGAGTAAAGACATTGTAGGCTTCACAAAGGTGGGATTCATGGCAGGGCTGAAATTCGAAAGCCGTGTGTATCCAAGACATATAACCTGGTATATCCCTGAAAATAAATCCTTTCTGCAAGACAAAGCTCACACTATTCAGCATTCACAATCACCTTAAAGCTTGGGGTGTGAAATGAACTCTGATGGCTAATGCACACAAACTCCAATGCCGCACCAAGTTGTGGTGAACAGAGAAGGTTAACCAAACAAGCACCATGGGGAGTGGCTTGCAAAAATGCAAATGCTAGACAAACTAGTGTGCTGCTACTTTGTAGCACAGCATAATGACCAACAGCTTGCTCTTTAAGCCATCCGGACCTCGTTGAATTTAGACGATTCTCTTCTATGAAACACCCAGAACAGGAAATGGACCTCTGGGCTTTAAGCTCAATGTGCGTCTGTAATTTGTTATATGCATTATTTGTATAAGAAACCACTGGACGTCACAATGGTTTGTTTTTGCACCGTGATGTGGCATGAGAACATTTATCAGCAACATGTGTGAAATAGCAGAAAAGCTCTGTTTAACATTAGATGTTTCAAAATACTTCAAATTCATTTAGTGGGTTCATTTAACAAGAACATTTTCTGCTATTGAAATGGTCTTTGTATTTCTGTACACACACATAATTACTTTATTTACATTTGTGTCATTTAGCAGACGCCCTTTTCCAGAGTGACTTACAACCGATACAATCTTGCAATCCAAGCAATTCTGGGTTAAGGGTCTGGCTCAAGGACCCAACAGCGGCAGCTTGGCAGAGGTGGGATTTGAACCCTGGACCATCTGGTCTGCAAGTCTGAAGAATTTCTATATTTTGAAATGGTTACTGCATTTAAACCACATTACTAATATGCTCAAAGCATTTAAAATTGCCTTCTTTAAGCATCTGAAATATTTATTACTTGTGCCTTAAGCATGTTTTGCGTTGTTTCAAGCAACTTGAAGACCACACTTTAAAACCATAGTGAGAAATTCAACCAACAGATGACATGTCACTGTGACAAGACCTCAAAAGCATGGTGGAACTGTGGTGACACAGCAGTAGATTCTGAACTACTGAGCACAAGGTTCAAGGGTTCATATTCCACCACCGAGTGCATTTACATGCATTTAATAATCAGATTGTGCCAGTAATCCGATCAACGAGTATACATGCACTTGAGTAATCAGATAATGGGAACACTCGGACAATAATCTGATTTGTACTTTGCAATCTCATAGAAATACGTGACGTAAACCTCACACTTTAATATTACCCATTCACCATCTCATGGAGAATCCAGAAATGTATGCTTTATAGTGTGGTAGAATATGGTAGAAGTGTGTTATGATGAAATAGCAGATCTCAGTAATTAGTAGGCGTGTCCACAAACTATTGTCTATGTAACGTACTTTTGCTGATCAATGTCAAAAAGCCCAAATCTTTGTTTAATCAGACCACAGCATATGACTCAAGAACTTCTCTGGCTTATTTATGTGTTGTGTTGATAATACTAACATTAGCTTTTGTGAAAAGATGACCAGCAGTGTCTTCTTCTTATTTATCTTGCATGCAGATTATGTTTGTGCAAGCAATGCTCCATGGTGGACCAGAGCACCACTACTGCTTTTTTTTATACTGCATTAATATTTGTCTTGACTTGTAGTTCCCCTTTAACTTTCATAGCATTTAGTGTGACCTCCCTTTACACTTGAGCAATAGCAGCATCTGGCAGCTTCATCATTAGCTTGATCAGGAATGGTCTTTGTGGAAGGTTAACAGCCAAGAAACCACTTTTTCGGAAGGGAACAGAGTGAAAAGGCTAACTAAGAAGGCTAAATTTTTGGGTCCAATCGGCAACAATATTTTATATATGGTCAGTATACCATTGTTAAACAACAAATCTAATGGTGGTCTAAGGCATTTGCACAATACTATAGGTTATGCACGTGTTACACATTACACACCCACTCACTCACCATACCTATTTAATCCAGTTCAGGGTCACGGGGGGCCAGGGCCTGTCCCGCAGCACAAGGTGCAAGGCAAAGAACCAACCCAGAACTCCAGTACATTGCACTACACACACAGACTTTCCATTGACATGAATGACAGTGAAGGACTACTGCAGCTATTTAAGGCTACAACTACCCCTAACCCTAAACTCAGTAACCTAAACCAAGTCTTTTGGTTTTCAAATAAAAGTTGCCATTATTGTTAAAAAATAAGCAGTTAAAGAAGTGAGGACCGGAAAGTTTCACTTGACTCACTAGTCAAAATTCCATTTTTTCCTATCATAGGGACATTTGGTCCTCACAGTTAGCAAATGCTCTTCCACAAAGCGACTTACAAGTTATACAGTCTTACAATCCAAGCAATTGTGGCTTAAGGGTCTTGCTCAAGGACCCAACAGTGGGAGCTTGGCAGAGGTGGGATTTGAACCCTGGACCTTCTGGTCCATAGTCCAGTACCTTACCCACTAGGCTACCACAGTCACAAGTATAGCAGGACAAGGTACACATGCACACACACTCACTCAGTCACACTGGGACACATATCATAGGTAACAGGGACTGTGGTAGCCTAGCGGTTAAGGTACTGGACTCTGGACCAGAAGGTCCAGGGTTCAAATCCCATCTCTGCCAAGCTGCCACTGTTGGGTCCTTGAGCAAGGTCCTTAACCCACAATTGCTTGGATTATAAGATTGTATCAATTGTAAGTCGCTCTGGATAAGGGCGTCTGCTAAATGCTGTAAATGTAAATGTAAATGTAAGTATGTAACAAATGACCCAATGCATTTCTTCAGAATGTGGGAAGAAAGAGGAGTAAATAGAGGAAACCCACAAAGACATGGGAGCACACAGGTAACAGCCAGACTGGGTCTCTGGAGCTGCAAGGTGACAGCACAAACCACTGAGTCGCCATGATGGAAAAATACAAAAACCAAATTATGTGACAGCATAGAATCCAATGCATCATTCTGCAGTAAGTACATTTATTTCATATTTCGCTCTTTCTAAATGCTTAATCACAGAAATAATGTACAGTCATCTGCAAAGGTCTTAGGCCACCATTAGATTTGTTGTTTTAGCAATGGTAAAATAAAAATATAACATATTGTTGGTGTTTGGATCCAAAATTTTAAACTTGCATCCCTCTCCATATACTCCTTTCCACTAATATTTTTGTTCCCCTTCTGAAAAAGTCGTTTCTTAGCTGCTACCATTAAAAAAAGACCGTTCCTGATCAAGCTTCTTCAGACTGTAGAAGGGTCAACTTGGCACGAATGCTGCTGTTCCTTAAGTGTAAGAGAAGATCGTACTGCTGTAGCCTATAGTAGCTGTTTTCCTGATAAAAGAACTTTTTTTCCAGTTTATTAATACTGCATACAAATTTCCTGTATTCTGGGGTTGTATTCTAATAAAGGGACTGTTACTTAATTACATACGGTCATTATACCATTGCAATGGTATATCTAATCTAATGGTGGCCTAAGACTTTAGCGCTGCACTGTATGTGAATTTAAATCAGTTTGTTCTTACACTCTTTAATCATTACTAAGCTTGATTAAAATTGAAAGAATCGTTGTCGCTTGCAGCTCTCCTAGCCGCCTGTTATCAGTCACTTCACACTCAAACTTCAAGTGAAAGTGGATAACTTTTCTGCGGCTTTTGTCTATAGTCCCTGCAGCACCACTCAGACAGATCCTGCCATTGTATGCAAGTGTTTTATCATATAGCTGCAGGCCTGTGATGTTGTGCAGCTTGAGTCACCAAACAAAACGCGGTCTGTGCTCTCGTGTGAACTTCCTTCTATGAGAGAAATGTGTTCGGATAAAGAGCACGAGGTCAATTTAGTTCAGTGACTTGTGCTGCGCTATGTAGAGATATTGATGACAGCCAACTAATAAATACTTGTGTGATCAATATTATTTGTGAAAGAATCACCAGACGGAAAGATCTGGAAAGAAAATGCCGTGAGGTTTCCTTTGGGTTATAGACAGTAATATTCCATCAACGCTGGACATAAATCCGTAGTGAAAAGTCAAGACCACATGATTTCCAAGGCTAGCATTTTCACCCAAATGCAGTGTTGGCATAATCAGTACCTACAGAGCAGTTTTCGCAGTTGGTGGTCTGATGGGCAACACACTGTAGTCTATTGATTTATGTTCTTGTGGATGCATTTACATTTGGTTCAGCAGACGCCCTTATCCAGAGTGTCTTACAATGCAAGATACTTCACAATCCAAGCAGCTGCTCAGAGACCCAATAGCGGCAGATTGGCAGAGGTGGGATTTGAACCCTGGCCCTTCTGGTCCATAGTCCAGACCACCACAGCCCCACATAATTATGAATGATTACATTACAGGCAAACTTGCATTTATTTTTAGTCATTTGGCAGACTTACAACTGATACAATCTTACAAACCAAACAATTATGGGTGAAGGGTCTTGCTCAAGGAAGACTGCCAGAGGTACGATATGAACCCTTGATCTTGAGGTCCACAATCCACCACAGTTCCAAAAATCTGCTTCTGTTTCTTTTAACATTGTACATTTACATTCAGTCCTTTATCCAAAACACCTTACAAGCCACGCAAGACTGGGTTAAGGGTCTTGCTCAAGGATATGTTGGGATTTCCCGATAAAACGTATTAGGAAGTGTTTCCCAACATCGACACAATACTGATCACTGACTATCTTTATATTAACTAAAGTTACCAGGGTCACCACGTTGGTGGGCTAGCGAATTGCCGCTGTGTCACCTGAGCATCTGGATACACATCGTGTTATGTCTAATTTGTTGGGTCAGACTCAATCAAGCCTAAAGCACTGTTGGGAAAACAGAGATTTCATATTTTGAAGGATTTCTATAGGCTTGAGTGGCCTAGTGCAGAGATAAGACTTGCTGTTAATGGTTGCCACATGCACTCGCAGCAGAACAGTACTGTGTACAATGAAGACATTATAGTACAAAAGACCTTCTGCTTTTTCCAAGTTTGCTGCTTCGCTGTACTACTCTTTTAAATCACCTACTTTAAGTATGTCACTGTGTCTTACCAGGTATTGAAACGGCTTTTCTGAAACTGGTAATCACGCCACATCTTTGCTTGGGAAATTGTCGTGCCTGTCTACCTCAGTAAATTACTGTTTACTCTTTTAGATTAAAAAAAAGGTTTAGTATGCTTGTCAAACCTAATAAGCAGTTGTCTAGTTGACTTTCATTTTAAAATACGTAAATCAGTCTGCAGGTAAAGAAAGTGAATTCGACGTGGGGGGCCAAACGTTTTGGAACACAAGTATCTTGAATGTAATACAGTGAATACTTGAATGTAATACTTGAATGTAATACAGTGGTTTCCACTACAAATCATGTAACCAGCATTACATTTCAGTGAAAGGGTTTTTTTCTGTGGAAAAAAAGAATTACACGTATGGGTTTCGGTCCTCGTGATCTTGACTCATGCATCCTTGCCTTAGAATAAGGGCAGAGCTGGGGGTTCATAGTCAAAGAGTCTTATGGTGATCAGAGACGTTGGGTTGCTGTCGTGGGGTTGCCAATGTCTCATGTGATCCCTCTTGGCTGTGTTTCCTACCAGTTCTCCTCTTTCTAGCTTTCTAGCTATGCTGCTATAGCTAATGCTGCCGGGTCTTTCATGCTACACTTGGCATCAGTGATTGACATGGCATCAGTGATTGTTAATAGACACTGTGCTCTTAATCAATAACCTAATTACATTTTCTGTTTTTCTCTCCGAGCTGTGTTTCCGGCAGTTCGGCCCCACACACATGATGTTCATCGCTGGAGCTCCAGTCAAGCTTGCTTCCGTCATCAGCTCCAGCCCCATCATACCCGGGCACTTAATGTCGATGTGCATACTTCACATTTTATTCGAACTTTGACTCCATGACTTTAGTTCGCTCTTAGATTTATCAATCTACCGCCGCCCAAGGAGGTTGGGTCCCTTTTTGAGTCTTGGTCCTCCCAAGGTTTCTTCCTAGAACTATGGGAGTTTTTTCCTTGCCACTGTCGCCCTAGGCTTGCTCAATTTGGGATTGGACGTAGTTATTAGGAGATAATCTAAACTTGTAAAGTTGCTTTGAGACAATGCTCCATTGTAAAAAGCGCTATATAAATAAATCTGACTTGACTTGACTTGACGTATCCACTGTTTAACGTCCGCATTAAATTTTCTGAAACAGGACGTTGATCAGACTTTACCACAGTCACATAGTCTTTTAGGCTAACGTAATGTAAAGATTGAAACCAGTTTATATAGTTAGATAGGACAGTAACATATGAATGCCATTTATTGCTTGTTACCAATAAGTAGTGGAAGTGCTCCAAACAAACACGAGTAACTTGCCCAAAAAAGTCTCTAAACACAACAGCCAAGCTAGAACAGTCTCTAGTCCAAAAGTGAGCTAACTAGCAAGTGAGCACACGAGCGGTAAAGTAGTCAGTTTGAGTGAATGACGAACTTCCGCTCTTTAACTCCCACCTCTGCTCGTGGAGCGTTGACTGGCTGTTGAGGTGACCAGCTGTTTGTGGCTGCAATGGCCGGAGTTAAAAGCTAGATTTCTATTTCCTATTATAATTTATTATAACTTTGAAGGCTGTTAATGCGAACAAACGTCAATCGGATGGACGTTAAATGACACCTACCTGTACACGCAATGAATTTCTCTCTCTGCTGGAATTACTCGTGCACTCGAGCTGACATGGACTACATATTTTCACAAAATCTGATACTCCCTGCTATCCCAGTATGATTTCACAATTTTCCAAAGAGCATCTTGTGACATTACTGAATACCTGCCTTTGTCTGTCTTCGAGTGCCCCCATAAATGCTAGATGGGGTTTAGGTCAGGTGACTGGAGGAAAGCCTATGATAGTCATTACATCCGTGATCTTCGTTGGTCTTGAAGTAGTTGTTGTAAAGCTTTAAGGTATGCTTTGGGTCATTATCCTGCTACAGAATAAATCCTTCTCCACAAAGATGCAAAGGATCATTGTCATTAGCAGCCTGAGATTTTGTCCCCTGCCATGTTCAAACTGAATTTTACCTGTAAAATGCTTTTATGCAAAACTAGAACCTCAGGCATATGGGTTGTATACAGATCTATTCCACATTACTGTGTATCAGTGATATCCCTGAACACACCTTCTAATCAATCCTCATAATTGTGCTGTGATGATCCTGAAAACCTCTCGAGTTAGTGTGTTTGTGTTTGGATGACTCACGGCATCTCCATGATCCAACAACTGGAAATCATTTTGGAGAGAACCATGTAAGCTGACCTCAACTGTTAGATGGTGTTTTAAATATAAGGCAGATCCCAATTACCATATGTAGCAATATGACTAGAGCATTTTGTCTCTTTAGCCACAATCTGCTTTGACATACACATTCAGCTGGCATGAAGTTTCCTGTTTTTGTGTATCTGGATAAAACGCAAGCTATGTTAAGAATTTATGTTGAAGGGGTATCTTTTCCCCACAGTCAGGAACTCTGAAAGCTAAAACCAACGAAAGGAAGTCGGTATTTGCAACTGGAACTGGAAGGCAATGCAAACACAGGCATCTTCAGCAGGAGTAAGCTGGTTAGGAGTAAGTGAAAGGCACAAACCTCGACCCTTTTTCTGTGCTGCCTGTCTGCGAGCACAATGAAGCCATTGTTCAGCACCGGGGCAGTAAAAAAGTAACGGCAAAGCGTTTCACAATGAATAAATTGTTCACATTTTGTGTACGGACCCTACTGAGGCAGCACACATCACTGAGCTTCAAATTGAATGTGTGTTTAATTTATTGCCTTAATTAAGTACAACATCCCAAAGCAGGTAAGGGTCTGGAGGACGTCTGTCGCAGAGCTGGGGATGTTTAAAGTGTATACACAGCAGCGCTTAATAGTAATTACATTCATTTACTCCGTTTATGGAAAATTACTGCTTTGAGTTGGGGAAACATGCTTCACACTACATAGCTATAATAAGAAAAAATGGTTAGCTGTTGTCTGGGATGAGGAGCAGCTTTAAAACTAAATTATTCTTTATCCTGTAACAGTGCTAGTGAACTGACATCAGAAAGTCTGGTTCACAAGCAGGCATAATTCACTGTAAGGACATTTATTTTCACAAAAAAAAACCCCAAAATTAAACCCTATTATCCAAATGTACTTCGTTCTGGAAAGTAGTTCAGACAACAAATATTTAGATAACAGAAGCCTTATTTTCCATTATTTATTATTGGGAAATCCTACCTGGTTCATTCATTCATTCACTTTCTTATCCACTTAGTCCTGATCAGGGTAGCTGGAGAGCCGGTGCCTAGCTGGTGGCACAGGGCAACCTTAGACGGGGTGCCAACCCAACACAGGACACATACACTCACACAGCAGGGCCACTCTCTGCTATTTTAGCAACACTTACCTATAACACATTCATAATATAAAACATACATTTCTGGATTTTCCATAGACAAACAGTGGCAGTAGAATGGGTTTTACCGAATACCCCTGTGACTCTCAGTTTGACACATTTGTAGGTTTCCACTTCTAGCAAGTCAGTTCATCCACTTTCCACCCTGCTGTTCTTAAACAAAGTCCATGGAGAATTGGATTGCTAACTTTGATTGAGAACTTGGCTGGCTTGCACAGAACCTTGACCTCAAAACCATCCTCCTTGAAAATGGCAAAAGTGAGCATGTTCCAAAATCTAGTGGAAAGCCATCCTAAAACAAATACAGTTGTAGCAACAAATGTGGGGGGCAAACTCCATCCTAATATAATGTTTTGAGTGTAATTTTTTGGGTGACCATATACGTTTGTCTATATTGTGTATGTTGCCAGATACTCATGCATGTAACTAGCGTGAGGTCAGATTGAACAGATGAGAGAAGTGTGACCTGTAACTGCAGTGAGTAACAGATCTTGATCAAAAATATAAGTGGTGCAGAGGCAGTTCCCTGAACCACATCTTCATCCCAGTTCATTTAGGAAATAATGGATAAGTGATAGACACTTATATTGACTGTACCACAACCCTCACTGGGAGAAATGGAGGGAACCTTAATACATACCTACATACCAAGGAAGGCAGACATAAATACAACACTGTTACCAGATTGTTGGGAACAATTTACAAGTGTCCGAGCAACACAGTTGGAGGTCTACATAAAACTATAATTTTCAATGAATAAACATATATTTGGTGAAAGTAATGGGGGGTAAATCAAACTTGGAATTATATAGGTCTAACTGGCTAGCCTACACAAATCTCGATGTATTGCTTAGAGTGTCTACTTATACAGTCTTACAAAGTAAACAAAGAATATTATACCTTACAACTTTATTTAACATATACAGTGGTGCTCGAAAGTTTGTGAACCCTTTAGAATTTTCTATATCTCTGCATAAATATGATCTAAAACATCATCAGATTTTCACACAAGTCCTAAAAGTAGATAAAGAGAACCCAGTTAAACAAATGAGACAAAAATATTATACTTGGTCATTTATTTATTGAGGAAAATGATCCAATATTACATATTAGTGAGTGGCAAAAGTATGCGAACCTTCGCTTTCAGTATCTGATGTGACCCCCCTGTGCAGCAATAACTGCAATCGAATGTCTACAGTTTTCCGATTATTCAAGTGGTCATGTATATAGCATACCACGATCTAAAATTAATCAATTAGACAGAACTGGATTTTAGCTTACATAATCGGATTTTTCAGTGCAGGTATACCAGTTATCCGATTTCAATGATTTTTATAGGTGTGCCCATGTGTGCAGAGCGTTTGGCGGAAAAAAACACATTTGCCAGTGTATATAGATATATATATATATATATATATATATTTATATATATAGATATATATATATATATATAGAGAGAGAGAAGAGAGAGAGAGATATGATTATAGATATATTGATAGATAGGTGGTGTATCTATTACGAGTAGACTATAGATAGAGATATATATAGATATAAAAATATATGTAGATATATATATATTATATATATATATAGATATATATATATATATATATATATATATATATATATATATATATATATATATATATACACACACACACACACATATATATATCTCTATATATATAGCGCAGTATATACTCTAAAAAATTAATAATTTCATTATTGAACATTAAAGTTTGAAATTTATGTTACATATTTCTGTGAGATTATTGGCTGGTTGCAAAGAAGAAGTCTTATTATTGCATGAGTTATGTAAACTCAGAGATTTCACATGATCTGATTACTCAAGTGTATGAAAAGTCGTTGATCAGTTTGCTGACAAAATCTGATTTTCTGCAGTTATCGGATTATCAAGAGGCCACAACTTATGAGGGTATGGGAACAAGATCCTAATGTGTAGAAAGGAGTTAGTAAGATGTGGGAACGAGATAACGTGTTATTTATCCCATTCCCATGCATTACTAACTCATTCCCATGCCTTAGTAAGTTGTGGCCATGCCCATGCATATTGATATTTCATATGCATGATTTGAAAGCTGTATGAGTAGCTTTATTTAAATTAAAATGTAGTTCTGGAACTAACATGTTTCTGGATTCAATTGTTATGTGATTATTCAGTAATCGTGTCAAAATATTTACTAAAATGCTATTCACCTGATATGCATTTGCACTCCGTCACAAAGCAATTAATATTTAATTATTAAATTGATCATCATGCAAGAAAGATGTCAAAATTGAAATATTACAGCACGCTAAGCAGAACAGGTGACTTTTTTTGAAACGTGGCAGCTGAAGAGCTCACTGGATTCAGGTTCAGAGTAGCAGATGTAGCATAACTGACATGCTTCCATAAGTGAATAGTATAGTAAATGTATTAAATCAAAACTCCCTCACAGGTATTACTGGCACCTTTGCATTTGGTGACTTTCAGTGCTGAAGTTTAGGCAAAAAAAATTCACCAGTCAACTGGCTCATACTCCCATTTATATTTATAGTATTTAGCAGACACTCATTTCCACCGTGGCTTTGTATTCTACTTAGATGTTTTCTGCACAAGACAATCTGCCTCCATCAGCAATTTGTATTGGAAAACTCAACAGCATGCCTAGAAGTAGTTCACTATAAAGCCACTGTGACTCACATTTGTAAAACACCTTCATTTTTTTTTTGTTTGTTTGTTTTGGTTTTTGTTCTTGTACCAAAATTGTACATTAAACAACTTTTGAAACAGCCAGTACGTAACGCTGTACAATTTGAAGTGGTTATACTGAGATCCCAGTGGGTTTTTAGTGGGTATATTTAGTATACCTGAATATCACAAAGTGCACCACTGGTACATTGTAAACTTCCTTTATGAAAGCATCCTTTCACTGAACTGCAAAACACTGCAGAAGAATCTGAAAGCTTCTGCCAGACATTGGGCGCTACAGTGGTGGTTATTACTTTTTTTTTTTGGTCTGCATAATAGGGTTATGCGATATGTATCGTCTACAATAATAAGCTTAATTGTGCGAGCTGACATTATCAAGTACTTTCAGAGTGCACGTATTCACAGCATCATGTAGCCAGGTAGGACAGACTACTGCTCATGTGCACTGAGTGCATGCTAGCACCACAAATCGAGAGTACAAATGAGTGAACAAAATACAGACAGTACCAGCCTCACAGTCTACGTCCTTAGATAATTGCTAAAGGTGACTCATTCTCGCTCGCATGGACGTGGTTTGGCTTCGAAAAGACAGATGTTACCCAGAAAATATCTGCAAACTATGTCTCCATCCATGAACTGACCACTGTGCAGAATATGACAATTATGACAAACTTCAGGAGTCAGTTGTCCACACCTTAAACCAGCCAAGGTACCAGCACAAAAACACACTTAGTAAACTTTAGCTGCAAAAAGTGCCTTACCACAAGAAAAGCAACAAATGGATGTAACAGCAACAGTCATAAAAGGCTGTGACCAATGACATCATGGTGCCAATCCAGGCTGTTGAGAGAGATGGGTTCAAACAACTTTTGAATACTTTAGACCCAAGATATATACTGCCAAGGTATTGTAAAATTATCATTATCGACAAAAACGAAATACTGACATAACAGTTTTTGTCAATATTGCACACCCCTAATGTATGACCATCCATTTTACACCAGACCCATACAGAACCACAGAACCCAGTTCCAGTCAAAGATCCAATAGCATTCAGAGAACTCCATGCAATTACATTTGTTACTAGCTAACAGAAAGTCTTTCTTTTTTCTAATTGCATATTTGGAGTCTCCTGTGACCCCAAAACACTACCATCTTCTGCAAATTTTCTCAGTGCACGTGGGAGCAAAATACACTTGCTTCCTCTTCCACGGAGGTTCATTACAGCTTAGACTGGTTTCAACTTCCTAATTATTACCTACGATTGGATATGTGCATTTTAATTTTCTGTATTTTATTGCCATTGCGTGACTTATGGTGGGTCAGGACCATTTTATCTTTGTATATATATTTGTTCTTTAATCGTCCCCAAGCTGATGAATGACTAAGGAGACTTGGTCACTGTGTTGCCTTGTATTTATACTTCAGTGAAACAGGAAGTCATGGGTAACCATTCAGACACAGATGTGAACTTAAAGAAATTGCAGTATGAACATGCTTCAGGTCCAGTTTGTCATTCATTCGTTCGTTTGTTTTCGTACCTCCATCGGAATGTGGGAGAAAATCAGAGTAGCCGGAGTACAGTCACATCGACAAAGGGGTGAATATTCAAACTTCATGCATGGGATACACTTTTAGAGTGACCACCTGGGATACTTTAGACAGATCACTTCACAGGATGACTAGAGGAGTTCCTCAAGTATCAGTTCTTGGTCCAGTCCTATTCTCCCTGTGCACTAGACCACTGGGAAAAATGGTTAGATCTCATGACTTTATCACTGGTATGTAGCTGGTTCAGTTTTCATTCCCTCCATCCACCTCCCAAATATCAAAACAGGTAATCTGACTGCCTTTCTGACATCTCTTTCTGAATGGCAAAACACTATCTCAAGGACAATCTGGACAAGACTAGGGATGCACCGATCCGATATTAGGTCCGATATCGGATTTCAGTTATTGGAACTGAAAAATTTGGATCAGTGCATCCCTAGACAAGACTGACCTGAACTACCTAAGACCTCCCCCGATGCTCTCACTCAACACAGACACTCTCACTGTCCAGGTAGCTCTCGCGGCAAAGAATCTTGGTGTGACAACAACCTCTTTTCCTAACCACATCACATCAACAACCAGACCTCGCAGATTTCTCCCGCACAACATTAAAAGAATACGCTGTTTTCTTACCACAGAAGAAGGGCAGATCCTCATACGGGCTCCTGTCCAGGCCAAACTCGATTACTGCAGTGTCTTGTTTGCTGTTCTGCCTTCATGTTCCATTACTCCAGTACAGAATGTTTCTGCTGCCCATATGGTTCACAACTTACCAACGTTTCTCGTGTCACTCCTGTACTGAGATCACTCTACTGGCTGCCTGCCGCAGTCACAAATCTTTCCAGGGAGTTTCTGCTCCAAGTTATTTACATTCTTTGATCCTGAGCTACACACCTGCGTACCAGCACAGGTCTTCAGCCAACTCGGGTACATCCTTCACTGAGATCAAGCCATGCCTACAAAGCCAGATCTAGATATTTCAGTGTCCTGGCTCCTCATTGGTGCAATGAGCTTCCCACACAAATCAGAGCAACCCAGTGTCTCACCTGTTTCCGCTGAAGTCTTAAGAATCGCCTCTTCAAACAATACCTAGAATAATGCTTCTTTTATCAGCTGCACTTCTGTTGTACCTGCCCTTTGTATATATTTTTGTCAACTTTATCCTCAAGTTCTTATTATTTTTTGCTGTTTGTGTGAAGCTGAGAACTTGCTTTGGGTTCTAGTCTAACTGGTTATGAATATTTATAGGCTATCAAGTACTTGCATTGTGGCACCTTGAACTGTTTGCACGTTTTGAAGCAGTGCAGATTTTGGAGTTAACTTTTAAGCAAGGCAAGGTCAACTAAACACCATCGTTAATTATAAACCTCATTAAGATGGCATCAACTCAAGGCACTTTGCAGTTAAGGTGAAACCCACAGTTGTTCGTTCATTCATTCATTCATTTTCTGTGGTGCGGTGGTCTTAATATGTACTCACATTATGGCCGGATGCCTTGCCTCGTACTTAAGCATGATTCTTTCCATCTACTTGAATCCTTTTCATATCGTGTAGCATTTGCAAATGCTTGTCTTATTGACAGCTGCTTTGTGGAGGCAATGGTTGCTGAGCACTTGTCAGTCTCTCTCTTACTGAGCCATGCACACAATTCATATTTGGTAACACTGGTGTGCTCCAAGTGTTAAAAGAGACTGGTGCCATTACCACTGGTCGCTGAAACCTTTTCCACAGTATTTACATCTGACTTGTTTTTGTTTGTCTTCCTTAAAGCCAAAACGTGTCCAAACGATGACATGGCATTTATCTTTGGTACAAGCTGCTCAATGTTTGGGTTCTCCCCTATGTTGTTTCCATGTTGCTGGACGGGGCAGAGTCACGTGACTACACATGTGGTAGTATGTTTTTAAGGGGACAGGACATGAACACAGTGGGAAATGTAACAAAATGAAAAAAACTGAAATAATTGACATGGGCAAGATTGCGTCAGTTAATGGTTTTAAATGTCAGTTTCAATTCATTTTCAATTAATTTCCCAGTCCTGACTAAGAATGCCTAAAATATGAATACTGAACTTAACAGAACCTCATGTGAAAGTAGTAAGGAACCGTAGACAGGGTCTAATGATGTAAGTGCTCATGTAAACACCATACTCTGATCAAGAAATCAGATTAAGAATATCATAAAGAGAGCTGGGTTTAACTCAGTAATATCATTTCTCAGCACATGTATATCTGTACTCTAATTTCAATTGTTCTTCTCAGTCTGTGCATGCATGCAAAGCTGCCACAAAAGTGGCTAATGGAATCAAACATTCCACTTATTCTAAACTTTGTTTCTTTTGGGCTTGTTTCCATAGAGCTGGTTGTTTATATCTCTTGTGGGATATGGCAAACCTGTAATTAAATGCAGCACCTTCAAAAACGGCTACCAAACACTTTTGGGGAAGCTCAGAAATGCAGTATATGCTCAAGGAAATTAAGAATTGTATAATTTAATTATTAAAATCTGAAGCTTTGTCTGTTGGCTGGTTGCAAAGTGCAAAGTAGAAATCCCATTATTAAATCCAAGTCATGTAAACCTGGTGCCTTCCCATTATTTGATTATCAAAGTGCATGTAAACTCACTGATCGGATTACTGAGTGCAGGTAAACACACTCAATATGAACAATTTCTGTGGAATCAATATCACAAACCACAATAATCTCACCAGGCAGTAAAAACAGGTGCATATTGATACCTACAGGGGTTGGACAATGAAACTGAAACATCTGTCATTTTAGTGTGGGAGGTTTCATGGCTAAATTAGACCAGTCTGGTGGCCAATCTTCATTAATTGCACATTGCACCAGTAAGAGCAGAGTGTGAAGGTTCAATTAGCAGGGTAAGAGCACAGTTTTGCTCAAAATATTGCAATGCACACAACATTATGCATGACATACCAGAGTTCAAAAAAGGACAAATTGTTGGTGCACGTCTTGCTGGCGCATCTGTGAACATCTCCCATGGCCTGCACAGTCACCAGATCTAAATATTATTGAGCCACTTTGGGGTGTTTTGGAGAAGCGAGTCAGGAAACGTTTTCCTCCACCAGCATCACGTAGTGACATGGCCACTATCCTTCAAGAAGAATGGCTTAAAATCCCTCTGACAGGTGTGCAGGACTTGTGTATGTCATTTCCAAGACGAATTGACGCTGTATTGGCCGCAAAAGGAGGCCCTACACCATACTAATAAATTATTGTGGACTAAAATGAAAGGTGTTTCAGTTTCATTGTCCAACCCCTGTACATCAACATTGTCTTCCTCAGAAATATATCTGAGATCGTATTTGAGATATAGCACAGCCTGTTTGTGCAGTGCCTCTTCATGCCTGTTTGAGCTTCCTTAATGCTAGATGAGTTGTTTGTTTAAATGCTGGGCAGATTGCACAGAAGGTTCAGTGTTCAGTCAGGTATTTGCAGATCAAACTGAGTGGAAAAAAAAGATTGGATTCTCAAATTGACTTGAACACCAACAATACAAGTGGAAAACTGGTAGTAGTGACCTACATCTGAAAGCTTCTTTAAAAATAGTCAGGGAAGGTCTTTCCTTCCTTATATATTTTGCATGCTTAGTGCTTGCTCAATGAGAAAACCCACTATTCACTTTCCAGTGCTCTGGTATGACCTCTGACTCAGCAGTTTAGACGCAGCATTCTGACGACACTTGGTTTTAGCCTGAGTTTGCCTGTATCTTGTTTCATATGTTTAACCCTGTTTTTCCCATCAGGTTTGCTAGGGCTCCAGTGCCTGTCCTTAGAGAACACAGGGCACTGGTATAAGCATGTTGTAGTGCCAGGGAATGATCCCCCAACTGAGCGCTCTCCCTAAGACACAACTATTCATGTCTCCATATGACGTCCAACCAGGTCTGAAGGTCCGAGCCACTTCTGTGGTGAGCTAATCAATTATGCCACTGTATCATGCTTTATTAATCTACCTATATGAGCATTTGTTGTTCAAAAGTCAAACTTTGAAGTCTAGTTCCAGGATCTGGTAAGATTCTCACAATGACTACCATTTTTTTCAAACCTGCTAAATAATAATAATAATGTCTAGAATGTAAAATATAAGTGCTGGTTTGGCTGCAAGTCTTCAAAACCCAAAACCCAAACCCAGGTCCTCAGGAAATACTATTTCCAGCAGCTGCCTCTGCCGCCAAACCACATAGCCATTTCAGAAACAAGCTCAATTGATTAAACCAAGTGGAATCTGGTGAAGCTCTTGTTTGTTTGGTGAAATCATGCAGCCATGTTGAATGCCCCTTACAAACGGGCTTCAGAAGTCACTGGATGGATTGCGCATAGTACTAATAACAGAGACAATCAAAATAAAAATGCCATTAGAAATAGTGGTCTTTATTGAGACCAAACACAAATGGTATCCAAATTTGATGTCTACCACCACATTTACTGGACATTTTTGTAATCCATAAAACCAGTCGCAGCTCAACTGGTTGAAGATGATTGCTGGTACACTATGAAATGGTGACCAAGATTACACTAGGATCGCAAGAACTACTTGCTTGACCTGGCCTATTTATGGTCCATCCATCCATCCATCCATCATGTGTTCCTTGCTAATCATAGATGAGTTTCAGAGTGTGGTCGCTGTGTATCTCATTTGTGAGCAAGACGCTGTTTGCATTTGGGCTATTGAAAATATGTTGCATGACTCCATTGACACAAGTTATTCCAATTCTGTGAAACGAAGAGCAGGATCCAGTAAAAGTGAACTGGCAAGGGAAATTATTGGCGGCCTTTTGTTTAGAACATCAGTTCAGCAACCCAGTCTATGCTACAGTTTTATAAGCAATAACCATGTATTCTATCCTTCTCATTTGATCACCCATTAAAGACTGAATTACAGTTCCAGCATTGATTAAAGAGATTCTGAAGAAACATGCACAACCCACACGCCCAGGTTTCCGGTTCTAACAGAGAAGCCAAACTGTGATAATAAGAAGCATCTTGGAAAATGCCTGTGTTGTGACCTAAAAAAAAAGGAAAACTGAAACCACACACATATGGATAACAGACCCCTGCATCTCTGATGTTACTTCACAGCACATGTATTAGTTATAAGAAAAACCTAATGTGAGAATAACTTAAACTAAGAGATGCTTTCCCGAATCACAACAAATGTCCAAAGAAATATAACCAGCTTATCTAGAAGAATGTACAGGACCATGTGAATAGTAAAACATGTGAAGACTTGATTCGTGCCAGTTTTAAATTCCTTTGTAGTTACAAATCAAGCATGAGTGCCAGATTGGAACAAGCTGTAAAGAAATATTTGTCACCTAGGATCTGATCCATACAGCATAACAAGCATTTTAACTGACAAAATGTTCTAGTCTATTGTTAGTTGTGAACTAGATTCCCTGTGTTTAAAATCAACAATAGAAGCCCATTGCTGTGCCTGAAATACACTTAATGTCAACATGCTAGTACGCTAAATAATTAGAAATCATTGTCATTGAATACACAATGTAATATGCATCTGTCTGTGTCCATTGTATACTGTCTTTAAGACAAATAACCACCCGCCAGCATCTACCTTACAAGTAAAGCCCTATATATTTGTAGCAGACAACTCAAAAGCCCCTGGAAGTTTGAACTTAGGAACAGACAGAACTGGAACGGAACCCGGCTGCAAAAGACCTCATCAGGTCAATACTCTGGAAGTCGTGAACATGGGGACACTGACAGAACCAGGACAGAACCCAGGGACAGACTTCTCGCCAACTCAAGACATGAAACACAAGTTCTTAATCAGTGCATTGCTGCTGAGCCACTGGTTCATATCCTGCCAATGGTGAGCTGAGGTATGATTTGAGTCTCAAGTTTGAGAGTCTTGCTGCCAAGTTCCAT
Organism: Ancistrus triradiatus; assembly: GCA_025084515.1. Taxonomy (NCBI): domain Eukaryota; kingdom Metazoa; phylum Chordata; class Actinopteri; order Siluriformes; family Loricariidae; genus Ancistrus; species Ancistrus triradiatus. Next base: position 148,045 of record JAJAGP010000674.1, on the reverse strand, counting down.
CTCATCATCTGGGTTTTGGCCTGGCAAGGGCTCTCACTCCTTGGTTTCGACCTGAGTTTGTCTGTGAGTGCACTTACATGCATTTAATAATCTGATAACTGCAGAAAATCTGATTTTGTCAGTAATCTGCTCAACTTTCACTTTGGTAATCAGATAATGGAAAAGCTCCGGGTTTACAATAATCGGATTTGTACTTCTCAACCAGCCAATTATCTCACAGAAGGATGTGACGTAAACGTCAAGCCTATTATTATTATTATTATTATTATTATTATTATTATTATTATTTTACTTAAATTTCTCTTCAGGGAAATCTCTCTTCTGCCCTGTATAATTTCAGGGTTGCCAGATCCCGCAGATGCGGAGCAGGACTGTGGTAGCCTAGCGGTTAAGGTACTGGACTCTGGACCAGAAGGTCCAGGGTTCAAATCCCACCTCTGCCTAGCTGCCACTGTTGGGTCCTTGAGCAAGACCCTTAACCCACAACTGCTTGGATTGTAAGACTGTACCAATTGTAAGTCGCTCTGGATAAGGGCGTCTGCTAAATGCTGTAAATGTAAATGTAATCCGAGTGGTAGCACCAAATATTTTGGTTTTGACATTCAGTGGATTATTCAATAACATATTTAACTTATATAAAATAAGCTTTGTGTTAATGATTTTGCCCAACTGTAGGTTAATGTTAGGTTTAAGGTAGGCTACGCTATGATATAGTATATCTAAACTCCTCAGTTTACGATACATTCAACTAACGATGGATTTTTGGAATGTAACCCTAACGTAAGTTCGGAAGCACCTGTACACTTGAGAAACAAGCCCCCAAAACCTGCAAACCACAACAAGGTTACCTATATTTGTGACTGACTTTATAGAAAATGTAAGCAACAAAGTAACATAGAATAAGCAGACCTGGCAACTAGCCACTTCTGGACAGCTCTACACTCTATTCAGTCGGTCACGTATGCGAGCATGTGCAGACTGCGAAAACCAATAGAAATCTGATTACTGAGATACAATCCAGCTCTTTATCAGATTATCTGATTTCTAGATGACCACTTGAATAATTAGATAACTGCTAAAAATCCGACTATGATCTGCTTATTACGTGCATGTAAACACACTCAGTGTCTGTATAGTAATGCAATACTCTAGAAACTACATTTGGCTAGACCTCTCTTGATTCTTGATTTTAATCATATTATAGCTATATGCTATCTAATTGCTAATCGCATCTAATCACATTGGTCCTAGGTGCACGAGTGACCTTCATTTTAGTCACTATAATCTACTTAACAGTTTCAATCATGTTGAATACCATTGTAGCCATGATTTTAAGTTGGTAAGTTAGCACATAGATAACAGGCAGGCGAGTAGCCGCTAATTATCTAATGAACTGGCTAGTTATTGCCGATCTAGTCTCATGTAATCACTTAAATGTTGTTGTGATTGTGTAAAGTTGTTTTAATTTAATTGCTGCTATAACAAAACATGACACCCAAGAGGATTTAATCAGTTACACCATGTTTTGAGTTCAGGGATACTTACATTTACATTTATGCCATTTATCCAGCGTGACTTACAGCTGACATAATATTACAATCCAAGCAATTGTGGGGTAAGGGTCTTGCTCAAGGACTTAACTGTGCCAGCTTGGCAGAGGTGGGATTTGATCCCTGGTCCAGTTCCTTAACTGCTAGGCTACCACAGTCCATTATGAATTGAAATAAAGCTCATATAAATAAAATGACTAAAATGTTTGAGCTACACAGTTTGCTACATAATGATTATACCATTCTAATAAAAAGTTGTACTAATTGTTGGATACTTTGTTATATTTGCAAAACTGATGTGGCTTTTATTTTGACTTAAAATGTCCTGTAGAGTCATTTGCAAATAATTATGCTATGATCGGCCGTTTATCAGCAGGTCTTTCCACACATTCCTGATCCAAGAAAAGAATCCCAAATGTAGTCACAAAAATTTAAATAGACTGGATTATTTTTACCCAGACAAGGCAACACGCTGTTTGGTGGGATGCAGTGAGGCCACACAATGGAACAAACCACTGACTGTGCCAGGTTGAGACTGCACGACCTGGCCCGTCGGGACTCATTTTTAGAGTGAGTGCCACTCCTTTAATTGAAGGGCACTAAACACATTTCTGAGTTTGATGTTAACAGGCATATCACATGGCAGGAAGGGCAGGAAAGTGCCCTTACCATAACCTGGGAGGTGAAAAAGCAACATGCATGCATTTGGCTGTGTGTTTCCTTTCAGGTCTAGCTAGACAAACCACCTACTGAGGACCTCAGAAAAAGGGTTGTTGATGCTCGTCAGGCTGGAAAAGGTTACAAAACCATCTACAAAGAGTCTGGACTCCACCAATCCACAGTCAGACAGATTGTGTACAAATGGAGGAAATCCAAGACCATTTGTTACCCTCCCCAGGAGTGGTCGACCAACAAAGATCACTCCAAGATACCGAAAGCAGAGGTTCACATACTTTTGCCACTCACTAATATGTAATATTGGTTCATTTTCCTCAATAAATAAATGACCAAGTATAATATTTTTGTCTCATTTGTTTAACTGGGTTCTCTTTATCTACTTTTCGGACTTGTGTGCAAACCTGATGATGTTTTTGGTCATATTTGTGCAGAAATATAGAAAATTCTACAGGGTTCTCAAACTTTCAAGTACCACTGTATGTCATGTAATGCCTGTAAGCATTACAGTTAATGGAAGGCCAGGTTTACGGATTCCTCCACACAATTTTTCTGAATTGCACACTCGCCATCAAAATCACCATGCTCCCAGAAAGCAGAACTAAAATCACCATGTTCTCATCAAGATCTACTCATTAGTCATATCTAAATTAAAAAGCCCTTAGTACTTCTCTGATGTGCACACCCACTTCGGCAAAGCAAAAAGCCTCGGGTCTCTAATAAAGCTGGCTTACTTTTTTTAGAATCAGAAACCATAGTGTATACATTGAGCTGAGGTCTGTGAACGGAAATAGATGCTGAAACTGAAAGATGTGTGGTCTGACAGATCTTTCTGTAATACACCATTCCATGTTAATTACCATGGTAGTTTTCCTACCACAGTATTAAAATATTTCTCAAGGAAAAAAGGTATGGTTGGTTTTTGATACATTTCAATACAAGAAGGGTTGTTTCAATGCAAGGTCTTAATCTACTGCAGCTAGTAGACCTTGGGAGAAAAACTGTAGCAAAATCCTGTCAGAGTGCAAAGTGGACTCCTTCCTGATAGCCTTGTGAATGAGATGGCTGCCCTACAAATGAGAGGGGGGTCATAAGAACCCATAAAAAAGCAGGACAACTGGGACACATCTTCCCTGTAATGGGGTCTTTCTGTCACGCACATGAAGCTAGTTGTAGAAACACAAGGGTGGGAGTTTGTTAGAAAGTAAAACTGTCTAATGTCATACTTAATACTGTTTGTCATGTTTAATACTAAACCAGACGAGAACGGTGCACCAAATTGCCAAAACCAACAAGAAGGGGAACACCTAGTTAATCAGTGTAAATCACAACGAAACTCGATTGTTGCTTAATCAAACCCTGATAATCAAATCAAAAATGGCCAACAATGCAAATACTGTCAAATGTATTATCAAGCTTAATAATACTGAATAATGGATAGTATTTGTTTACAACGCTGTCTGCCTCAGGCCAAAGCTCCTGGGCCGGATGCAGAACATAACTGGGATTTATATTGACTGATTAGCGAACAATGGGGTGATAAGAGACAAAACTGGTTATAATGTGACCTCAAAAAGATACTGTAAGAGCGTATTATAGACACTTTTTATATAAAATGGACATATAATAAAAATGCAGTTGTTGCCAGGTGTACGCAGCATTAACCCTCAGCCAGCTAGATCAGTCAGTCTGTAGGAATGATACTTTAAAGTTGTTTACTTAGCTGATGAAATCTTTGGTGGCTTTTCATATTCATGGGAGATGTGATAAAAATAAAATGGTTCAAACGGGTGAAATAATAGCAATTTGATAACCCTAGCCACTTTATCTTCACTAAACAAATCAACAGAGCAATAGCAATCAAGTAGCATTCGTTTGTATTCATTTCAGTAGATTTGTTCTATCAGTCACGATTAGTGTGCTGAGATGGCTGTGTGACGGCATACCAAAGGAATATGACATGCTCACAGTGGTGACTGGCCGATGGCACCGTCTTCATTAACCATGATGTTAAAGCCATGAGATGGAAAGACTGGTTTATTCGGGCTTTACGAGCCAGAGTTAGTGGAACAAACAATTACTGTCATAAAGTAAACACTTAGAGACTGAAATGTCACTAGACAAAATCAGCCTATATGGAAAAAGCTGCTAATTTTAAACACGTCCGTTCAACAATAGCTTTTTTATGACTAGAACTAGGGTTAGCCGGTTACACCCGACAGGCCAAACCCGCATTCCCTGACAGCAAATGCATTTTTATTTTAAACTCTATGGGTAATGATATGTGGGTTATGCTAAGTTCAGTTTCAAACACTCACACATGCTGCCTTCAGGGGGCACTGCCCTAACAAACAGTTGCTGTTGGTCAGAGTTTCATTTGGCTACACCAGTCTAGAAATGCTGTTGGCTTTCTTTATTGAATGACTATAGAAATATAGTGAATATAGAAATAAATGGAATATAGTATTTTAAACAGTCCAAAGAGCAAGTGTAGATAAATGACTGATTGTTATTGATATATTTTAGTTTTCTAGTATAAACGGTTATTTTTTTGCCACTGCTCTATATTTTTACCTTCTAAATGTCTTGAAGGTTCTTATGCACCATTAAAAGGCTTTAAAATGGTTCTACTGCAAAGCTTGTTTGTTCTAACTGAAATAAAAACATTAAAGACAAAAAATTCCCAAGCAATGACAAAAAAAGGTTCTTATCAAGATGAGTTCTTATTAAGGGAGAATCCTTTACTTGACAAATGTTTTAAAAGACATGAAGGTCCCAAATGCCTCATATTTGCTCCGGAAAGGGGTTGTGCATTGAAAATGTTCTGTTCCAGATTTTAACCTTTAAAGTTTGCTCCAGATGGACATACCAAAGAAGTTGAAACTAACTGCATCCTTCTTCCGCGAAGACTGAACAACCATATTGTAAATAATGTAACTAAAATATTCCAAAAGCAGAGAAATGTAGAGAAACATGCTGATCCCGGGAGTTGAGGTCAATGAGAACAGCCTCTTTGGATGGAGGAGGGATCTGATGGGTGTATCAGTGGGATATCTTCAATTCAGAACCCTTTACTTGACAAACCATTAATGAAGGTTTTTGCACCTCAAATAGTTTTGGAAATGGATTCTACTTTAAAGCCTTCTCATCTAGAGTTCAACCTTTAAAGGTTCTCCCATATGGACAATCCAAAGAACTCTGCATGAAACAAACTGTATCCTTCTTGTCCTAAGAATGAATAGAGTATAGTACTAGATAAAAACAATTTCAATGAAAGTAATACATTAAATCAGTCCAAAAACCTCCAATGCAGATTGATCTCAAGATGTGATGTCGATTACAACAGGCTCTTTGAATGGAGAGAGGACTGGGGAGGGATTTGGTGGGTGCATCATAGTGATATCTTCAATTTAGAACCCTTTACTTGTCAAACCTCCAGCAGAGCTGTGATGGCTTTTAGTAGTGGTTCTTCTTCACAGATTTTACATTCTTGAGTTCAAATCAAGACTTCTACAGGCTCCTCAGGTGGACCAACCAAAGAACTTTGAATTGAAATTAACAGCAACTTTCTAGTCCACAAGAGTGTGGGTGTTATTTAGAAATGCAGCCCTCCACCCTGAGCTGTGATGCATTACTATATCTAAGGCGGATACACTGGACTCGGTCCAAAACCAGCAGTCATGCTTTAGTACTATCAGGCTCTGCTTGTCTGCCCTGGTCACTAGCAGTACTTGTTGAAATTTAAAGGTTCAGTCCCATTACGTAGGACTGTATGGAGAGATTTGTGGGTGAAGATAACAGAACCATTTGCCATCTAGAGGCTATGAAAGGCTCCGGTTTTCACACCTTCAATGTGTTAATTTATTCATGAAGCTCAGCACAAAGGTGCACTGTGTGTAAGTCCAAGTTGATCAGTGTTCGTAGGTTTATTAAGTTAGAATTTCAGTTATCTTAGGATGTAGCTTGTGCAAGGGTTGGAGAATACCATGCCTGTTGCACAATATAGAAAATTAAACAGCACTGTAGAGTTTAACCAAGGAAATTTGTTTTGGGGATAAGGGATTCACATTCAGAACTTTCCCTCCCATCTCTCTCTCCGTCTCTCTCTCTCTGCCACGCGTTATTGCCTAGTCACCAGTCTCTCCACATTTAAATCATCCATGACGCTCTAGCAAAAAAAAGTTTCCTCCATGGGCTCTTTGTACGCTTGGAACTTGAAAAACATTCTTGGTTCTCCAAAATCCCAAACTAACAGCAACGTGAATGCGTTCTGCACGGAGAACTACTCAAACAAACGTGTAAGGATTGCACAATAGAGAAGAATGACGGTTCAGGGTGATAAATGAAACTTTTTTAGCTTCTAAGGCTTCTAAGGCTTTTACGCACTATTTTGTGAAACCGCTAATAAGAGATACAAACGGAATTCAGGTGTCTCTGACCCAAGCCATATGTATACGTTAGTTATTAAATGAAAAACGTAAAATAGTAACCCATGCCAAAAGTCTTTTCCTTTTTACTGCTCGCAAAAGTTTACAAACGTGTAAAATAAAATAAAATGCAAGTGCGGTACTTACGGCTGAATGCACAATGCGAAGAAACGGGTCCGTTTGGGTTAAAAAAAAAGTCCCAAAAGTTTTTTTTATCCCCCCAACAAAATCACTAAGTCCAATTCTAGATGAGGTGTCAAGGACGGCAAGAAGGTTTTGTGAAATAAAGTCCAGAGTTGTCTTGTATGGTCATCTTCTACCAGGAGAGCTGAAGCGCGTCGGACGCGGTTGGAGTTGCGCGCACCTTTCCGTTACTCCTGATTAGAGACAAGCGCCGCCGCTCTCCCGAGGAGCGCCCCGAGCTTGCTGCCAGTGACGTCACACACACACACACACACACACACACACACACACACACACACACACACACACACACGGCAATTGAAAGCACATTGTCAGTCAAGAATCAGAGCTGGAACAATATAGGCTATGTACGTATATTAACAGCTTTATAGCTTGTGGGAGCAAGAATCTACCTGAATTCTCAACAAAACTGCTCAGTTTTTACTATGACATACAGTGGGGCAAAAAAGTATTTAGTCAGCCACTGATTGTGCAAGTTCTCCTACTTCAAAAGATGAGAGAGGTCTGTAATTTTCATCATAGGTACACTTCAACTATGAGAGACAAACTGAGAAAAAAATCTGGGAAATCACATTGTAGGATTTTTAAAGAATTTAATTGTAAATCATGGTGGAAAATAAGTATTTGGTCACCCACAAACAAGCAAGATTTCTGGCTCTCACAGACCTGTAAATTCTTCTATAAGAAGCTCTTCTGTCCTCCACTGGTTACCTGTATTAATGGCACCTGTTAGACCTCGTTATCTGTATAATAGAAACCTGTCCGCAGCCTCAAACAGTCAGACTCCAAACTCAACCATGGCCCAGACCAAAGAGCTGTCGAAGAACACCAAGAAGAAAATTGTAGACCTGCTCCAGGCTGGGAAGAGTGAATCTACAATAGGCAAGCAGGTTGGTGTGAATAAATCAACTGTGGGAGCAATTGTAAGAAAATGGAAGACATACAAGACCATTGATAATCTCCCTCGATCTGGGGCTCCACGCAAGATGTCATCCCATGGGGTCAAAATGATCATGAGACCGGTGAGCAAAAATCCCAGAACTACACGGAGGGACCTGATGAATGACCTGCAGAGAGCTGGGACCAAGTAACAAAACTACCATCATTAACACACTACGCCGAGAGGGACTCAGATCCTGTAGTGCCAGGCGTGTCCCCCTGCTTAAGCCAGTACATGTCCAGGCCCGTCTGAAGATTGCCAGAGAGCATATGGATGATACAGAAGAGGATTGGGAGAATATCATTTGGTCAGATGAGACTAAAATAGAACATTTGGTAAAAACTCAACTCGCCGTGTTTGGAGGAAGAAGAATGCAGAGTTGCGCCATACCTACTGTGAAGCATGGGGGTGGAAACATCATGCTTTAGGGCTGTTTTTCTGCAAAGGGGACAGGACGACTGATCTGTGTTAAGGGAAGAATGAACGGGGCCATGTATCGTGAGATTTTAAGCCAAAACCTCCTTCCATCAGTGAGAGCATTGAACATGAAACATGGCTGGGTCTTCCAGCATGATACTGTTCGGGCAATGAAGGAGTGGCTCCGTAAAAAGCATTTCAAGGTCCTGGAGTGGCCTAGCCAGTCTCCAGACCTCAGCCCCATAGAAAATTTGTGGAGGGAGTTGAAAGTCTGTGTTGCCCCAAAACATCACTGCTCTAGAGGAGATCTGCATGGAGGAATGGGCCAAAATACCAGCTACAGTGTGTGCCAACCTGGTGAAGACTAACGGGAAACGTTTGACTTCTGTCATTGCCAACAAAGGTTATGTTACAAAGTATTTAGTTGAACCAAATTTATTGACCAAATACTTATTTTCCACCATAATTTACAATTAAATTCTTTAAAAATCCTACAATGTGATTTCCTGGATTTGTTTTCTCATTTTGTCTCTCATAGTTGAAGTGTAGCTATGATGGAAATTACAGACCTCTCTCATCTTTCTATGCAAGAGAACTTGCACAATCAGTGGCTGACTAAATACTTTTTTGCTCCACTGTAATTCATGAAAGCCTGCAATGGAAGACAAGTAATATAATAAAAGACAAAGACTGTCGTTGCCTACCTGGTCAGGTACTGCACCTTGGACGAAAAGGTGCAGTGTTCAAATCCTACCTTGGCCACTCTTATTCTTGAGCAAGGCAATTGACCGACAACTGCTTGGATTGTAATATTGTGTCAGTTGTAAGTTCCTCTGGATAAGAGTGTCTACTAAATACAATATAAAGAGTACTCGTGTTGACTGCAGTGGCTCAGTGGTTAGGGTGATGTCCAGAGTTCAAATCCCACCATTGTCACAGTTGGGTTTTCAAGCAAGGCACTTAACCCACAGATTGTATCAGTTGTAAGTTGCTAAATGCTGTAAATGTAATATATTTACCACCAGTAAGTGCATGTGTGTGTCTCTTGGTGCTAAGCAGCTCACCTGGCCCATGTTGTTTGTCATATTTCGTTATCATCTATGTAGAGTTTGAGTGTTCTTCGCACATCCATGTGGTTTTCTATGCTCTTCACATCAAAAACATGCAGGAAATCAGATCCCTATCACACTTTTTGTAAACTATTATTCATTCATACATTCCCTCATTTTCCATACACAATCCAATTCAGGGATCACACAGGAAAAACAGGGCACATAAACACACACAGACACCCATTCACACATAAAGCACGTCTCTGGAATGTCTCACATCTGCCAAGCTGGCACTGTTGGGTCCTTGAGAAAGGTTCTTGACCCACAATTGCTTGGATTGTAAGATTGTATCAATTGTAAGTCACTCTGGATAAGAGTGTCTGATAAATGACTAAAGGAATGTGAGAGGAAACTGGAGTGCCTGGAGGAAACCAACACAGACATGTGGAGAAGATGCAAATTTCACACAGGCAGGGATTCTGGGACTGGAATCTAACCAGGGATCTCTGGAGCTTCGAGGCAACAGAACCAACCACTGTGCCACCAAGGTGCACAAATACACATTCTATTTTCAAAATGTATGAAATAATTAATGATAAAAAAGACATCAGTAAACACACACACAGTGTGAATTCCTCCTATTAGCTGACATCAGGGTGGCTGGGTCATTAAGATGTGAAACAATCATTGTGGTGACCTGGGTTTGAGTTTCAATGGTCAGGCATCACATGCAAGCATGACCGGCTCTGTTTGAGGGAAGAGAGGCTCCTCTCTTGATGGACAATCCATTTTGATAGGCACCAAAGACCCTGAAACCCTGACCTGGAAAAAGCACTAAATTATAGTGATGCCTATTTGCCATAGGCCCAGCTCCTCTGGCTCAGATGAAAGTGCCACCTGCTGGGAACAGCAGTTCTTGGGGACCTTGATTGGAACCCTTATCTGAGCTTGCAACCGTAACCCTTGAATGGACTGCTGCACTGTCCAGGGTATACCACTGTCTGCGCCCAAACAATTCTGGGATGAGCTGTACACCAGGCTGGGCTGGTGCCAGATCTTCAGTGACCCAGTTTCAATCCTTGTCTATGGGGTGCATAGTGCTTGTTTTGTCCCTACTGGTAGTGCTGCTTCCTAAAACATCTCAAAGACATCAGAGTGCAAAATATACACACTAATAGATAATGAAGTAAACGAAATATGATAAAGACATCAGTGAGCTTCACACTGCTCAAACAAAACCCCCGGATAACGCACTTATCATGGAAATCAAATGCAGCAGCAAAGCTAGGCAACGTGTGGGTGTGTAAAGGTTTTCATTCATGCAGGTCATGTTCAAAGCATGACAGTTTATATTCACGTTATTTAGCCCTGAAACCATTTCGTGAGACTTCATCCTCTCGCTCTACTAAATGGTGGGAAACCTCCACACAAAAACAGACCATGATTTACACTTGTGACATCATAAGACTGACATGATGCTTGGAAAACTGCCACGATTAACATACCAGAATAGCACTGCAAGAACATGAGTCACAAAGAGATGTTCCAGGTTGTCAGAAAATAACTTTCAAATGCTTTGGCTAAGTGCTCCGATTGGCCAGGATTTCAGGGAGCTGCAAAAAGGCCTTAAGCTGTGATCACACTAGACGGCTGTGGTTCGTGTACCTCTGTGAAATAGGTGGAGCCAAGACGGGGCTGGAAGATTGGCAACAGTGAGCCCTACAATGGATTGGCATCCTATGTAGGGCATGCTTATGCAGTTCCCTGAGGTTATATAGTGAGAAAAATAGTACCACCACAGATCAAGTATTATGGAAAATAGACCACCTACCAAATGTTCAGCCACCAGCATCCTGTAGGCAGCATCCTGTGAGCTCTGATGACATAAACTAGACAACAACAGATCAACAGATAAGCTGCTTCTCTGACTTGGCCACACCAGCATAGTTTTCTTATGCGAGTGTCAATAAACTACATGGTCAAAAGTATGTAGATGCTCATGGTTGGTGCAGAATTCGTCCATTTAAGCTACAACCCCAAATCAGAAAAGGTTGGGACGGTATGGAAAATGCCACTATAAAAAAAAAAGAAAAAACCACCAGAGAGCTTACAGTACTTTGACTTTCATTTCACTGCAGACAGTATGAACCCAGGATATTTAAATTTATGTCTGATCTGCTTAATTTTATTTGTTAATAAACATCCAATCATGCATTTCAGGCCTGCAACACATTCCCAAAAAAAGGGGCAATTTATGGCTAGAAATGAGGTAAAAAGCTAAATTTATGATGTGATTTCAAACAGGTGAAGTCAATAAGAGATTGTAATCATGATTTAGTACAAAGGCAGTATCCACAAGAGTCTCTGAGGAGCATAGGTGGGGAGAGGATCTCCAGTTTATCAACAAATATGTGAGAAAATTATTGAAATGTTTAAAACAATGTTCCTCAAAGACAGGCTGGAAGAGATTTCTATATATCAGTCCTAACTTTTTTCTGAATTTACTTTTTTTGCGTTGTCTTGTTGATAAATGCATGGATGTCCTTGGAAAAGATGTCCTCTAAAATCTCAGTGTACTTTTCTGCATTAATGCTGCCATCACAGAACTGAAAATGACCTGACCCGATCCCATATCACGATACAGCCTGGCTTTTGGACTTGTAGCTGATAACAGTCTGGATGGTCATTTTTGTCTTTGGTCTGTAGCACACAGCATCCATGTTTTCCAAAAAAGATCTGGAATACTGATTCATCTGACCACAACACGCATTTCCACTGTGTGATGGTCCATCCCAAATGCCTCTGAGCTCGGAGAAGGCGAAAAATGGACACCATGTGCTATTGGCAGTAGAATGGATTATAGCTCACTGGCCTTTCAACATAGTTCCACCTTTCCAACAAGTCACGTAATCAGATTTCTGCCTTGTTAGAACAAAGTGCTTAATGCTACAGTTGGCTGCCATATTAAAAGTTGTGAAGTGGGTGGAGGACGAATAATAGTCTGGGGTTGAGTTTCATGGTTTTAGAGTAAACTCAATGCTACAGCATATGATGAAATTCAATGAAATAGATTTGTGTGCATCCAACAGTTTGGGGAAGGCTTCAGCATGACAATGCCCCATATGCAAAGCAAAGTCTGTAATGATTGTGCTTATTGTTTAAGAATTTGATTGGCCTGCACACAGTCCTGGAATCAACCACATCCACATCTTTGGCGGAATGGAGGTGATGTTTCAAAATCTAGAATAGCCTTCACCAAAAATGGAGACTGTATAGCAGCAAATAGGGAATCTAGTCTGTATTAAGGCTCATGGTTTTGTTTGGGTGTCATATATCCCCAAATTTTGGCTGTGTGTATTGCATCATATTCTGTAGATTATTCAGAATGAAACATAGCCAGAAGTCTGCGTCAGACACCAGCTCCAGTATTTAATGAAAATCTGCTGTTCGTGCCAAAGGTGCTGCCAAAGCGCATGTGCAATGCTGCACACGATTCCAGCTTTTTGGAAATGACGTTGGAAAATGTGGCACCTTACATGAAAGAAATTTTTACTGAAAGCATCAGATTTGTTTTCCCCAGCTCCAAAGCAGTTCTGGGAATTAAGACATATGATCTCTCACAGAATTGGTAACTTCAACATACCGTACTCACAATCTTCAACTGTCTGGAATAGATTGGAACCATGTCTGGGCTTGCGTCAATGAAAAATTATTGAGCGTTTTCATTTCATGTAATTTTTGCTTTCAGACCCCATCGTCCATGCTTTTAGTCTTCTCTGACTAAGCCATTAGATTGTCTACCCAGTATTCTGTGGTGAATCACTGTAAATGTAATTTGAGTCATTATTACTAGATTTGAAACCACTACATCTTGATGAAGCCGCATGCTTTTATCGAACGTGTCCCAGAAAGGCTGTTGTGGTGATTATTTCTTTGAAGTTACTCTAAGATTGACTGAACATAACACCACTTTAGCAACACCAGTAAAGCCAATCACATCCTGTACAGCCAGTCTAAGAAAGACAACTGAGCTGCAACTGTGTGTGCTCCAAAAAAACCTTAAACTTCCAAGAAACAGCTATATATCTTTCATATATAACAGCAGCAAAGGTTCAAGAGCTTACAAATCACTTGACACTTACCTACACTTTGTGACCTAACCTACTGCTCTTGCTTGTTATCAGTTTTTCTGGCTGTTTGGATGGAGCAGAGACATTTCTAAACCAGCTTTAGGATTGACAGAGACAATCCAAAGGGGATTGAGTAAGGCTGGATAGCTTCAGTACTGCCAGACCTGACTGGCCTCTGAATCAGAGTTCAAGAAAGCGAGTCAGAGGAAACGGTAGATTCAAAGGTGGGAGTGAAGGGTTAAACAAGCACAGATGGAGATGTTCGACTGACCGGCTTGGTTACTGTCAGAAACATAGCTCTTATCCAGGTAGCAACATGCTACATTTGCTCTGTAATATTTTAAATAACTATAAAAGTCGGCTTTAAACTATGAAATAGCTTGGGTTTGAACTTCAGCAGGTCATGTAGACCATGAATCCATACCTAAAGGTATTTAGTTTCTGCCATGTGATTGGCTGATTACATATTTGGGTTAGAAAACAGATGATAATAGACTCATGTTAACAATGCTTTGGTGTGCCACTCAGAAAACCCAAAATATCTGTCAGTCGTCTTGTGACTTTAAAACTACAAGAAGCAGCTGTGAGCAAGTTATGTTTGTTTGTGTAAACCACTTCCCACTTGGTGACTCCCACAAGCTGAGAGACTTTAATGTGCTCGTTAGGCAGCGAGAGGTTGACGTTAACACTTTGCAGACAGAACATGATGACCCATGCAGTATTTAGCATTTGAAGGCCGCGCTGTCCGTTAGAAGGCTCGTTTAAGAGTTGTGCCAGAATTTGTACTCAGATTCATATTTTTTCCTAAGTACTTTATCTTGTGGTCAAGTTTAGCACACTCACACGGCTTAACACTACGAACACAAACAGCTGACTGAGAGAGGTCATTCGGAGTCTAACAACCATAGTAACTGAGCAAAACACCAGCATCCTGAAACATTGCTTCACAGATTTGACATTGCAAAAAAGGCATTTAGAACAGACGTGTCGTTTTTAATACAAGTGGAAAGGATTCTCTTTGAGATTTTTCAGCCAGCTGGGGTTTAACCCAAATGGTGCTTCATACTGGTTTGGAATGTGGCCTATCACTGAAAGTTGGCGGCCTAAATGACCCTTTTGTTTTCTTTCTTAAACAGAACTTTTAGAAGGTGTGCTTCTGGTACATCAAGACTTCCACTGAGCCACTTGGCCCCTCGCTGAGTCCTGCCCTTCAACAGATGTTTGTCGTTGAGGAGGTGAGGTCAGTAATCACATTTTGCCTGGGTGTTAGCAATGCCTTGCCAGCAGTGTGGCCTGGAGGTCAAGGGGATCTGAGCTCGTCTTTGAAACCCTCAGGATCCTCATCATTTGAGCTCACTGTAATTCAGAGGAATTCAGTTAATGTCTTCCATATAGGAGCAGATGAACTAGAGTTCCATGTCACCTGGCTCTCTCTGTTTTTCTTCTTATTTAATTCTGAAAAGAGAAGAAAGATTCAGTAGACATAGAACTACATGGTCTGCAATATCTTTCAAAGTCTAGACAAAATTATAGCAATCAGCCATAACATGAATAACATTGACAGTGTGATGCTTTGGGCAATGTTCTGCTATGAAATCCTGGGTCCTGGCATTCATGTGGGTGTTATTTTGACATCTACCACCTTCCTAAACAATGAGTACATGCACTTAATAGTCCGATCATAATCAGATTTCAGCTATCTAATCATTCAAGTGGTCATGTATGCAGCATACCATGGTTGCTAGGCCTACTTATTCTTAGAGATTTCCCCTTCTTTTGGGCTTATTTACATGGAGATTCTCTTGTGGGACCTGGCAACCCTGGAATTAAACTAAACAGCTATCGAACACTTTGTGGAGACTCTGAAACGCAGTATATACACTCAAGAAAATGAAGTATTTGATTATTTAATATTACAAATTTAAGTTTTACGCCACATATTTCTGTGAGATTATTTTCTGGTTGCAAAGTAGAAATCCGATTATTGCCTGGGTGATGTAAACCTGGAGGTATCTGATTACTCAATGTATACTCCATCGGATTACTGACAAAATCTGATTTTCTGCAGTTATTGGATTATTAAGTGTTGTAGACTGTTTACCTCTTTCATGTTAATGATGTTCCCTAATGGCAATAATCTCTTTCAGCATATTATTGCACCCTACCATGCTGCAAAACCCTGTTCAGGTATGGTTTGAGGAACATGACAAAGAGTTCATGGTGTTGCCTTGCCCTATAAATTCAAGAACTCTTAATCCAATCAAGTACATTTTGGGATATGCTGGACAAAATGTCTAATTGGTCTCCACCTTGCAGTTTACAGGACTTAAAGGATCTGCTGCTAACGTTTGGTAACAGGACACCTTCAGACATCTTGTGGAGTCAAAGCATTGGTGGTACGAGGAGGATTATAATTTCATGGCTGATCCCTGCACTCCTGTACGGTTTTAATCAACAACCCCAGTTAAGGACCATGGAGACAGGTGCTGTGGAGAGCTGCAATAAAATTTTAAGGTGGCTTACTCTTTATTTGCACAGCTACTGGTCACCGCTCTAAATCTTCAGCTTGTCGGAGATCAACAAGCTCTCACCCAGACCTGAACTCTTCTCTGTCTCTTCCATATGGAAAGTCACTCAGTCCGCCTTCAAGAGCGTGCCAAATATTTCAGGTCTACCAGATAAAAACGGAAAGACCTGCTTTTCCGTTCACTCAAACCTTCTGAATGCTAACAAACAATCCTAGCTCCATTAAAATAACCTTTGTGGCCAATTTTGTTAAAGCAGACCGGTCTAGACAAAGACAATTGCGATAGTTCATGGGGTAAACTTGTGCTTTGATTTAGGACAAATTAGCTTTCCGTTTAGCTGGGTTGTGGGAGCGTTTTAGTAAGGATGTGGAGCGAAAACCAGGAATGTGAGCCACTGATCAAAACTTCATCCGAGTTTGCTGCTTAATCCTCCATCAGAGCAAATGGGAAAGCCATTATTTGAAAGGAAAAAAGCCCCATTATTTAGAGATGAGTGCAGCTTGACATGCGGAACCAATTACTTTCGTTTCTGGTCCAACCCCCTTGCCCCACACACCTCTCTGTCTCACCCCTGGCAGTGGCCATGGGCATACCATCAAAGCATAGGGGAGCACATTGTATTGCCTTTATCTAACTTTCTGTGCATTTATTTAAATGGATTAAATCTGCATGTATTGCATGCAAGTCATAATCTGGGGAAATTCTTTTTTCCTTTGATCATCTACATACAAGCTGAGGCTTTTTGCCACCAGGAGTTCGATCAGGGAAAACACACATCAGTCATCCCTAAACTCTACTAGCATGTTGTTTCTGAAACGTGATGAGTGAACACATTAGACTTAGCTTACACCAACATTCACAGCAAGTCAAGCCTGCACCCTTCCCCCATCTCAGCTACTCTGACCATGTTCCTGTCAGGTTTCAGCATATAGACTAACTTGTGCTAACCAAATCAGGTATAAATATGGTCTGAGGAAACCAAGTGCTCACAGGATGTGTATATATATATATATATATATGTGTGTGTGTGTGTGTGTGTGTATATACACAGTGTTGCTTGAAAGTTTGTGAACCCTTTAGAATTTGCTATATTTCTGCATAAATATGACCTAAAGCATCATCAGATTTTCATACAAGTCCTAAAAGTAGATAAAGAGAACCCAGTTATACAAATAAAACAAAAATATTATACTTGGTCATGTATTTATTGAGGAAAATGATCCAATATTACACTATCAGTAGTGGAGCACAATTATGTGACCTCTTCCGTTTTCACGCTCTGATGTGACCCCCTGTGCAGCAATAACTGCAACTAAACGTTTCCTGTACTGTTGATCATCCTGCAACCGGCTTGGAGGAATTTTAGCCCATCCCTCCATACAAACAGCTCGCTTCTGGGATGTTGGGTTTCCTCACATTAACTGCTCGCTTCAGGTCCAGGTCAGGACTTTGACTTAGCCATTCCAAAACATGAACTTTATTCTTCTTTAACCATTCTTTGGTAGAACGACTTGTGTGCTTAGGATCGTTGTCTTGCTGCATGACCCACCTTCTCTTGAGATTCAGTTCATGGACAGATGTCCTGACATTTTCATTTAGAATTCTCTGAATTCATTGTTCCATCAATGATGGCCCAGATGCAGCAAAACGGGTCCAAACAATGATACTACCACCACCATGTTTCACAGATGGGATAAGGTTCTTATGCTGGAATGCAGTGTTTTTCTTTATCCAAACATAATGCTTTTCTTTTAAACCAGAAAGTTCAATTTTGGTCTCATCCATCCACAAAACATTCTTCCAATAGCCTTCTGGCTTGTCCACATGATCTTTAGCAAACTGCAGACGAGCAGCAATGTTCTTTTTGGAGAGCAGTGGCTTTCTCCTTGTAACCCTGCCATGCACACCATTGTTGTTCAGTGTTCTTCTGATGGTATACTCATAAACATTAACATTAGCCAATAAGAGAGAGGCCTTCAGTTGCTTAGAAGTGATGATGTTTTAGGTCATATTTATGCAGAAATATAGAAACTCCTAAAGGTTTCACAAACTTTCAAGCACCACTGTATATATTAAAAATACTGTTTCATGTCCATCCGATCAACATCTTTTCACTTTAACAGCCGAGGTCCTAAAAATTATAATTAATTGTAATAGGAAATAAAAATCTGCTTTTTAACACTAGACATAATTGGCCGTAGACCAATTCAAAAAGACATTGTGCAGAGCCGCATTGTCACATCCTGAGCTCTTAACGTGGTCAATGCACCTCCGATGAGTCAGGTTACTACCGCAGATCCAACTGCTCAGCTGATGAGGCAAAGATTGTCCTAAGCTGTGAGAGACCCTTTATAAGGGGAGCTTCGAGAGACAGTCGGGGCGGATTATTGCTGCGGTTACGTCTGCATGTATCTCGTGTTCCTGCCTGCGGTTCCATCCGCCTGTGGATCTACTCCCATTTGCGGTCCTGTCCGCATTGGATTACTTGTTTGTTTCACGTTCCAGACTTCCTGCCTGTTTTGTGGCTCTGCTTATCGCACCCGTTTTTGTTTTCGTACCCATTTTTGCGTTCTTTTCTAGGTTTTGGTCGGGGTTTTTATATTTCCTTTTTTGTTAGCTGTGTTTCCCTTAGTTGCATAGACTATTTCTTTAATAAGTCTTGTTTTACTTGAACCTGCGCTCATCTCTCCTGATCCTGCCGCACCAACGTTACAAACGTGACGTATAAAGTTACAGAATACAGTACTGTACTGAACTATAATTACCATATTTTACTTGTATGGTTAATTATTACAGATATATGTTAATTGCTATTGCTTATTTGTGTACTGGCTGTGTATTATTATTGTTTGTTACACTTGAGTGCAGTGCATTTCGCTTCTTCTGCCCTGATGGACAAAGAAGTCAATCAAATCTGTGGATCCACTAGCAGAGGTGGGAGTTAAAGTGCAGAAGTCTGTCATTCACTCCACAGCTCACTACCTTACTGGTCGAGCTCATTAGCTCATGTTTGGAATAGAGACTGTTCTAACACAATTGTGTTTAGAGACATTTTTTGTGTAAGTTACTACTTGCTGTAAATGGTGTTCATACATATATGTGCCTGTCCTATTGCAAGTAGTACTCCTTTGTTTGCCATCCCTCTACCTGTATATTCTCTCTAACCCATAAGTATATAAACTGGTTCACATTCACTGGTTGAGTCTCTCTTTCATCTGGCTGATCTTCTGTGTTGTTTGTACTGTCTATAAATACACTTTTGTCTTCTGTCAAACAAAAGTATCAGGCATTTCAATCACTCATCAGTCACTTGTGTATCCAGCGGTATCTATGACGCATTTATGTATCGTTTGCACACAGTTTTCTTGTGAAAATACCCTGTACAATCCATTACATTATAAGTGTAACTAATAATAATAGCCAAAATAGACTATGTAACTATGGCAATGTCTGGTCAAAGTCCATTTTGGTCAACGTCCTGTTTCACAGAATGCAATGAGGATGTTAGCCCTAAGCAATGAGCTACCTTGTCCCTGGATCTTAATAGTGTATGTCCTACAGGAAACCTGGGATTAGTTGGGAGCCAAGTGTGGGACTGTAATGTAATGTCATGCCCCTTCGTGGTTACTACCGCCACCCTCAAATAATTACTGTGAACACTGATGATGAACCCTCCCAACTCAGATGTACCGACTGGCAGTTTGAAGCACAAGGTGAGAAGACAACAAGAAAGATCAGCCCCTTTCTCAGTTACGGAGTACTTTGTCTGTTGACTACTGATATCAGTGGGACTCCAGAGTTAATCCACTTAAGTCTGCTTAACCTGTCAACATACTTTACATACAACATATTGTTTCCTCAGCAGATCAGGCCACATATGTACTCACAAACATTCGTAATGTCTTTATGAGCATGACAGTTGTTTCTGCATGTTTCAGGAGCACACCATTCCAAGTCCTGTGACATGTAACCACTAGCAGTTCATAGCTCAGCCAAACAAGGCAATTTAAAATATCCTTCAATTGCACTGCAGTCCTAGAACCAACAATCTTCCTCTGTTGGTGAACAAAGGAGATTATTGTAGTCTTAAGGAGAACCTGTAGTGATCACCTCACACAACAGGAGATACAGTGCCTATAGACAACCATCACACCCCTTTGGAAACAGTCACTTTTTTGTATTAGAGGCAAGAGTTCTAAAATTTAATTGAAAAAAAGCTAGAATAACAAGGTTGGAAAAAGCAGACCCCTAATTTAATACTTTGAAGAGCCTTGTCTTTCTGTTTGGCTAAGTCTCTATCGCCTTTGCACGCCTACACTGGGGAATACTGACCATTATTTCTAGCAGAATTTTTCAAGTTCAATTGAATTTCACAGTGAGTGACAACTGAGAAATCTCTCTACAAGTCCCTCTACAAATTTCTTTTGATTTATGTCAAACTCTGTCTTGGCCACTCAAGGACATCCACTTTAATATGCCGCTGTGTTAGTGTTTTGGCCTTGTGTTTAGGATTGTTGTCATTCTAGAAGGTGAACCACATGCCCATCTTAAATTGTTTACCTGAAGGCTGAATGTTTTCCTCAAAACTTTGGGTATGATTCAGAAATACCAGCGAAAACACAAGTGGAAGCCTAACCTGTTATACACATGCGGAAATTGTATTGCTGTATGTAAAGTTAAAACCCTGTTCAGGGG
Organism: Ancistrus triradiatus; assembly: GCA_025084515.1. NCBI lineage: Eukaryota > Metazoa > Chordata > Actinopteri > Siluriformes > Loricariidae > Ancistrus > Ancistrus triradiatus. Next base: position 127,427 of record JAJAGP010000674.1, on the reverse strand, counting down.
AAAGCCATAACCCTTAAGAGGATGATGGACCTGATACATAACCCAAGAATGCTTTGATAGACAGTATTATGAACAACATTGAAAGATCAGGCAGGTGAAACAGAGACTCAATGGGTGAATGTGAATCTGTTTGTATAGTTGTAAGTTAGAGAATACACAGGTAATGGAGGGACAAGGAAAGCAGTACTACTTACAATAGGACATGCACATATATTTAAAAAAACATTTGCAGGTTGTTACAAAGAAGGACTGGAAAGTCATCTACACAAACACAAGTAAAAAATCTCTAAACACATCAACCAAGGATGAACTTCCGCTCTTAAATTCCCGCCTCTGCTAGTGGATCTGCAGCGTTGATTGGCTGTTCATGACCACAATGTCCAGAGTTAAAAGACATATTTCTATTCGTTATTATAATTTATTATAATTGTTAAGCCCTCAGTCGTTACAATGACTGGACGTTGACCGGATGGAAATGAACCGGCACTTACCTGTACTTGGCAGCAACCCTTTTTCTCATCAATCTTCACAAATGGCCTAGACCCCACTCACAAAAAACAACCCCACATCATAATGTTGCCACCACCATGCTTCACAGTAGGTGCTTTGATTTCAGTCTAAATAGTGCGGTCTTGTTCCCACCTGAAGTGCAAAAAAGACTCAAGGGGGGAACTTTTTAAGAAGAAGTAACTCTCTTGACACAATACCACACAAGTCAATATTGTGTGAGATATCACATGCACAGACCAACAAACCAACTTAGATTTTTCCCAGGCACAAAATATCTCCTCCGTTTACAATATATTCAACATACAATGCATTTGTTGGAAGGTATCCATATCGTAAACCGGAGACTACCTGTACATGCGTTCTGTACCTGAGTCCAGGTGAACTGGTCCAAGTACGGGTAGTCTAGTGTGAGTATACACTTAGCCTGGTGTATGAGTTGGAAGGCGATTGGTTATACTTGAACTTGTTTATAAGGGTTACTCTAAAAGGGCAATGATTTCTCCAAACTGGGTATTTTACTGACAAAATTTTAGGAATTGGTCACATTAGAATAAATTTATTTTCATTTTCAAAGATGTGCCAAAAAGTAAGGATTTGTACAGGGCATGATGATTTAGCTCATGGTGCCAAACGTAATAGCAAAGAAGTGTCTTGTGGTCAGCACCACCTACCTAGACACTAAAAGCATCTCCATTTGTTGAAATGAGCAAACCATCCCTCCATCTCCAGGGAAGCTATGTCGAGAATCCGGAGTAGCCATCTGCTTGAGGAATTTCATTATTGCAAACCGCAAAACCCATCAGCGGATTGCAAAATGTCCGGAGAACATTTTGAGACTCCCTTTAATTGACCATTAATGCTTAAATACCGTATTCACAAAACCACCAGCATTGTGGTTGTCCATTTGACATGTCTTACTGACACTTTACCATCATACCAACTAGCAAACATGTACAAGAAAACCCATTGCTAAGTAACAGCTTCTCCCATGAGTTCATGAAACTGAACTTGTCAACCCCAAGTTGCTCTCAAAATCCGGTTTATGTACAGTGGTGCTTGAAAGTTTGTGAACCCTTTAGAACCCAGTTAAACAAATGAGACAAAAATATTATACTTGGTCATTTATTTATTGAGGTAATGATCCAATATTACATATTAGTGAGTGAAAAAGTATGTGAACCTCTAGGATTAGCAGTTAATTTGAAGGTGAAATTAGAGTCAGGTGTTTCAGTCAATGGGATGACAATCAGGTGTGAGTGGGCACCCTGTTTTATTTAAAGAACAGGGATCTATCAAAGTCTGCTCTTCACAACACATGTATGTGAAAGTGTATCATGGCATGAACAAAGGAGATTTCTGAGGACCTCAGAAAGTGTTGTTGATGTTCGTCAGGCTGGAAAAGGTCACAGAACCATCTCTAAAGAGTTTGGACTCCGCCAATCCACAGTCAGACAGATTGTGTACAAATGGAGGAAATTCAAGACCATTGTTACCCTCCCCAGGAGTGGTCGACCAACAAAGCTCACTCCAAGAGCAAGGCGTGTAATAGTTGGCGAGGTCACAAAGGACCCCAAGGTAACTTCTAAGCACCTGAAGGCCTCTCTCATATTGGCTAATGTTAATGTTCATGAGTCCAACATCCGAAGAACACTGAACAACAATGGTGTGCATGGCAGGGTTACAAAGAGAAAGCCGCTGCTCTCCAAAAAGAACATTGCTGCTCCTCTACAGTTCGCTAAAGATCACGTGGACAAGCCAGATGGCTATTGGAAGGATTTGTGGACGGATGAGACCAAAATAGTACGTTATGTTTGGAGAAAGGAAGACACTGAATTCCAGAATAAGAACCTTATCCCACCTGTGAAACATGATGGTGGTAGTATCATGGTTTGGGCCTGTTTTGTTGCATCTGGTTCAGGACGGCTTGCCATCATTGATGGATATCAGAGGATTCTAAAGGAAAATGTCAGGACATCTGTCCATGAACTGAATCTCAAGAGAAGGTGGGTCATGCAGCAAGACGACGACCCTAAGCACACAAGTCGTTCTACCAAAGAATGGTTACAGAAGAATAAAGTTAATGATTTGGAATGGCCAAGTCAAAGTCCTGATCTTAATCCAATAGAAATGTTGTGGAAAAACCTAAAGCAAGTCGTTAATGTGAGGAAACCCACCGACATCCCAGAGCTGAAGCTGTTCTGTATGGAGGAATGGGCTAAAATTCCTCCAAGCCGGTGTGCAGGACTGATCAACAGTTACAGGAAACATTTAGCTGCAGTTATTGCTGCACAGGGGGGTCACACCAGATACTGAAAGCAAAGGTTCACATACTTTTGCCACTCACTAATATGTAATATTGGAGCATTTTCCTCCAATAAATAAATGACCAAGTATAATATTTTTGTTTCATTTGTTTAACTGGGTTCTCTCCGTCTACTTTTAGAACTTGTGTGAAAATCTGATGATGTTTTAGCTCATATTTATGCAGAAATACAGCAAATTCTAAAGGGTTCACAAACTTTCAAGCACCACTGTAGTTGTGTGAATACAAGACTTTTGTTTTATACTACACTGTGACTTGGCATCAGTTTGAGGGTTAACAGCATGCTGCGGTTGTACCTCAATTGTCCTACATCAACCCTGCCATACCAGACCTCATGCTAGCAGCCCCTGATCCCAAAAAGAATGTGACTCAACAAAGCAGTCATGAAGTTGAACCAGTTTCGATACAGCCCAAAGTGTCAAACCACACTGAACTTCCTATGACTTGTTAACTTTCCATGCTGCACTCAGTCTTTTAGTGCTTTATATCAACTAGCAACACTGTTAGCATGGGAAACAGTGCGTACACGTACGTGCATGTGTATATTTTTGTAAAGTGCAAGCTCTTAACCTCTCCGCACATTCTTTGCAGATGGTGCTGTACAAATCACAGCTATTTGTAAAGTTGAGAAGGGATGTGTGGAAAATTTGGTCGAGGGGTGTCACATAAAGGGATTAAATGCGTTCCTCATGGCCATCAAGTCTTACAGAGTAAATTTTCTAATGGGATTGAGGCTAACCAAAACAGAGTGTATTTCCTTCTTGGTCTCTGGTTTGTTCTGTCACTCATGGATTGTATTCTCAACTCTCAGCACTTGGTAACTGCATGCTGTCTAACCCAGCGTCTGTGGTTAGCCTTATATGCTTAAAAACACACCCAGTTAAACATAGTTGTAGATAACAGTTAAAGACTATTAAATAATAAATATTTGACTAATTCACACATTTGCTGTATGAAGCTTCCTTTTACTGCCATAGACTAATTTTAGGATGGACTATATACAGTAGTAGATGATTCACTAAACATAATCATTTGTATCTCTTAAGATGAAAGTTATAAAGAAACAGTTTTGTTGTCATTCTACTTATACACTGATGTAGAGTAAAAGTTAAGGGCATTGCTTACGGGCCCAAGTGCATTTACATGCACTTAATAATCTGATCATAGTCAGATTTCTGCTGTTATTTGATTTTTCAAGTGGTCATGTGTCCAGCATACTCCCATTAAGAAATCTGATAGAGAGCTGAATTTTACTCCAGTAATAAGATTACTCATTGCATGTAAACCAGTAACCCGTTTATAATCAGTGATTTCAGACTACGCATGTGCAAGAATCTTCCACCATGGTTGCCAGGTCGCCATATTCTAAAAACGTGACATTGTCTGGCCTCTTTTTCCATTTACTTTAGCGGTTTTTTCCTTGCTGGATCTGGCAACCCTGGAATTAAACAAGTCACGGAATTAAAAACAGCTAAATGGCTGTCGAGTACTTTGTGGAGACCCCGAAACTCGAGAAAATGAATAATTTGATTATGTAATATTAACGTTTGTGTCATATGAGATTACTGGATGGTTGCCATGTAGAAATCCATGTAGAAATCCTTGGTCATGCAAACCCAGAGGTTTCCCATTATCTGATTACACAAGTGCAGGTACAGTTTGAAAGTTGAAAGCTTGAAAGTTTGTGAACCCTTTAGAATTCTCAATATTTCTGCATTAATATGACCAAAAACATCATCAGATTTTCATACAAGTTCTAAAAGTAGATAAAGAGAACCCAGTAAAACAAATGCAGGAAAAATATTATATTTGGTCATTTATTTATCGAGGAAAATGATCCAATATTACATATTAGTCAGTGGCAGAAGTATGTGAAGCTCTAGGACTAGCAGTTAATTTGAAGGTGAAATTAGAGTCAGGTGTTTCAATCAATGCGATGACCATCAGGTGTGAGTGGGCAACTTAAAAAAAAAAAAAAATAAAAAAAAAAATAAAACAGGGATCTATCAAAGCCTGCTCTTCACAACACGTTTGTGGAAGTGTATTATGGCACGAACAAAGAAGATTTCTGAGGACCACAGAAAGAGTTGCTGATGCTCATCAGGCTGGAAAAGGTTACAAAACCATCTCTAAAGAGTTTAGACTCCACCAGACAGACAGACTGCGTACAAATGGAGGAAATCCAAGACCATTCTTTCCCTCCCCAGGAGTGACCGACCAACAAAGATCAATCCAAGAGCAAGGCGTGTAATAATAGACCCCAGAGTAATTTCTAAGCAAGTGAAGGCCTCTCTCACATTGGCTAATGTTAATGTTCATGAGTCCACCATCAGAAGAACACTGAACAACAATGGTGTGCATGGCAGGGCTTCAAGGAGAAAGCCACTGCTCTCCAAAAAGAACATTGCTGCTTGTCTGCAGTTTGCTAAAGATCACATGGACAAGTCAGAAGGCTATTGGAAGAATGTTTTGTGGACGGATGAGACCAAAATAGAACTTTTTGGTTTAAAAGAAAAGGAAGACACAGAATTCCAGCATAAGAACCTTATCCCATCTGTGAAACATGGGGGGGGGGGGGGGGTGTTTGGGCACACAAGCACACAAGTTGTTCTACCAAAGAATGGTTACAGAAGAATAAAGTTAATGTTTTGGAATGGCCAAGTCCTGACCTTAGTCCAATCGACAGGTTGTGGACGGACCTGAGGCGAGCAGTTAATGTGAGGAAACCCACCAACATCCCAGAGCTGAAGCTGTTCTGTATGGAGGAATGGGCTAAAATTCCTCCAAGCCGGTGTGCAGGACTGATCAACAGTTACAGGAAACGTTTAGTTGCAGTTATTGCTGCACAGGAGGGTCACACCAGATACTGAAAGCAGAGGTTCACATACGTTTGCCACTGACTAATATGTAATATTGGATCATTTTCCTCAATAAATAAATGACCAAGTATAATATTTTTGTTTCGTTTGTTTAACTGGGTTCTCTTTATGTAATTTTAGGACTTATGTGAAAATCTGATGATGTTTTATTTATGCAGAAACATTGAAAATTCTAAAGGGTTCACAAACTTTCAAGCACCACTGTATACTCGTTGATCGTATTACTGACAAAATCTGATTTTCTGCAGTTATTGGATCATTAATTGGATTTAACAGTAATATGTGCCACAATAAACAGACCAACCACATACACTCACTGGCCACTTTATTAAGTACACCTTGTTTATACACTGGTTGTTAGTGTGTGTGTGTGTGTGTGTGTTGTGCTGTTATAAGTGAATCACACACGCCACTGCTGGACTGAAAATAATCCAATAACCAAAAATGTCCAACCACCAGCATCCCGTAGACAGCGTCCTGTGAGCACTGGTGAAGGATTAGAGGATGACTAATACAAACTATGCAACAACAGATGAGCTATTGTATCTGACTTGACATCTGTAAGGTGGAACAATAAGGTAGCTGTGTCTAATAGAGTGCACAGTGAGTGAACATAGTGTTAAAAATTCTGTCTGATCCACTCTTACCAGCACAACACATACTAACACGGCACCACCACATCAGTGTCACTGCAGTTCTGAGAATGATCCACCACCCAAACAGTACCTGATCTGTGGGGTCCTGACTGTTAGAGAACAGAGTAAAGGAGACTAACAAAGTATATAGAGAAACAGATGGACTACAGTCTGTAATTGTCCAACTCATGAGTGCATGAGTGTATAAACAAGGAAGTGTTTAATAAAATTGTCAGTGTGTGTATTTATCAATGATTCCACATCTGCTTCATCCCACCTCTGCCAAGCTGCCATTGTTGGGTCCTTGAGCAAGGCCCACATTTGCTTGGATTGGAAGACTGTATGAATTGTAAGTCGCTCTGGACAAAGGGAGTTTACCAAATGAATAAATGTAAATGCTGATTTGTTGATTGTAAAGAATCCTTGGCTTTGAGAAAGACATAAGTGTAACTAATAAGAATACTACTAATAATGATAATAAATGCAATGATAAAAAATATATAGTCAGTACTTGGCTCAGTTATGTAGTATATCTCATACAAGTAAGACATGCGGACCGAGTCAGCTGATTTCCATCAACTTATTTTGTACATGAATACTGCCAATAAGTGGTAAGAGGAAGAGATAGGGTTACATGAATAACTTTTAACAGACATCCATATTTGAAGTGACTGACAACACAAAAACATTTAGACAAATGTATTAAATTTAATCGCATGACTCAACATCGAACAGTTCTGCTTTATCTTATTGACAAAACAAAGTCTTTGGCCAGGTCAGTTAATCCTGGCTGTGCTATCAGATGAGAATAACCAGGCATAAAGGGTTCAACATCTGGCTCAGTGTCATCTTCCACATCTGTTTCACGCATTGTGACGTCTTCATCTGCGTCATCTAGACTCTGGTCTCTGGTGGCTTTGGTACTGGCAATCTGTTAAATGGTCATCATGTGGAACTGGTCTCACGGCTGAAGTCAGATTGGGGGTTCTTTAGATTTCTGTTTTTAGTCGAGAAGCCAGATACATTGGTCAACAAGAAGCAACAGTCCATCATGTGATCCTTCTGTTCTCGCCATATCAATGGGACTGCAAATGGCATCGACTTCTGAGTACCTCTGAGACAAGATCTCAGGTTGACTGCACATGAGAGGTGGCCAGAATGTGTCTTGGTCACCAGTTTTACATCTGAAGTAGATCTCATAGGCTTTCTTAGTATGTGCAGTCATGGTGCATTTTTGAGCCTTAGGTGTATACTCGCCACAGATGTAACAGAACGAATCTCAGCTTTCGTGACATTGACACGCCCTCTCAGACAACAGTTGCATAGCACCTACACTGAATGCAGTCCCAGGGATGCTTGGACTGACCAAAACAGCTTGCTTTTTGGGCAATAAGAACCGAAAACGACGAGTACTGAGCAAATTTTCCCATAAGGAATAATGTAAATTGAGTTAATCCGTTCCAGACCCCCAGAAAATCCACACTGTATAAGGCATTATATGCATTAATGGAGTTGTATTGTACAGGTGGTCCCTGATTACGATGGGGATATGTTCCAACAAATCCATCATAAGTTAAATGTATCATGGACTGAGGAGTTTAATTAGTGTTATGCAGAGCAGTCTATACTGTATCATAGCAGAGATATGGAAAGGATACTATGATAAGCAATGATAAGTAAGTTAATGTTTAAAACATTACATTATGTACAGTTGACCAAAATCAAGGTGGTCAAGAACCGAGGTATCATTGTATCTACAAAATGGTATGTAATAGGAAAATTTTAAGGTATCCCCAGCATCCAAAATCCATAAATACACCCAACAGTGTTCAGGACACAAACTCTTTGCTGTCCATTGATTATTAGCTAAAAACAATGTCTATGAGACAGTGGACAGACATGTAGATGTACTATAGTACTGAAGAGCTGGAGGTATCTGAAGAATCCTCACACACTTCAGATCCTGTGTAGGCTGTTCCACTTGTATTGAAGTTCATTGCTGACAGCAAGTGTGTATTTACTATACAGTTGATATACTAGCAGACTGAGGTCTCTTGTGTCTGTGTTCCATCCTGAGAGACCACCACAAAGAAAAAAGGGAGGCAGACACACAATCTCTGCAGCAGGACCACCATCCTGCTCCCTTTATCCTTTCCGATTATGTTTTACGACTTGGTTTGGCTTTTAAAAGGCATAAGCCTCATCTTAACATTATTGAAGGCTAAAAAAAATTTGGGAAGGGATGCTCTGTAATATAGATCATAAATTGCAGAGACAGGGAAACAGGGGGCTGCTACATCTGTAATGAAGGCAGCGTCAAAGGTATGAACAGTTTTCATGTTGCAGTGTAAACTTTCACAGCTAGTACTTACCCTGTTTTTATGACTTAATATACTCCACCGCCTAGTAACTTCGAGAAATACTCAAGCGATTTCAGATGTGTCCACTCATCTACTGCTTTGGTGGAATGTTTGTGATTGCCTTCAAAAATAAGCAAATTGACATTGTTTTAGCATGGTTAAATTTGGTGGTGTCTACAAACTTTTGGCCACAACATCTATCAGATGACCTTATCCAGAGCAACGTACAAATCAGTGCATTTACTTGTCTGTACTCAGATCGTCCAGTATGCATGCACTTGAGTAAACAGATAATGGGGAAACCTCCAGGTTTACATGACTCAGACAGTACCGTAGTTTTTGGACCATAAAGCGCACCGGATTATAAGACGCAATATCAACGACCGGCTGCTAACGGGTATATTTTCATACATAAAGCGCACCGGGTTATAACTCGCATTAAATGAAACAAAACTCTTAAGTTCCGTTGGAAGCTCAGTTTGGTCTTTACCTGGCGCAGGGCGTCTTCTTGCTTCCTCCACTTCCGTACCATTGATTGGTTAATGTTGAATTCTCTCGCAGCTGCTCTATGTCCATGTTGTACTGCATGACTGATAGCGTTGAGTTTGAAATCTGCTTCGAAAATGAATGAATGAATGCACGTACCCTAATGCTGAAGCACATACCGTATTACTCCACTATGCTGCGCACTACGGTGGCCGTAAGCTTCGTAACTTACCAAGGCCGTGCTAAAACATTTTGACAGATTTATGAGCGCCGTGTACCATCTACAATCGGTTCTAGGTCAGAAAGCTCAACCAGAATTAATTCATACATTAGACGCACCGCATTTAAAGGCGCACTGTCGATTTTTGAGAAAGTTCAAGGATTTTAAGTGCGCCTTATGGTTTGAAAAATACGGTAATCGAAATTCCAACCAGCCAGTAATCTCATAGAAATATGTGACATATGTTTCAAACTTTAATATTAAATAATCAAATTATTCATGTTCTCACGTATATTCTATCTTTCAGAATCTCCACAAAGTTCGATATCTGTTTCACTGCCTTTAATTCCATAGTGCTTTTGATTCCAGGGTTGCCAGATCCAGCAAGGGAAAAAAGAAAAAGCTAAAGTCAACAGAAAAAGAGGCAAATAAAGCCAAATCTTTAGAATTCAAGTATTGTCTGAAATGTGTCTATATATTTATTTATTTATTGCTGTGGTTAGCTAAAGATGATGATGTCATTTGTATAATGATGCCATTTGGCAAGCCATGATGTGCCCTCAGTAACCTCAGTGTCATAGATGTGTGCCTTGCTCTCAATAAAAGACATCCTCTTACAAAAAGTGGGTTAGAAAAGCTTTCTATAGAAGTACTATACATATTTACTTTAAGTACATTTAGTAACTAGTACTACATAAGTAGCTTTAACTGTTTCGAATGCGGCATATCCTACACCTCCAAATACAAATGACTTTGATTCAACAGGTTTCCTTTTTTTATTTTATTTGCAGAGTCCATGAAGCCATGTGCATTTTTACTACACATATGCTACTGACGTGGTTAATAGAGAAAATGAGAAGTGTTGGGGTATTTCTTTAAGCTCAGCGTTTTAATGCACCAGTTGGATGAGAACGCATTAGTCACAGCAGAAGCAGCGTGTGTAGTAAGCCGCCATTCTTGCCGAGCTGGAGAAAACAAAGGGGGTTCATATATCTCACTTGGATGAAGACTTGTTTGTTTAGTGACTCTTTAGAGAATGGGAGAGGCATGGATCCGACCAACCACCCACTGAGATGCAATGCTGACTAAGTTGGCGTCAGTCTCTTCTCAGCTATAAAACTGTTGGATACACGTGTGAAAAGCACCGTGGTATGCACGCATGAAGAGCGTCGGTCCGATTGGAGCGAGGGGGCCAACGAGGTTCACCAGTCCATTTGTAACTTTCCAAACTTCCCCATCTCTTCTCTAGCTGACTTCCCACAACTGATATCATACAGTCTATAATATTTTAGAACTACATAACAGTCTTTCAGAACAAATCCATTAGTAAGGCCGTGTGCATTTTCCACGTTGCGGGACGGCCTCAGATATGAGATATTGGGTTCATTATCTCGTCTCCCCCACATTCCTGCACATTCTTAAAGAGGACAGATAGCAGGCATTCTCTAGCTCTCTCAGTAGGAAACTCGCTTCCCTCTCGGCCGTGCACTGAGGTGTCCTGTGTTAACCTCTCTCGGCCCGAGCGACCTGCTGTGACGTAAATTTAAGACCTGCTCGCTGGTGGCCCTCGCTCTGTTCCTTCCTTTAATGGCACAATAGCCCTTTTATTACTGAATGTGTTCACATGACTCCAAAAAATGATTTTCCAGTTATTCTGATCGATGCTTTTGACGTGAGCTGACATAATAGGACAAGATTAACGATTCAATCTATTTCTCAGATTTCGTTCTGTACCATTGCCAAGACTGGCAGCGCTGTTAGTTTAATTACGCATTCCAGTAAGGCTCATTGTGAAATCAATATTCTTGTAAGTACTTAAACGGATTTAATGGCTGAGTACTGCTAATGAGCATTACATTACCTCATTTTATTAATGTATATACAGACTATATGGACAAAAGTATTGAATTCTCTCTTTATCATTGAATTCAATACTTTTGTCCTCTTTATCATTGAATTCAGGTGTTTCATTCAGTCACCGTGCCACATGTATATAAAATCAAGCACCTAGCCATGGTCTGCCTTTACAAACATTTGTGAAATAATCTGCTGTTTTTAAAGAGCTCACTGAATTTGAGCGTGGTACTCGAAAAACTGTAGAACTATGCGCCAGGAGCTTAATGGCATGGGTTTTCATGGCCGAGCTGCAATGCCAGGATTATATCACGAAGTACAACGATAAGCCTAAGACTGAGTGGTGTAAAGCCCGCCACCAATGAGCTCTGGAGCAGTAGAAATATTTTGTGGAGTGACGAATCACGCTTCTTTATGTGGCAGTCTGATGGACGAGTCTTGGCTTGGAATAGCAGGAATGGCTACTTGCCTGACTGCATTGTGCCAACTGTAAAGTTTGGTGGAGGAGCAATAATGGTAAAGGGTTGTGTGGGGTTGGCCTACACCCTTTAGTTTCAGTGAAGGGAAATCTTAATACTTCAATTTTGTGGGAACAGTTTGGGGAAGCTTTTCTCTTCCAGCATGACTGTGCCCTGGTGCACAAAGCAATCCATAAAGGCATGGTTGGGTGAGTTTGGTGTGGAAGAACTTGACCTCAACCCCATTGTACGGCACTGTATGGCACTCTTATGTAGGGAGACTGCGCATAAGCCAATGAGTAGGGGTGGGTATTGGAAAGGACTTTGCGACAATAAGCATTACAATATATTAACATATCCCGATGCATTGCGATATTCCACATAGTTCACCGAAAATTGAAAAATAGCTGAAATACAAGTTATGGTGTACAATCTGAGTCGTCTTAATACATTACATTGACAAATTGAGTCAAAACACTGTACTACAACATCTACAGGAGCAGAGATTGTAGTTTATACATCATTTCAAATGTTTTTTTCTTCCTTCAAAAAACAATCTATATTTTGAGCTATGTAGTATAGCACAAAAATTTATATTTTTTAGCACAGCCCTACCAATGAGTGCGTTTACATGCGTTTAATAACTGCAGAAAATCTAATTTTGTCACCAATTCGATCAGCAAGTGTACATGCACTTGAGTAATCAGATAATGACTCGGGTAGTAATCGGATTTCTACTTTGCAACCAGCCAATAATATGTGACAAAATTTTAACTGTAATATAATCAACCATGATGAAGGCTCGTGCACATGTGCAGCCTGAAAACACTGATTATAATCAGGTAACTGGAATACATGCGAAGAGTAATCCGATTACTGGAGTAAAGTCCAGCACTGTTTATCAGATTTCTTGTTCTGATTTCTAGATCGGAGTACCGTATTTTCCGGACCATAAAGTACGGGATAAGACGCGATATCAACGATCGGCTGCTAACGGATTTCATACATAAAGCGCACCGGGTTATAAGACGCATTAAATGAAACAAAACTCTTAAGTTCCCTCGGAAGCTCAGTTTGGTCTTTACCTGGCGCAGGGCGTCTTCTTGCTTCCTCCACTTCCGTACCATTGATTCGTTAATGTTGAATTCTCTCGCAGCTGCTCTATGTCCATGTTGTACTGCGTGACTGATAGCGTTGTGTTTGAAATCCACTTCGAAAATAAATGAATGAATGCACACACCATAATGGTGAAGCACATACCGTATTACTCCGCGATGCTGCGCACTACGGTGGCCGTAAGCTTCGTAACTTACCAAGGCCATGCTAAAACATTTTGACAGATTTATGAGCGCCGTGTACCATCTACAATCGGTTCTAGGTCAGAAGGCTCAACCAGAATTAATTCATACATTAGACGCACCGCATTTAAAGGCGCACTGTCGATTTTTGAGAAAGTTCAAGGATTTTAAGTGCGCCTTATGGTCCGAAAAATACGGTACACTGTGTACATGACCACTTGAGCGATGGGATAACTGCAGAAATCCGATATGATCGTATTATTAAGTGCATGGAAACACTGATTGAGGCAGCTTGAAGAAGAACAGCATTATGGGTAACTTAAGGGTGACCATAATAATACTGATATCCTGTTTCCAGTCAACCATGCAGGAAAACATATAATGGATAACAATCAAGACTACCGTGCTGACTAAGTTGGGATTGTGGTGGTGCAGTAGTTATGGCACTGGAATATGAGCCAAAGGGTGAAGATACAAGCCCCAACACTGGCAAGCTGGACCAAAATCCTAACTTAACTGTTTGAAAGTCGGTCATCTATTAAATGATTAGATGTAAATAATTTAGGTTTCAGTACAAATAAACTTGCGTTTTCAAAACTGTAGATGCTACCACCTTGCTAATGTAAACTGATATTTCTGACTGACATCTGTAAACCCACTATCTGTAGACTTATCTTAAAGTCATAGAATAAATTCTTACCAAAACACTGTTCGATTTTGAGAGCCTTTTTTGTCCGTTTCACTCTCACCCTATCCAGATATCTGATTTCCCCCTCTCCTACACTTGCTTGTTTTCTTTGCCCCTGCTTTGGCCTGCTTTGGTCCCTCTGTCCAAGACCAGTTTATTTGATTTATTGTGGAGTTGCAAAGACACTCGGGTTACGGCTTTGAAGTCGCAACTGACTGTGAGACCCTTGGAATACGCACGTTCCTCAGACGCAAGCCAGACCTGAGTGAGAAAAAGGACGGCCTTGTTGTGCCGCTAAGAACTAAAGGCTGCGCTCAGGTTTTTCAGTCGGCTCATAAATGGGGATTTTGGCAGGCCGTGGTTCTGTAATTCATGCTCTGTTCCAGTGATTTGGACTTTGGTGGGGTTGGGTGAAATACTGAGGTGAAAAAGCTAAGTTTGGAAAAAGGAGCACACAAAGGAGAGCACTTGTGGGTCAAGAAAGACCTTTCCTGAGTGCCTAACTATATTATAGTGAGGACAATATGTGTGTGAGACTGTACTGTACATAAAGCACTTGCTTCCATTATTGGATTCTTGTAAAATGGGATTGTTCACTGCAACATAAAGACAATTTGTAATCTGCATGAAATCTGCTTTGCCCACATTTGACACAACCCAAAAATTTGGAACAGTATGGAAAATGCAAATAAAAAAATTGCAACGTTCCTTAAATTTACTTTGACTTTTATTGTGTTGTAAACAGTATCAACCCAAGACTTGTAATGCTTTTTCTGGTTAACATTTGTTAATAAGCATCCATTCCTGCATTTCAGGCCTGCAACACATTCCAAAAAGTTTGTAAGGGGGCAATTTAAGGTTAGTAATTGGGTATAAAATCTTAATAATGATGTGATATCAAACAGAAAAGGTCAACAGGTGATTATAATCATGATTTGATACAAAATCCAGGATCTCCACTTTGTCACCAAATGCATGAGAGAATTAAATAATTTTTTAAACAATGTTCCTCAAAGAAAGATTGGAAGGGATTTGCACATTTCAGTCCTAACTTTTTCTGATTTAGCTTGTTTTGCATTGTCTTGTTGAAAAATGCATGGATGTCCTTGGAAAAGATTTTGTCTCATTGTACTTTTCAGCATTAATGGTGCCATGACAGGAGTGTAAATTACACAGGCTGTGGATTTTTAAGGATGTTTATTAATTGAAATTATTAAATGAAGTTTACCAGAAAAAAAATAATAAACATGAAATATTTTGGGGTCATACTGTCTGCAATGAAATCAAAGTAAATGTAAGGAACACAGCATTTTTTAAAAATTGTATTTTACATACCGCCCCTACGTCCTCTGATTAGGAGTTGCAAGAAGGATTTCACTAAGCGCAGTTTTCATTTGTGGTGTAACCTCAAATCTGATGACGTGCCACAGGAAGCCGTTCTTATATCTCTCCTGGCACCAGGGGTTCTGTTATGACATCAAAGCTTCCCACTTCACACTCCTCCTCTAATAAGTCACTGGTGAGCAGTGTAAACCATCAAACCATTCATCTTCCACTAAGGCTTTTCAAGGCAAAAGATCAGCAAACATGGTTTATTTTGCTCAAAATGTGACCCGGCACAGACCCGTTAAACGAAAATAAATCCCTCCACGTTTTTGCTCATCATTACTCTCTATTAACCTTCTTACACTGACAAAGTGTCAGTGCTGCTCATCCTTCAGAGAGAAAGTGAACTTATGGAACAACTATCCCACACTGCCATCAGTTTAAAAGAGCCATACCAATATGTAATCACATGCCAGAGTTTTCCACTGAACAGAAAGTAATGTTATTGAATATTTCTGGTGTAATATTAATTCTGCTTTTAAAACTACATTAATTCGACAGTTGACATCCCGCCAGAGAAGACCTATGTTTTTTAGTAACTAACAATTATGCCATTATATTAAGTTTCATTATATTGAGTCATCATTTTCATTTTTATTTCAATCACAGTACTTTCTGGTGTGTGTAATCTCTCCATCTGTTATTATTGTTGAGTTTTGTCTGGAAGCAAAAGGGTTAAACAGACAGCAACGTATCCAATTCCAAGCTTTCTTTGCAATGTAAGTGAGTAATGCCAAGCTAGGGCTTTAGGAAGCTGCAAAAAGGCCTTACAGGTCAGTTTAAGCTTCAACATAATTAAGAAGTGACTGTGCAAAAGTCTTAGGTCACCATTAGATTTGTTGTTTTAGCAATGGTATAATGATCATCATATAACACATTGTCGACGACTGGACTCAAAAATTCTAAACTTGAATTTGTCATGCCATAATACTCGCCATAATACTACCTTTTCACCCACTTCCCCTTTCAAAAAAGTAGTTTCTTGGCTGCTACCCTTCTACATTTACAGCATTTTAGCAGATGCCCTTATCTTACAATTAAAAAATAGAGCGACTTACAATTGATACAGTCTTATAATCCAAGCAATTGTGGGATAAGGGTCTTGCTCAAGGACCCAACAGTGGCAGCTTGGCAGAGGTGGGATTTGAACCCTGGACCTTCTGGTCCATAGTCCAGTACCTTAACCACTAGGCTACCATAGTACCACATCTAAAAGACCATTCCTGATCTTCGTACTGTAGAAGGGTCAGCTTGGCATCCCCGATGCTGCTGTTTGCTCAAGTGTAAGGGCAGGTCGGTCACACTAAATACTTGGCATTGCTACCTACAGAAGCTGGTTTTTTTTTCAGTTTTTCAATACTGCATGCTGCACGTCCTGTATTTTCTTGCAGTATTGTAATAAAAAAAATGAGAAATAATTCTATATGGTCATTATACCACTGATAAAACAATTTGATGTCTAATCTAACTGTGACCTTTTGCACAGTATTGTATCTCAATATAGAAAGCACTGATATTTGGAACTTCAATTCAAAGACAAACTTTATGATGCCATTGATCCATTCACAATGAAGAGAGCAGAAAGAGAATAATTGCAATGTTGGTTTATTTGTACTGAGACCTTGGTTTGAAGTTGCTAATTGATTGATTTATTTAGATTATTTTGATCATAAGTGAGCAGTCTCTGCTTTGTCTTGTTCCCAACCTCATTTATTTTCGGCATAAGGTGAACTTGGAAATTGTTGTCGAGACCAGCTGAGTCCAATGTGCCTGTCTTAGGTAAAGTTAATTAGAAACTGAACTTGAAAGGACAGCAAAAGAAGAGATGACTTGAAAGAAGGAATAATTAATAATAATATTACACTATATACTGTATTATTTAATGTTATATGTTACAAAATATATGATGAAATGTAATTGTATATACACAGGGTGCGCCATTTTTATGGATACACCTACATGAAATGGGAATGGTTGGTGATATCAACTTTCTGTGTGTGGCACATTTGTATATGGGAGGGGGGAAACTTTTCAAGATGGGTGTTGACTATGGCGGCCATTTTGAAATCGGCCATTTTGGATCCAACTTTATTATTTCCAATGGGAAGAGGGTCATGTAACACATCAAACTTATTGAGAATTTCACAAGAAAAACAATGGTGTGCTTGAAAGAACTTTATTCTTTCTTGAGTTATTTACAAGTTTATGACCACTTATAAAATGTGTTCAAAGTGCTGCCCATTGTGTTGGATTGGCAATGGAACCCTCTTCTCCCACTCTTGACACACTGATAGCAACACAACAGAAGAAATGCTAGCACAGGCTTCCTGTATCCGTTGTTTCAGATGCTGCACATCTCGTATCTTCACAGCATAGACAATTGCCTTCAGGTGACCCCAAAGATAAAAGTCTAAGGGGGTCAGATCAGGAGAGCATTTCTTCTGCGGTGTTGCTATCAGTGTGTCAAGAGTGGGAGAAGAGGTTTTCATTGACAATCCAACACAATGGGCAGCACTTTGAACACATTTTATAAGTGGTCATAAACTTGTAAATAACTCATGAAAGAATAAAATTTCGTTAAAACCAAGCACACCATTGTTTTTGTTGTGAAATTCTCAATAAGTTTGATGTGTTACAAAATGGCCACCATGGTCAAACACCCATCTTGAAAAGTCCCCTGCCCCCACATATTACTAATGTACCAACAAACATGAAAGTGATATCACTTAACCATTCTCATTTTATTTAGGTAGGTTTTATCCATAGTAAATGGCCCACCGCCTACAAATATAGATATATAGATAGATATATATATATATGAGATATAGATATATATAGATATATATAAGAGATATATATATACACATAAAATACACACACACACACACATACATACACATATATATATATATATATATATACACATATATATACACATACACACACACACACACACATACATACACACATATATATATATATATATATATATATATATATATATACACATACACACACACACACACAAAATGAATGATAATGAATGTAAAGTGAATTAACTTGACTAAGTCTTGAGTAGGTTTCGATTTGTCCCGGTCTTATTCTTTACTCAGACTCTTGACTACAACACTATTTTAGACTGCTGCATAAAGACTTGTGTTTTGTTTTAAATCAGAAAAATAAAGCTTTTCTTTATTATTCTATAAAATACAAAAAAAAAGGCAGAAGTAATTTATATTACGGCACATGGAATAGTTAAGTTTACAGTTAGCTGAGTTCAGTTAACATGATGTAAGAATCAGTCTATCTGAAGCACACGCCATTCTTAACAATAATAGATCTGAGCAATGTATTTTCAATGCAACTTTTAAAAATATTAAATGATGTAGATTCATCAGAAGCTCTGGGAATAGGAACGTTCTCAGCCAAAGCAAGGATGTTGAGGTGTGCCATTGTTTCTACTATCAGAACAAGTAAGGGCAGTGTAAATCTCAAATATAATGTGCTATAGAAAATAACATGTGGTCACTTACAAGTGAACACAAAGACTCCATAATTATACCAGTCACCAAGCATGGAGATGCCAAAAATACAGTAGAAAGGGTTGCGGCTGCTGCCTGGCCCTGTTTTGTTTATATGTATGGAATGCTCTAGCTTTAAATGGGTGAAAGATGTAACAAGGAAGCATCCTTTTTCTGTAAATGTCAGCCAAGAAAAAAAAAGAACAACTTGGCAGATAGAAAGCTTTTAAATGGATGGGACTGCTAAGACTAGATAAAACCATAAGTAAACCAGTTTTGAGGAATTGCTGTATATATAAAAATGACACTTTACTGCCTGCAAGCCAAACCTTAAATGATAGGGCATGTGACTTTTTCCACTAAGATGGCAATACGATGCCTTTATTCAGCTCTGGCTGTGGTTTACCGGAGCGTGCGTTTGGTTAGGTTTATGACCTGCTAGTCTGGAGCGATTCTCTTGCATGCATCTGCTATCCTGAATATTCATCCTATACTGCCCTGAAATGTTCATTCTAAATGTCTAAATCCTTTCTCACCAGTCTAGATGGTGTCATTGTCCTTATTTTCCTGACTAAGCACATAATAGGCACTGCGGGCCTTTTTCCACTGCACAGTCAAAAACAGGATTTGGTTAGAAGAGTAACCACGAAACGTATGGTTCTAGTTCTTTGATTCCTGCTCGAGACAAAAGTGGATTGGTAATGACTTTAAATGGAAGCGCATCTTCATCATGGTGTGCAGTCATTTAACATGATGCAAGCGAGCAGATTTCATTTGTTCCCCTGGTATCCCAGAAAGTATGAAAGATTAAGTTATTAAGTAAGTAATAATATTCAGTTGTGTTGCCTCTGTGCTTAGGAAACCCTGGGATGATAGAATTTTTTAGAAATAAACATTTAAACAAATGTTTCTAAATGAAATGGGTACCTTGTGATCTGGAATGGGAACATTTGGTACCAGTCGTGGCTGGTGGTTTTAAATCTGAACAAATGTTTGTTAATATACACATACACAGACGACCCAAAACATTGAAACTACAAAGTAATGGAAAAAATATATAATATTAATTATTCCCAAAGCTTTCACAACAAATCTTCTCTACTTCTGCCTAGTGAAACAAGACTTTCTGAAGCTTTGCATAATTAAAACCAATCAATTTTTGAAACTGCCTCTGAAAAAAACTAAAAAGATCCTCACAAACACAATGATTTTGGATTTGAATATAAACCTTTTTTCTTAAATAAAGCAGTAAACTTAAAGTAACTTCCTCCAACACTGTAATGAGTGGCGGGTGCGTAAAATGATCCAGCATTACATACTATTGAGTGGCAAAAGTATGTGAACCTTTGCTTTTAGTATCTGGTGTGACTCCCCTGTGCAGCAATAACTGCAGTAGGAAATGTAAGTGCTGTAGTGAATCTCCTTAACTGGCCGTGGCAGAGGTCTAAACATGGGGAAAGGTCAAATTCAAAGAGGCTATACATGGAAACTATCTACAGAAAAACAGCAGCAATTGGACAGTAGTGGCCGGTACTGTTGTGGTTTCTCTCACTTCATCCTCGAGCAATTTTTCTGCAGTGAATAAACTCTAATAGCTGCTCAAGAGACTTTTGAAGTAAAATCTGCTCTATCTGTACGGTGATATGCAGTACCAGGACTTACCTAATGCCAAATGTCTTCTATTTGGCATCACACAGGACGATGGCTGCACCATGTCAGATTCCTCTCAAGGTTTTTTCCCTAGGCGTCTCAAAATGTTCCTTGACACTAATGTGTTTGGCTTGCTTAGTTGGGGTCTAAGCAAAAAACTCTGCAAAACTTTATAAAGCTATATAATAACCAAAAGCTAACAGACATACTAGACAAGAAATGCCATGAGCATAAAAATACAGATGCCAAAAATAATGTAGCATAAAAGGATGAGGAAAATGACTCATTATGAAGCCTTATTATGAACTGCTAAAAAATAATCAGAGCTGATAAGAACTACAGTGGTGCTTGAAAGTTTGTGAACCCTTTAGAATTTGCTATATTTCTGCATAAATATGACCTAAAACATCATCAGATTTTCACACAAGTCCTAAAAGTAGATAAAGAGAACCCGGTTAAACAAATGAGACCAAAATATTATACTTGGTCATTTATTTGTTGAGAAAAATTATGCAGTATTACATATTAGTGAGTGACAAAAGTATGTGAACCTTTGCTTTCAGTATCTGGTGTGACCCCCCTGTGCAGCAATAACTGCAACTAAATGTTTCCTGTAACTGTTGATCCTGCACACCAACTTAGAGGAACATTAGCCCATTCCTCCATACAGAACAGCTTCAGCTCTGGGATGTTGGTGGGTTTCCTCACATTAACTGCTCGCTTCAGGTCCTTCCACAACATTTTGATTGGATTAAGGTCAGGATTTTGACTTGGCCATTCCAAAACATTACCTTTATTCTTCTGTAACCATTCTTTCATAGAACGACTTGTGTGCTTAGGGTCGTTGTCTTGCTGCATGAGCCACCTTCTCTTGAGATTCAGTTCATGGACAGATATCCTGACATTTTCCTTTAGAAATCTCTGATATAATTCAGAATTCATTGTTCCATAAGTGATGGCAAGCCGTCTTTTAAACCAAAAAAGTTCTATTTTGGTCTCATCTGTCCACAAAACATTCTTCCAATAGCATGCTGGCTTGTCCACGTGATCTTAAGCAAACTGCAGACGAGCAGCAATGTTCTTTTTGGAAAGCAGTGGCTTTCTCCTTGTAACCCTGCCATGCGCACCATTGTTGTTCAGTGTTCTTCTGATGGTGGACTCATGAACATTAACATTGTCCAATGTGAGAGAGGCTTTCAGTTGCTTAGAAGTTACCCTGGGGTCTTTTGTGACATGTGAGATGGTTTTGTAACCTTTTCCAGCCTGATGAGCATCAACAACTGTTTTTTGAGGTTCTCGGAAATCTCCTTTGTTCGTGCCATGATACACTTCCACAACCATGTGTTGTGAAGAGCAGACTTTGATAGATCCCTGTTCTTTAAATAAAACAAGTTGCCCACTCACACCTGATTGTCATCTCATTGATAACACCTGACTCTAATTTCACCTTCAAATTAACTGCTAATCCTAGAGGTTCACATACTTTTGCCACCCACTAATATGTAATATTTGGATCATTTACCTTCAACAAATAAATGACCAAGTATAATATTGCTGTCTCATTTGTTTAACTGGGTTCTCTTTATGTAATTTTAGGACTTCTAAAGGGGTCATAAACTTTCAAGCACTATTGTATATATTAGATACACCTGTTCAACTCATCCTTAATGCAGATATCTAATCATCGGTTAAATGGCACAGCCTGTGAGTATTGAGTATTGTTGCTGACCATGTTCATCCTTTTATGACCACAGTCTAGCATCTTTGACGCGCCATGTCACAAATCTCATATCTCAAAGTGTTTTCTTGAACATAACAATGTGTTCCCACAGTCACCAGATCTCAGTCCAGTAGAACACCTTTGGGATGTGGTGGAACGGGAAAAATTTGCTGCAACAGCATGAAGCTATCATGTCAGTATGGACCATGATCTCTGAGGAATGTTTCCAGCACCTTGTTGAATCTATGCCACGAAGAATTAAGACAGCTCTAAAGGCAAAAAGGGGGTCCAACCCGCTAGTAGCAAAGTGTACTTAAAGTGGCTGGTATGTGTACATGTACACATGCACACATCAGTCTATATGTACACACAGTGAGTGGCCAATTTATTAGACACCTACCCTTACACATTTGGAGTTCTGCAGTTTCCCTGTATGAAAATTAGATGTGACCCCAGATCACTGCATAAACCTGCAAAAGTGTGAATACACATTAGAATGGCAAAATCTGAGTAACTGGTTTTCTGAGGCATGGTCATCAGTGCTATACCAGCCAGGGCCAGCATTTCAAAAAGTGTGGAGTTTGATGTCAAGTTTGTTTGTTTATTTGGCTTATTTAACATCGCTATCAGTGGCCATTTCTGCTACACACACAAGGTCACATTAAGACTAGTCATATACAGTATATACACTCAAGATATACACCCAATTTAGCGTAATCACTTTAACCTAACATGTCTTTGGACTGTGGGAGGAAACTGGAGTACCCGGAGTAAACCCACTCAGACATGGGGAGGACATGCACACTCCACATAGAAAAGACCCAGGACTTTCTTGCTGTGAGTCGGCGGTAGCTTGGTGGGGAGCCACCGCTGTGTGATCGAGTAAAAACATCCAGCGAAAGGGGACCCTGTGGACATTAACAACACATCAAAAGAATTCAGAGGACTTCTGAGTCATTGCAACTGACTCCAGCAAGTGCATAGCTCACCATAGCTAGCATGATGGACTATAAAAGCAAAATACTTAGTTCAAGTGTTGTTGCTGTGTACGAAAAACAGAAAGGCAAGACTCCAGTGCGCAAAACTGGATCAGTGAAGAGTGGAAAAACATCGACTGATCAGATGAATCCAAATTTCTGTTGCACCATGCTGCTGGAGGGTCAGAATTTACAGCATGAAACGATGAACCCTTCCCGTCAGGTGTCACTTTAAATACATCTCATTTTTTGAGATTTCACCTTAGCCTCGCTTATTCCACGTTCGTCAGCCAGTCTGGAGCGGCTGTGACGCTGCTTCGCGTTGGAGTGAAAACGAGCTGGGTGTTGGAGGAGAGGCGACACGTGGCCTGTTCAAGCTTCTCCAGCCCGAGGGCCTCACAGAGAGACTGGCTGATGTCTGTACCACATCATAGGGTGTGCGTCTGTGTGTGTGTACATGGGAGTGTGTGTTTGCTGCCAGTTTGCCTCTTATCCTGCCCAGATCCTAGACGTTAATTTCATTTCCAAAGCTTTACTGTTTGCTCCCTTTTTCCATCAAGCTGACAGATCCTCCAGCAAGCCCTCTGCAAATCCCTTTACTCTGCTCCTCTGAGAGCGCCAGTCATCTGGAGTTTCTCTCACACACACGGCAGACAGTTCAGGCCGAAATGCAATACACAAGTGGCCAAGCATAAAGTTACAAAAAGCACCTGGCTCCCTTTGCCTGCCTTGATTTTGTCATTTTGAAACCTGCAATGAGGGCTTGTTTGAATTTGGGTCATATGCATGATATGGTCATTTAGCCAGATGATACCTTCTATGCATCTCCGTGCACATTAAAAAGACTCGCTCACAGCACTCTTTTGGCTGCTCCTAGTTGGCCGTGGCGAATCAGCCCATAGTACATTCGCCTCAGGTTTTATACTGGATATCCTTCCTCACGCAACCCTCCCTATTTATCCGGACTTGAGACGGGCCTGGGAGTGTATCCCCAGTAGTTCGATTTTTCTGTAAAGTTGCTAGCCCCATCCAGAATTGATTGTTGGATCTCTGACACTGTTGTTCCCAGCAACTGCATATAGCCACTGAGCCATCGAGGCTGCAAAACTTTTTAGATACTTATAATAAGGCTTAAGGCAGACGCTGATTTTTTCAGCAACGTTTAAAGTCATGTCTTGCCCATGATACTACTCAATACATGCATGCGCCATTTTACATCCGCATTACATTCTGTGAAACAGGACGTTAACTGAAATGGATGTTGACTGGATATTACCACAGTCACATAGTCTGTTTAGGCTACTGTAATGTAAATATAAAGGGTATTTTCACACTGCAAAAAAATAAATCTTAGCAATTGAAATAATCTTATATCAAGGCAATAAATCTCGTTTTTTATCTCCGATAAGAATTTTTGGCTTACAAGGGACTGAAAGTGTAAGATTATTTTGCTCATTTTTTAGAAAAAATTACCTTGATCGCCCTCACTTAGAAATTTTACCCCATTTAAAGAAATTCAGGGCTCAAATTAGGAAGAAAAAGTCACCGGTCACGTTATTCTGTTTCTTCTGTCTTAATTTGAGATATAAAATATGGGCTATTCACTTGATTTGAGGATTAGTATTCATTTTATTATTTACTTATTTTAAGAAATCTTACTAAGTAAAATTTGCTTACCCCATTGGTAGATTTGTTTTAATCAAATTTTTGAAATATTTTGCTAGTTTTTGTAAACTGATTTTTTGCAAGAAAACTGCATGCCAACGATACATAAATGCATCCGATGTAAACATCCGTCTGAATGCTAAACGTTTTTAATGCATGAAATTGTACAATATTTATAGAAAAATACAGTAATGTACTGTTATGACACTGTCTAGGTGAAAGCCATAACACTTAAGAGGATGGTATGACTGACCTGATACTTTTGTTGGACAGAAGCCAAAAATACATTGATAGACAATATTATGCTCAACATGGAAGATCAGCCGAATTAAACAGAGACTCAACAGGTGAATGTGAACCAGTTTATATAGTTATATTTTAGAGAAAAAATACAGGTAGTGGTGGGACAAACAAAGGAGTACTACTTACAATAGGACAGGCACAAGTAAGTAGCTGAAATTAATACAAACAAACACGAGTCATTTACACAAAACGTTTCCAAACTGAGTCAGAACAGTCTCTAGTCCAAATGTGAGCTAATGAGCAATGAGCACAGGACCAGTTAGGTTGCAAGCTGTCGAGTGAATGACCGATTTCTGCTCTTTAACTCCCACCTCTGCTCATGAATCTGCAACATTGGCTGGCTTGTGTGACCAGCTGGGCAGAAGTAGTAAAATGCACGGCACTAGTGTGCATCAAAATAATAATAAGCTTCCATTACATAAATAAGCAACTAACATAGGAATATGCAATAATTATAATTTTTAAGACCACGCATATCTGTACTTGAGATCAGTCTTCAGGTGAGCAACCTCTCAGAGTTTGCTAGATGTTACTATATGCAACTTTGACTAGAACCAGGATCTATGATCAGTTAAGAAAAACAGAGCTCAAATTCGGAAGGAAGGACAGTTATACAGAAAATAGCCTAATCTTACATCTGGTGGAGGATCTGTGGTGTTATGCATTTTCCAAAGACCCTGGGAACCATGTTCAGATACATGGCATCATGTACTCCATGTAGTGCCAGGAGATTTTAATCACCATCTGTCTGTCTCTGCCAAGAAACTACAACTGATCCAAACCATATGCCCAAATTGACACAAAAATGGTCCCATAAACCAGACCGTCTCAAATGGATGCCTCACTCCCCTGACCAAAACACCATGGAAAACCTGTACGTGAACTTAAAAGGGGAGTCCACAAGAGAGAACAGAACCCTGGAGGATCTGGACTATTTACTAAGAGTATTTAAGCTATATGATTCATCTTAAAATAGACATCATTGTGTATGGCCCCTGAAATTAAGCCAGCCATATCAACTACAATTACTTCTGACCAATGTGAGCTTTTTGTAGCACTTAGCGAACTGTCCTGCTACCATGGGATGGCAAGAGAACATTTCTGATTTGCATATTCATGGATTCTCATAGCTCAAGGTAGAATTGTTCAGAGGTCAGCTTTGTTGTTTCTGGCAATAAAAACAATAATACAAAATGGTTTATTAATATACACATTGTTTTATTCATCTCATCACAAATTCTTTACATAACCAACAACAAAATGCTCATACAGCTGTGCCTTTTAACATCCATCTGATCAACATCCGTCCGCATTAATGGCCAAGGTCTTAAAAATTATAAGAAATTATAGGAAATAAAAATCTGTCTTTTAACCCGGGACATTGTGGCTGTAAACAGCTGGTCGCCTCAAGAGCCAATCAACGCTGTGGGGCAAAAAGCAGAGGTGGGAGTTAAAGTGCGGAAGTCCGTCATTTGTGTGTGTGTGTGTTTGTGTAACTAGCTTACCAGTTGTGTACTCATTTGCTTGTTAGCTCACATTTGAACCAGAACTTGGTTGATGTGTTTAGAGACGTTTTTGTGACTCATGTTACTCATGTTTGTGTTAATGCCGTTCCTCTATTTATTTGTAACAAGCTGTAAATGGAATTTGTAAGTGTACTTCTTTGTTTGTCTCCCCACTATCTGAAATTCTCTCTAACCTATAACTATATAAACTGGTTCACATTCACTCGTTGAGTCTCTGATTCATCTGGCTGATCTTCCCTGTTTCTTGTGATACCATCTATCAATGTGTTTTTGGCTTCTGTCAAGCAAAAGTGTCAGGGTTATTATATCATCCTCTTAAGCGTTATGACTTTCCCCTGGATAGAATTGTAACAGTATTTCAGAAATGTATTTTCTATAATTATTGTGCATTTCCATAAATAAAAAAATCAGTTGGCACAATGGATGCTGTGTAGACAGTGGGTTCCACTTGTGTTTTCAGCGGTATCTCTGACACATTTATGTATCATTTGCATGTAGTTTTCTTGTGACTATGGTCCATTTCAGACAATGTGCTCTTTCACAGAGCGTAATGTGGTCATTAAATGGTGCATAGCTTACCTGTGCACGCATCCATACTCAGAATAAGCTGTACATAGAGATTAGGCTACCAAACACTGAACTATTTCTTTCCTTTCTATGAATTCAACACACTGAGCTTTTTGTCCCCATGTCTGCAGAATCACTTTCCTTTAGCCAAGATGTAAGCGACCCTAGAAGCAAACTGTGAACTTGAACCACCAAGTCCCAAAGCCAAAGACAACAAACGAGAGCGGTAAACGATGTGGCTTTGTGGTCCAGTTCACAAACACAAATCCAAGCTGTCGGCAGATGTATCATGGCTCGCTTGAATATCCTCACTGTGCGTTGTGTAACGGATCCCAATATCTCTTTCACCGTGCAGCTGAAAGACGGTGAGGACACAGTGGATTTTCCTTATCGTTCTCCAGAGGTCATGGCCTGTGATATTTCCTCAGCTCAAGCCAAAACACAGCAGTGTTTCACTTTCTTCTTTGCTCGTGCAAAAACAAACCATGACCAAAAAAAACACACATTCCAGAAGTGACCGATTAAAGCTTTTGTTGATTGTTTTATATATTCTTGGATCATAAAAAAATTACTTTACACCCATGGTTACAGATAGCTACTGGATGTGTGCATATACTCACTCACTTTCTACACCTGCTTAATCCAGTTCAGGGTTGTGTGCATGTGTCAGTCGCAACGCACACACACAATTGTAGAGACACCAGATGACCTAACTAGTCTTTGTGATGTGGTAGGAAAGCTGAGTGCCCAGAGAAAGCCAATGCAGACCCAGAGACAACATACACACTCCAACACAGACTGAGGTCAGGCCGGGACTTAAACCTCTTGAGCAAGTCTCTGGGGCCATGAGGCAACAGTGTCTGTCTGATACTGAAATCCCAGTCATGCCAAGTTACTTTGGTAGCAGTTAGAGACTTATGCAAACATACGAACATTCCTAGTCAACCGATAAGCCACCACAACCTCCACAGATATATGAATATGCCTGAATTTGCCATTTGGAAACATTAATTCACCTTCTAATCCGCTTTATCCTGGACAGAGTCTGGATGAGTCGGTGCCTAGCCGACGATATAAGACGCAGGGACAACCATAGACAGGACGCCAAACCACTGTAGAGTACACTCATATACACTAGGGGCACTTTCAGCATAATCAGTTAACCTAAAGCATGTCTTTGGACTGTGGGAAACCAGAGCACCCGGAGTAAACCCATGCAGATACGGGACATGCAGACGTAGTGCTGTTTTGTACTGAGAACAAACTTAAATATGACATATTTCTACAAATTTTAATGCATACATATCAACATATTTAATCTGGCACCTTACCACTGATGCACTGGTGCTTATTAAGGGTTAAAAAAAACCCAAGTAATTTGATCAGTGCCTATAGGCAGATGACTTAGAAATGGCAGAATGATGGTTGGCATGGTGGCTTGGTGGGTAGCACTGTCACCTATTGTCAGCAAGGCACCGGCTTTCCCCCGACCCTGACCAGGACTAAGCAGATTAGAAAGTGAATGAATGAATGTTTCCAAATAGCACATTCAGGTATATTCATACATCTATGGAAATTGTGGTGGTTTAGCGATTAAGATGCTGGACTGCACCAGAGGCGGTCCTGGGTTCAAATCCCACTTCTGCCAAGCCGCCACTGTTGGGTCCTTGAGCAAGGCCCTTAGCCTACAATTGCTTAGAGTGAAAGACTGTATTGTAACTCAATTATACAGTGGGGCAAAAAAGTATTTAGTCAGCCACTGATTGTGCAAGTTCTCCTACTTAGAAAGATGACAGAGGTCTGTAATTTTCATCATAGGTACACTTCAACTATGAGAGACAAAATGAGAAAAAAAGCCAAGAAATCACATTGTAGGATTTTAAAGAATTTAAGTGTACATCATGCGTTGAAAAAATAAGTATTGCGTTCACCACAAGGGCAGATTTCTGGCTCTCACAGACCTGTCAAAAACTTCTTTAAAAGTCTTCTGTCCCTCACTTGTTACCTGTTAATGGCACCTGTTTGACCTTCGATTCTGTATATAAAAGACACCCTGTCCACAGCTCAAACGTCAGACTCCAAACTCAAGAACAAAGAAGCTTGTCGAAGGACACCAGAACCAAAATTGTAGACCTGACACCAGGGCTGGCAAGAGTGAATCTACACTAGGCAAGCAGGATGATGGTGTGAAGTGAAGAAATCAACTGTGGGAAGCAATTGTAAGGAAAGAAAAATGGAAGACCATACAAGACCATATTGACAATCTCCTCGATCTGGAGGGCCCCATGCAAGGATCTCATCCCATGGGCGGTCAAAAATGATCATGAGAACGGTGGTGGAGGCAAAAAAAAATCCAGAACTACATGGAGGGACCTGCTGAAACGACCTGCAGAGAGCTGGGACCCAAAGCTAGTAAGTAACAAAGGGCTCCCATCAAGTATAACACACATTGCCGAGAGGGACTCAGATTCTGCAGTGCCAGGCGTGTCCCCCTGCTTAAACGCCAGTTACATGTCCAGGCCTGTCTTGAAAAGTTTGCCAGAAAGGAAAAGCTATGGATGATCCGAAAGAGGATTTGGAGAGGAGAATATCATGTGGTCAAGATGTGTGAAACCAAAAATGAACCTTTTTGGTAAATACTCAACTCGTTCGTATTTGGAGGAGAAAGGAAGCCTGCCGAGTATTTGGAGGAAGAAGAATGCCGAGTTGCATCCCAAGAACACCATACCTACTGTGAAGCATGGGGGTGGAAACATTATGCTTTGGGGCTGTTTTTCTGCAAAGGGGACAGGACAACTGATCCATGTTAAGGGAAGAATGAACAGGGCCATGTATCGTGAGATTTTAAGGCAAAACCTCCTTCCATCAGTGAGAGCATTGAAGATGGAATGTGGCTGGGTCTTCCAGCATGACAATGATCCCAAACACACCGCTCGGGCAACGAAGGAGTGGCTCCGTAAAAAGCATTTCAAGGTCCTGGAGTGGCCTAGCCAGTCTCCAGACCTCAACCCCATAGAAGATTTGTGGATGGAGTTGAAAAACTGTTGCCCCAAAACATCACTGCTCTAGAGGAGATCTGCATGGAGGAATGGGCCAAAATACCAGCTACAGTGTGTGCAAAGCTGGTGAAGACTTCCAGGAAACGTTTGACCTCTGTCATTGCCAAAAAAGGTTATGTTACAAAGTATTGAGTTGAACCAAATTTATTGACCAGATACTTATTTTCCACCATAATTTACAATTAAAGTCTTTAAAAATCCTACAATGTGATTTCCTGGATTTTTTTTTTCTCATTTTTCTCTCATAGTTGAATGGGTAATGTTTAGAACTGTATTTAGATTTTTAATAGCTTTTAAAACGCTAAACAATCGGTGAGTACAGATTACTGTGGGTAAATGCATTTGCCTAGAAGTGTCTGAACTGAAACTGTACATTGTATCACCATGATTCACAGACTGACTCCTGTTTTATACCACTACAAATCAATTTACAGCTTTTACTGTGCAATAAAGGAGAAACTAAATGAGTAAAATGCCATCTGGAACCTTAAAAACTGACATTAAAAACCTTAAAAACTGAGTCACTGACATGTTGCGCACTTTTTTACTTCTACTTTTGTGTGTGTGTAATTGGGAAATATGAGATTGTGTCTCTTAGCTTTACACTCGTCGTGTGTAAGTAGTCATCTGTGAAGGCAGTCGCCGTGGGTTCGGCAGGAAGGCTACATCTGGAAACAACTACCAGACAGAATTCTTTTCCGTCCCCAGGCTGGTGCCGAGGATGGGGGATGGGCAGCCAGGTAAAGACCAGAAGAGCAGACCAACAGAAACAAGGCCAATACTCACACTGAGTTGTTTTTGGGTATAACATTAGGGAAAACCATTAAAGCGGTTCACTGGACAGCCTGCAGGCAATGTGCTGACTTTAAAAAACAAATTAAAAGGAAAAATTGAGGTTAAGGTATAAAACAATGAGTTTTAGTGGCCATATTCCCATATCCATATTACTTTGAGTGCTGAGAAAGAAAACCGGGGGCAGATTTTGGGTGGTGTTTGGATGACAGCATGATATGAAAGCTTCTTGTCAGGTTTCCTGTGGAAAGAGTGAGCTAATGTAACTCCTGCTTCTCTCACATCTCTTAAATGCTTCAGATTTACTGTTTTACTGTTTAGGAAGTGTTTTTGATGGGAGCCTATGGTCATTTACCTCACTGGTGCCACAACAAATCCCCCTACTTAAGCTAAATTAACCCAAACAACCCTGTATAAAGAATTGAAATAATCTCAATAGAAGGAACACATGGGTGAATGACATGGTTAGAGATGTACATGCAGACAAACACTCAAGAGCTGGTTTACATGGAATTTTAGACACAATCTGGAAGTCTATGTAAAACACAGGAGTGAAAACTTCAGCACATGAAGCTAAATGTTAAGTAGTAGTCACAGGAGAGAGAATTATTGGGTCAAGCAAAATGTCATTAAAGCCCGACATAATGTCATTAAAGTCACGCATAAGACGCCATATAAAAGTCCAGCTGTGTTTGCTTAAAAACATTTAGCTTGAATGTTCCTAAGCAATACATTAGTGTCAGACATTATAAACACACACTCGTAGTACACATGCTGGGAAGCACGTAATAAGACCTGTCGGGAGTTGGTATGAATCAGACACCAAACTTTATTGCTGTCTCTTATGGTCTGGTTTACTGCACACAGAATCTGAATGTTTATTCAAGTAAAATGGAACGGCTTTCTATTATCCAGTACCAAAGATCCCAGTCACAGTATCAAATTATTCTAGATGCTGTAAAAGAAAATTCCACTCCTGAGGTTACAGTAACCAAAAGTAATCAACATTGCAGTTCTGATCTCAACAAAGAGCACTGCTGTAGTACCACAGGCCTTTGTTTTAATGCTCAAGGCACAAGTACCAAATATTCCACTGTACCACCTCTTCTCACGCTATGAATCTCATCATACACCCTGCAAATATTTATTACATTTATATTATTTATCCAGAGTGACTTACAACTGATACAATCCAAGACATTGTGGGCTAAGGGCCTTGCTCAAGGACCAAACAGAGGTGGCATTTGGACCCTGATCCTTCTGGTCCAGAGTCCAGTACCTTAACCGCTAGGCTACCACAGTCTTTTATAGCCAGATCATCCTCGTACAATGCTATGTGTAGGAAGTTACTACCCCCTTAAACATCCAAGGTGACTATTTTTGCCTGGAGAGCTCATAATGTGACATTTCTGCTAGCCGTCAACGTGCCACTGCACTCAAAGACAACCAATGACAAATTTCAGCTGTGTCCAAAAATTTTGGATTCAAACTTGTGTTATTTCTCCATTCAAATGCTAAGAAGGTACAACTAGGAGGGGCTGCAGCTCCAGTAGCACAACCTTTCCCATGCCTGTGATCCTAAAGATCTACAGGTTTCTTTCTTCTCATAAAGGGAAGCCACCCTTACTGTAAATGAGCACCAAGTGCTAGAACCCTAGATGTCTTTATTTTCTAATGTTGTTGCCTAACAAACTTTGGTGCAGGGCTCAAAGGACACATTTCCTGGATTTTTAAAGGAATCTTGTAAGGGAGAGGAAACTCCCTGCTGTTAGTCCAACCCAACAGCATGATGGTGGGCCAAAGCCAAGCCTCTTTCATCTTTAGAAGGTCTAAAGATTTCACCTTGGCTTTCGCTTTTAACTTGGCGACAAGAAAGCCTCCCTGTTAAAAAGGAAGGGTTGGAGCCACACCCCGGGCCTCAAATGCCAAAAGCCAAAAGCCAAATCACACAGATGCAGTGGATGTCGTGAGGTCTCAAATCTCTTTATGGAGTTGGAGAGAACACTGGAAGTTGAATAACCTCTTCAACTTGTATAGCAACGCAACTTTAGGGCCGTGCACGTCACACGCGAGAAGATGGGTGGAGCCCTGTGCAATTTCGACAAGAATGGCTCTAGTGTTTCAGCCAGCCTGTTTTGACTACATTCTAAATGATCAACAGATGGGTTGGATTTTGTTCCCCTAATAAAAACCGAATCCTCTCCAAATCCTGGGTTAGAAGATGGAATGAATGTGTTACAGAGAAAACACTCGAATCATCTTGTGTCAACTTTTTTGACACATACTTTAGCTCACTGTCCAAAGTTTTAATTTAGTCGTCACACCAGGCTTTTTCTGGGAAGGAAAGTAAAAAGCTGAACATTTATAACGAGAAATTATGCAAATAACCAGACGGCAATACGGTTTGTTCACGTGATTTGCCATCGCGTTGCAATAAAGGGGAGCGTATATATTGAGACAAAACTTGAAAATACAGGAAACTAAATGAATCTGCTGAGAGACTGAGTGTCATTTCATCCTCCCCTGACAGTAGGAGTTCCCCCACATTTACAGCTGATTTTCCATATGACTCTCTGTTTGGCAGGAAAACTTCAAACTTGTCCTTCGTGCCCTTTTTTCCCCTGATTACACAACTTGTGTGGTGGAGAGAACAAGCTTTACTACTGTATCTGTTTAAAGGGTTTAGAAGAAACTGGGCTCCTAATTCCACACCAAATCAAAATACAGCAAGCGAAAGTCAAGAATATCAGCTCTAATGGTAACCGAGTAGTAACTGAAATTCAGTGATTTTCAAATAAAATAAAACAAATAAATAATACAAAATGGTCTGCTTTTTGCTTTATAAAAGTGAGGAGAGAACGCTTTAATTATACAAAACCGAAATGATAAAGCCAATTATGTGGAACACTGTGAAATTTTTTTTATACTTTTTACCAATTTAACTGGAAACCTACTATATATATCCTCACACTTTGACGTTCTTCTGGTTCCAGCTTCTCTCAAGCTGCTCTTCTGCCATCAGTTCCTTGCCCTTACCATCCAACAAAACGTTCCTGCTGAGGACACAAGATCCAACAGTAACTCTGTTTACTGGACTAAATAATGCCGATACGAATATTATATGCGTTATTTTATTATATATTTTATTTATATACACTATTTCCTTATATGCCATAGTTTTATGTTCTCCATTTTATTATACTCTTCACAATATTGTTTTCTCTTTAGTTTATTATAGTTTCCATATTACAATTTGTCAGTTATATATATATTTTTAATATTTTTTTCTCTTAAGCTTCTGTTTATTACAACTATTACTACAAACTTATTAATTAGGTAACTTCGTTTAATTCTTTCTTATATCACCTAGGCTGACCAAGGTGGTTGGGTTCTTTTTTGATTCTTGGTCCCAAGGTCTTCCAAGGTTTCTTATTTGTAACATTAAGAGGGATTTTCCTTGCCACTGTCGCACTAGACTTGGTCAGTTAGACCTAGATATTTGTAAAGCTGCTTTGAGACAATGGTCCACTGTCAAAAATGCTATAGAAATAAATTGGAATTTGACTTTTAGGTATTCAGTTACTGACTGTAGATCAGCTGTTACTATAGACATTAGTTTTTTTTCATAGGTAGAAAGCGGCCTCCACACAAGTTTGGTTAAAAATTGCTTGGGCGTTGGACGATTCTTATTACAGCATCAGCAGTGACATAGTAGTAAAAGTATATTGTGCTGTTGTGTTGGTCCAAGTGTGTGGGTGGGGATGCCAGACTGGGCTGTGCCTCAATCCTCTATGGTCACAGGTTGTGAATCCTTCCCTTAGACAGGCAGAGCTGGGAGTTCACTGTCAGAGTTTTGTGGTGATCTGAGATTTTGGGATGCCGCCTTATTGCCTCTCATTTGCAAAGACTCAGGTGTGTTGGTTGTTTCTGCTGACATGATCCCACTTAGCTGTGTTACCTTCTGGTTTAGCTATGCTGTTATAGTTTGTGCTGCTGGACTCGCACAGACTTGGCACAAATGTGGTCTGTTTATAGACTCCGTGTTCTTACCGTCTATAGCTACATGTTCTGTTTTCTCGCCAAGCTGTTCTTCTGGCACCAGTTGCAGCTATCATACCCTTAACTCAGACCACATCAGAGGGCCCTAACTCCCCTCAACTGTTGACTGAGGATGCTGTGCCAAGTTATTCTAATACATTTCATTTCTATGCCACCGAATTCTTACATCTAACATCTAGGCTACCTAAGGAGATCCTTTTTTGACTCTTGGTCCTTCTATGGTTTCTTCCTCATCACATATAGGGAGTTTTTCCTTACCACCCTAGGCTTGCTCAGTTTGGGCTGTGGGCCTAGATGCTCATAAAACTGCTTTTAGAGCTTTAAGACAATGCTCCATTGTAAAACATGCCCTATAAATAAATTAGGCTCAAGTTGACGGTTAGGGGTACAACAGTGTCACTAGGTTTTAAACACTTTTGGAACGGTAGTATCAAAGAAACCCTCTTTTCTGAATGGGGGCAGGGTGAAAAGGCTAAGATATGCTAAAGCGTGCAAAAAGTATAAAAGAGTGACGAATCCAAGATTGAAATTTTTGGATCCGATCTTTGAGAATATGTAATATATGGCCATTATACCAATCCTAAAACAACAATTCTAATGGTGGCCTAAGACTTTGCACAGTTCTGTAGATAAACACGCACACCCCCAGATTGGTAGCAATTGTGTGGAATTGGCTTTGTTTAAATTTGGGAGAAAACTATGTAAACAAGTTGCCAAGACTTGTGGGAAAATATTCAGAAAATAGTCATTAGAAGGTGGTCTGACAATAATATTTCTGTCTGAAAGAGATTGAGTTTAGTTTGGACAAATGCATACATTTTACCTTAAAAAAAAAAAATCACAAAATGAAATCATGTCTAGCTAGATTATGTCTGCTGTCTGTTTTCTCCTAGGAGAGGTTCCAGAGCCCTGTGACCCTGACTGGGAGAAAGCAGGGTTAAAATATAAAATTCTAAAAATAACACATAACTACAATATGGCAGCATGGTGCCTCAGTGCTTAGTGCTGTCTCCTCAAAGCTCCAGAGACCCAGGTTTGTGAGGTACAGATACTCTGGTTTCCTCCCACAGATACTAGATCAAGATTGTAGAGCAACTCTCTGTATCGGACTACATGATGCCAATATGCATATTTATACGTTATTTTATTTGAACTATCACTATAAGACTTATTTTATTACAGAAATTAGTTTCACTCTGACATTTATCATCTACCCAGGAGGTTGGGTCCCTTTTTGAGTCTTGGTCCTCCCAAGGTTTCTTCCTCATGGGAGAAAACTATTGTAAAAAGCTCCATTGTAAAAAGCGCTATATAAATAAATCTGACTTGACATTCCAAAGATACGCATAAGGTCAGCCTGTATCTCTAAAGTGTTTCAGTGTGAGAGAGTGCATGTGTGTAATTCTATGAACTGGCTCCCTTGCTGGGCTTCGTTCCCGTCTTGTGCCCCATACTGCTGGATAAACACGGGTCCTCTGCAACCCTTATTAGCTTAAAACAGGTATATAAAAATAAATGAATGAATAACTACAATGGTGAAAGTGATCAAACGTATGTCCTGGCTTGTCAAATACCGAGATTTTCATGTTGGGCTTTGTGGGGTATTTGGCAATAGGATGTGGGGATATTTGGGATTTACAGTTGCTTGGCTCTGTTGGGTAGCTCTGAGAGGTGTTAGACTATAGGAGAATTTACAGTGGTGTGTAAAAGTGTTTGCCTCCTTCCTGATTTCCTATTTTTGTTTCGGAACATCAAACCAATTTAAATATTAGTCAAAGACAATACAAGTAAACACAACATGCAGTTTTTAAATTAAGGTGTTTTATTATTAAGGGAGAAAAAAAATCCAAACCTACATGGCCCTGTGTGAAAAAGTGATTGGGCCACCCTTAGCAGCAACAACTGCAACCAAGCGTTTGCGATAATTTGCAATGGGTCTTTCATAGCGTTGTGGGGCAATTTTGGCCACTCATCGTTGCAGAATTGTTGTAATTCAGCCACTTTGGAGGGTTTGAGAGCATGAATGGCCTTTTTAAGGTCATGCCACAGCATCTCAATAGGATTCAGGTCAGGACTTTGACTAGGCCACTCCAAAGTCTTCATTTTGTTTTTCTTCAGCCATTCAGAGGTGGACTTGCTGGTGTGTTTTGGAGTGGCCGGCCAACCAAGATTACCCCAAGAGCACAGCGACGACTCATCCAAGAGTTCACAAAAGACCCCACAACAACATCTAAAGAACTGCAGGCCTCACTTGCCTCAGTTAAGGTCAGTGTTCATGCCTCCACCATAAGAAAGAGACTGGGCAAAATGGCCTGCATGGCAGAGTTCAAAGACGAAAACTACTGCGGCTCAATTTTTCCAGAACACATCTTGATGATCCCAAGACTTTTGGGAAAACATTCTGTGGACTGATGAGACAAAAGTTGAACTCTTTGGAAGGTGTGTCCCATTACATCTGGCGTAAAAGTAACACAGCATTTCAGAAAAATAACATTATAGTAACAGTAAAATATGGTGGTGGTAGTGTGATGGTCTGGGGCTGTTTTTCTGCTTCAGGACCTGGAAGACTTGCTGTGATAAATGGAACTATGAATTCTGCTGTCTACCAAAAAATCCTGAAGGAGAATGTCTGGCCATCTGTTTGTGACCTCAAACTGAAAGAACTTGGGTTCGGCAGCAGGACAATTATCCAAAACACACCAGCAAGTCCACCTCTGAATGGCTGAAGAAAATCAAAATGAAGACTTGAGTGACCTAGTCCTGACCTGATTCCTATTGAGATGCTGTGGCATGACCTTAAAAAGGCCGTTCATGCTCAAAAACCCTCCAATGTGGCTGAATTACAACAATTCTGCAAAGATGAGTGGCCAGAATTGCTCAACAATGCTGTGAAAGACTCATTGCAAGTTATCCCAAACGCATGGTTGCAGTTGTTGCTGCTAAGGGTGACCCAATCACCTTTTCACACAGGGACATGTAGGTTTGGATTTTTTTCTCCCTTAATAATAAACACTTTCATTTAAAAACTGCATTTGGTGTTTACTTGTATTGTCATTGACTAATATTTAAATTGGTTTGATGTTCTGAGACACAAGTGTGACAACATGCAAAAAAATAGGAAATCAGGAAGGGGGCAAACACTTTTTCACACCACTATGGTTGAGGAGCTTTGTTGGGTATTTAGGGTTTTGGGTTATTTGGCTCTGTGGAACATTTAAGTTTGACAGAGATTAGGCTGTAGGAGGGTTGATAGGTGTTAGACTGTGGGGGGATTTAGGGTTGAGGGGCATTTGGCTGTAGGGGTTTCAGTTTTGGGAGTATTTAGAAATAAGGGGTATTTTCTGTGTAGGAGAAAGAGTTATGTATCTGTGGGGGTATTTATAGTTCAAAAGGTATGTGTTGGTGGGGTTAGTTATTGTTCAGAGCATTTGTTTGTGGGAGTATTTATTTACAGTTAACAATAGAGGGTGGATTAGGAAGCAAATAATTTGAGAGCAAATCAGTTAAAGGGAGGAATTCTGCATGCAGCTCAATTCAGTACTTCCTATACAAATAAAATCTGTTTCTGAAAAAGCATGATAAGTCTAATCGCTGAAAAATGAACCAGCACTTTGAGTATGGGTATTTAGGGTTGATGGGTTGAGGTTGCTCCCTGTTGACCTCCCTTTTCTTAGACACAGCCAATTGTGCCTGTGATCAACCCAGCCAAGAGCCACCACTGGAACTTGAAACTAAGTCTCTGAGATGGTTGACTAGCAAACTCCCGTTGCACCACCCAAGCTCCTTGAAGATGACGATGATAATAATATTTATTTGATTTAGCAGATTTAATTGTCACTATAGCAGCGTCACTGGGGACATTACACCAGTACTGAGAATACTCAAGGGTGTCTCCTGCAGGCATCATCGGATATGCCAGAGGGAGTCCAACACTGCAACAACGACTCTTGCTGGGCCTGTGTTGGACTGGTGGCCAGCTGGGTTTTCTTTGAATACTTTGGGTTCCACACATTCCAGATACATGCATTATGTCAAATGGCATCTCTACAGTGTCGTATTGTGAGTGAGTGAGCATGCCCAGCGATGGATTGGTACCTTGTCCAAGGTTTATTCCTCCATTGATTCCTGTGCTGGATAGACCTTAGGTCCTTAGTGACATTTATTAAATTAAGGGGACATGGAAATGAATGAATAAGAAGTAGGGCAAAAGCTTGTGAACTTGTTGTCCATGTATTTTGTATTGAGGAGCATTTTGCTTTGTGGAGTATTCATTTTAAATGACATTAGTCTGTGGGGAAACTTAGGGTAGTGGATTATTTGGCTCTGAGGGGTATTTAAGGTTGAAGGGCATTAGATTCTGGGGATTTTTAGGGTTAAGAGGATTTTGACTGTAGGGGGCTTTGCTTTTGGTGGGTATGTATAGGTAATGTTTGGGAGGGATGTCTGGTTAAAGGGTATTTATAGGTCAAATGTCCGTGGGGGTAATTATTGTTGAGAGCATTTGTTTGTGGGAGTGTTTATTTGCAGTGAATGAGAGAGGGTGGATTAGGATGTAAATAATTTGAGAGCAGAAGCAGAGAAAGGGAGGAATTCTGCAGCTCAGTTCTGTCATTACTTCCTACACAAATAAAATGTTTCTGACATGGCACAGGAAGTCCAGTTGCTTCAAAAAGAAGCAGAACATCTTTGGTTTTATATATATGAGCTTGAATCGTTCATTCATTTTTTTTAAAAACTGGGTTAAACCAAGGCCATGGGGAGCCAGGGTGCCAGTCAAACACGGGTCACATGCACATATACTCACAGTGGCCCTCATGAGATGCCAATATACCTGAAACATCTTTATGTGAGAGGAAACTAGCATACCCAACGAAAACCCAGACAGACATTGGCGACAGTGCTAAATGCTGCACCACCATGCTATCCTGTGTTATGGTTCATGAGATAAAAAGACCTGAGGTCAGGATAAGCCTGAATGTTAAAAACACGTAATATTCAAGCAATATAATAAACAAGCTTGTCTGAAATGAGCTCCTTAAACCCCAATGTGTTCATGGTCTGTCAGACCAGTAATAGGTTTAAAGCAGTCAATCAAACAAGGGGCGAAGAGTAAACCGGCAGTACTGTAGAGTTTTTAGAGACTTGCTAATATGCTTAAAATTAAAAGTTTAACATAGCTTCATGTAACAAAACAATTATTAGATTACTAATCTCCCCCTAGGAAAGTACATAAATCTATAATTATAACAAGTAAACAGGTTTAACAAGTAGGTTTTCAATCTGCATTTAAAACTACTATAGTGCTTAGGATTGACGTATGACAAAGCTCTCAGCTCCAGTAACTATGCAACCCTGTGTACCTCACTGATTCAACAATAAAAAGACCTTGCCAGTAACTACATTACTACAGCACTCGACACAAGTGCCTCATAAAAGAGCAGATGCGCCAGTGACAGCGTCCGCTCTCTGTGAGCTTGCTGAATAACAAAAGTGTACTTTTCTATGTTTGATTAATTTGATTACACTGGCGAGAATTTCTTCTTTTTAGACAAACTGTGTATGTTTAGTCTTTCACTGAGTGCTTTGGCTTTGTTTCAAGGATTCCCCAGGGGTTGTGGACCACAGAGGTATTTCAACATAGCTTCTAAAGAATATACAATACTGTGCAAATGTCTTAGCCACCATTGTTTTTGCAATGGTGTAATGACTATATATATATATAATTATTTCTCAATGTCTTTAGTAGAATGCGACCTGGAAATTCGTATGCAGTATTTAAAAAGAAAACCCTTGAAAAAAAGTCAGAAAAGAGTTTCTATAGGCTACAGTGGCAAGTATTTAGAGTGACCTTCCCTTACATTGAGCAATAGCAGCATCTGGCAGGGATACCATGTTGACCCTTCTGCAGTCTGAAGAAGCTTCATCAGGAATGTTTTTTTGGAAGGGAAGCAGCCAAGGAGCCACTTTTTCAGAAAGGGAACAGGGTGGAAAGCATAAGATGCTAAAGCTCACAAAGATTGGAATGAAGATCGGTGGAAGAGAGTATTATGGCATGACAAATCAGAGTTTTTTGGTCCAGCTCTACAGGGAACAAGATGAAACCATGCATAGCTCAATAAGAGGAGAGGAAAAAAACCTCTCACAGGTTGAGCCTATTTTGGAAATTCCAAATCTCCTGGAAGGACTGCAATAAATCAGACCTAAAGGAGTGCAGTCTCGCTAGCCTGATATGTCTCAATCTCCTAGAGCCACCAATTCTTGGTTTGGGGATGCAGGTTTCCATTTGAGGAGGACAGCCTGCCTGGCCAGCACTGCAGTGTAAGCACTGGTTTGGGGCAGGTAGGTGCGGGATTGGTGAAATGCTGAATAGTGCTGTCAGTGAGGTCAGGGACACAGGAATATGAATTGCCTGCTGAAGAGTATCAAACACCCCTGACCAAAATGGCGACAGTATAAGGCAGGTCCAGAACATGTGGGTATGGTTAGCCAGCAACTGGTGACAGCTGGTACATGAATGTGTCTGTCTGGAAATATTTTAGCGAGCTTGGCATTGGACAAATGTAGTTGGTGGAGTGTCTTGGAATGTGCACATGAGTTGTGTACATGAGCTGTAAGAAATGCCAAGAATTCACACCCAGGAAAGAGTGTCAAAAGAGGGATTCACTCTGTATATGGTCAAGATGTATTTCCATCTAGTATACTGAGTGTTAGAATACTATTGATTTTTGATTCAGGGGCAGAGGGCAGCTGAAAAACAATGGAAGGCAAATCTGAAAGAAATGGCTGTGATAACTATTAGGTGGTTATAACTGGATGACAGTGTCACAACAGGTGGAAACATCGTCCACGTATTGATCATTAATGGTGATGATGCTTTTGTCTAGGTAATCATAAAAGGCATGGTCAGTGTGTGAAGGGAGGATCGGATGGTTCCGCAGGATAAGAGTGTGGGTTGAGTGCCTAAGAAGTTTAGTTTATATTGTTTCCTAAATTGGAAGCAGATTTTTATAGAGTTTTGAAGTTCTCAAACTACTTTAACCGAAAATGAAGTTGGGAGCAGATCAAGGAGTACAGAGAGCAGCTTGCAGAGGATGGTTCAAGCTGGTCCTAAAGAGGGAAGCAGTCTGGTGTATTAGTTTTGATCCATAGATGAGTTTGAGGAGATTGCAAGCCCGGTAGTAGCAATGGAAAATTTGGTAAAGAATGTCCACCATCAGTGCTAGGTACTTACCAAAAAGAGCTTTGAAGTCATGGAGGTATGTTGTTCCAAAGAAAGAGTGGTGATGATTGTTATTTAATTCATTTTTGTTTCATTTTATTTTTTTCCTGGTCAGGGTCCTGTTCCCAGAGAACATGCTCAACCCACCTGGAAGGCATTGCTGGGACTCAAGCCTGGGTTTCAGACTGCTGTACGACCTGAATGTCTATTATCAGGTGGTGCAGTGGCAACTCAGTAGGCCACCACTGTGGTGATCCTTTCGAGTCCTGACGGTTCCGTCTGGCCAGGTCAGGTGACAATTTACATTTACAACATTTAGCAGACGCCCTTATCAAGAATGACTTACAGAAGTGCCTTGTATACTTCTTAGCAGACAAAACCTCATGTTAGTACAAATAAGCAATAGCCCAAGAACAAAATCCAACCAGAATCTGCTAGGATCTGATGTGGGTAAATCAAGAAAACACAAAAGCAAAGGGTTTTGTTTTTTATGCAGTTGCATTTTCAAGTCTTCATGAAAGTGCTGGACAAAGAGGTGATCAGGCATGATTGGTTGTGTCTGAGGGAAAGGAGGCCAAACGGGGACTGTCAACTCGTGCTGCAACAGTGACCACTATAAATTTTATTTTCTTTACTTTTCTGTGTTAAATGTTAAAGTCAAATTTATTTCTATAGAACTATTTATAGTGGAGCACTGTTTCAAAGCAACTTTACAATTATCTAAGCCCCAAGCCCTTACTGAGCAAATCTAGAACAACACTGGCAAGCAAAAATGCCCTAAACGTTATAAAGAAGAAATCTTGGGAGGACCTTATAGGGACAAACTCTCCTTGGGCAGCCTAGATGTTATAGGAAAGAATTAAGCCAAACTCAGAACTAATCAAACATTAACACACATATTTATCAGCAGAACAAATCACCGGTTATTTCTCTGTGGTATCCTCTCCTTTCATGAAATTTGACCATAAAAGTATGGTCTCAGCATCTCCTCAGTTCCCCAAACTTATTGAAGCCGATGTGGATCACTGAACACCAGAAGAATTCCTGTACAGAAAGATCAAGAGAGGAAGCATTTGGGTTGTTTTGGTAGCTCTTTTACTTTGTTTAGATTATAAATACCATTTATGAAAGTATGTGTAGATGGTGTGAAGATTATAGAGGTGGATCTACAAAATTCTGATGAGCCATTGATAACCAGTGTATTTTTGTACTTCCTTTGTTTGCATACGTATTTGCTATGAGATTAAAACCGCATTTGAGCAGACTGCGACTGCCAGTGTATACATGATGAACAATGTGTGGATGTTTCTGGTAGGGTTCACTGACATGTATGTCTGCATTTTGACACATTTCCAATAAATACAAAACAAAACTAGTTTCGCAGCAGAGAGCATTCCCCTTGAGATAATCCACACGCAGCATTATACCACATGTCGGGCCTCACAGGGTGAAAGCACTCCAGGCATTTTAATCCTGTAGGTGAACAAAGTTCATACAAGTGTTTCCGCCGCACTTCAAAGAATCAAACCCGCGTTCTCTTTGATGAACCCTGCCAATTTTGTTGATATTCTTCCTATTGGCTTCTCATAATTCAGAAAACAAGAATTTAATTGAGTGCCTCAGCGTACCACATGGTATAAAACCTGGGTTCAAGTACGAGCCTTGCGCTTGACTAAAGCGACTTCAAAAGCTGGGGCTCAACACTTTTATTAGAATACTGAACATGTGGGTACAAAATGAGATTGTTCTGTTCATGTGCTCAGCCTGCTGGGCAGGAAGTGCATGCTAGGGTCACTTGGGAATGATGGGCTGCTCACATCTGGTAAAATAAGAAAGACCTCTGAATTTGAGAGGAAGTCAGTGAAAAAAGTCACACAGTGGACCGTGTGGACATCGGCCTGATAGACGCTTTCAAAGAGAACTGAAGAAGGATAATACTGAATGAGGAATGGACTATTCTGTTCATGGGACAGGGTCATAAACATAACAAGCATGACACAGTTCTGATGGCAGGCTGTTCTGCTGATGAAATACATCATAAACGTACAACCCCAAATCAGAAGATGTAGGCAGAGTATGGAAAATGAAACTCAAAAAGCAGTGATCCTTACATTTACTTTGACATTTCTATCATTGCAGACAGTTGAACCCAAGATATTTCACTGTTTTTACTGGTCAACTTCCAGAATTTCAGTCCTGCAATACATTCCATAAAAAGTTGGACGGTAAAGCATTTTCCACTTTGTAATGTTGCCATTCCCTTTCACAAGACTTAAAAGATGTTTTGGCACCTAGG
The DNA here is from genome assembly GCA_025084515.1 of Ancistrus triradiatus. Classification (NCBI taxonomy): domain Eukaryota; kingdom Metazoa; phylum Chordata; class Actinopteri; order Siluriformes; family Loricariidae; genus Ancistrus; species Ancistrus triradiatus. The sequence continues at coordinate 82,976 of JAJAGP010000674.1, read as the reverse complement.
ATACCAAGTGATGAAGTGTTTCAGGTGTTATTTTGTCCCATTCCTCTTGAAAATACATTTTCTCTGGGAGCTCAGGTGCAAAGAGGTTGAAACTGCTTCTGGCCATGGTCATCACAAGGCTTCTTTTTTTGCACAGTACAGTTTTAAGTGGCATTTGTGAATGTAACTCTGTATTGCTATGCCAAAGTAATCCCTTGCCGATGTGGTATCAGCTATTGATGAATGATGGTTCTTGATGCAGTGCCATCTGAGGGATCGGAGATCACGGGAGGTCATTTTAGGCTCTCAAGTTTGCCCTTTATGAACTAAAAATGTCACCAGATTCCCTGAATAATTGAATGTTATTATGTACTGTAGAGGAAGAAATATTGGATTATTGTTGTTATACATTTGTTGATAAACTGGAGATCCCCATCTTGCTCCTCAATGACTTTCATGGATACTGCTCTTGTACCAAATTATGACACCTGTTTGAAATCACATCATTATTTAATTGTTTTTGCCCCATATTGTCCCTGTCCCAACTTTTTTTGGAATGTGTTTCAAGCCTGAAATGCAGGAATGGATGTTTATTACCAAATATTACCAAATTAAACTACGTTGACCAGACAAAACATGAAATATTTTGGGTTCATACTCTCTGAAATTAAATGAAAGTCAATGTAAACATAAGGACACACTGCCTCTTTTAAATTCACACTTTCCATATAGTCCCAGCTTTTTCTGATTTGGGGTTGTAAAACAGATTCTGTGTACAGAACAAATTCCCACAGCTAATTAAACAAAGCATTCATTATAACAACACTGATAATATCCAACAAAAATGGAATTACAAAAATTACCATTTTTACTGAAAGTAGCCAGGGAGTATTTGTTTCTGAAATAAATAAATCTTCTATTATATGTGATTCAGGGATAGAACAGATTCTGTTCATTTGTGCCAGGCTGAAGTCTCAGACGTCTGCAAAACATACAGCAAGAAAGACGTGGCATGCTTTGAAGCAGCAGCTGCCTCTTCTCTAGTGATGAAGAAACAGATGCTCTCAGCATGGGCCTGTTGTCCTGAGGAGGTGAGCTCCTCACCCACAGAGATGTGCTTTCTATTTACCCACACAGCTGTGACACAGGCATGATGGGAAGCAGGAATGCTAGCAGTAGTAGAGATTGCTGAGTGGTTGAAACATTATTGGGAGAAAGCTCAACATGGTAACCAGGTCTGACAAACATGATGCATGGGATACGTTTATTGTGGATACTCTTCTTGAAAGTATGCCTCTATGGACCATTCTACCTAATTAGTACAAACACCAGTCCCACAATACTGTTAAAACATTTAAACTGTAGCTATGTATAGTTATGACCTCGCCCAAGGAGGTTGGGTCTCTTTTTGAGTCTTGGTCCTCCCAAGGTTTCTTCCTAGAACTAGGGAGTTTTTCCTTGCCACTGTCGCCCTAGGCTTGCTCAATTTGGGATAGGACGTAGTTATTAGGAGATAATCTAAACTTGTAAAGTTGCTTTGAGACAATGCTCCATTGTAAAAAGCGCTATATAAATAAATCTGACTTGACTTGACTTGACTTATGATCCATTTAAATCAAAGCCATTTATTGAGAAAATAAGGTAAATACAATTTCTAGGGGGTTTTCTATAGGGAGGTGACCATTACAAACCATAAGCCCTGAATTTGAAATCTGAAAATTATACTTACATTGTGAATGTTGCTTTTTAAAATATATCTAAAGTGATGTTAAAAGTTAGAATGAGATTAATTTATAGATTAAAAACTCTGCATTCTACAAATATACTCTACAAATAGTTTTAGTCCCTGCTGAACCCTGCTTCCTGAACATGCACTATCCAATCTGCTAGCCTGCTACATATAAATATAAATAATTGGTCTAAGAAATCTAATTCCACACCAAGTTTGTATCAGTGTGGGGCAGTAGACACAGATCACGTTATGAATAGCTTTTTGGCTCGTACCTACACCCTTCACCTTCCTCTTCTCTATGAATAATGAGGTCAATTCTTTTTAAACATTTTACGTTCTTTTTTGTAAGCAAATATCCATAAAATTAGAAACATCTGCTAGGCAGTCACCTGAATGCAGGGATGTAGTACACATTAGGAATGCGGTACAGAGGCACCCAGGAACCAGAAAACAGGCAGGAGGCCCAATCAGAAATTCAGACTGAATGCTGACATCACTGAAACAAAGTGAGGTTGTAAATATGTCAGAAAGAAACATGATGTATAAATAAAAATAATGAAAATAGGTTCCTGCTGTCTGAATATTTAGTATCCAAACCATTTTTTTCCAGAATGAGTAATTGCAGGTAGCAGGGTTCACTGTACTCACCTAAGTTAACGTTTACAGTATTGTTTTCTTACTTTGGATCATCTTGCCCAAATTCTATTGAGTATTTTATTATATACTTTCCATTATAACTCTTATTCATCATCACCATAGACTTTACAAAATGTTTTTAGATTGAGGTTCAGTGGAATGACTTGAATGTGCATGTTGGTCCCAGTAAAAATTGTCACTTTTGAAGTTTTTTCTTCTGGTTGGCTGGGGATGATGTGCCCCCAAAGACTTTTCTGACGACGCAAGATCCTAAAGTGACTAAATAATGCCGATAAGCATATTTTTACATTATTCTTATTTGTACTATTACAATAAGACTTATTTGACTAGATACATTTGTTTTATTCCTACATTTATCCTCTACGCCACCCAAGGAGGTTTGGTCCCATTTTGAGTCTTTGTCCTCCCAAGGTTTCTTCCTCAATGTTTAGGGAGTTTTTCCTTGCCACTGTCGCCCTAGGCTTGCTCAATTTGAGACTGAGCCTATATATTAGAATATAATCTAAATATGTAAAGTTGCTTTGAAACAATGCTCCATTGTCTCAAACTTGACTTTTTTGCATTATTCTAAGAAAACAATTAAGCTATAACTTTATTGAAAAACTGAACACACTACTTCTACTACTAATATTATATTTTCTAATTCTAATTCTAACATATACCAACTAAGTAAATGTGTCTCATCATCACCCAGTCATCACAAACAGTCTTAAGATCTTGCATATGCTCTGTCATGCCCCCAGCTCTGGGTGCTGAATCCACAACAGAATAATGATTGCCAAGTGTGGATAAAATATCTATAGAGTTGAGCAGTTAACTGTGTAAATTAATTCACCATTACTTCCCACCTGCTTTTGTGGAATCGAAAGGACTGACCATGACTTCTGCCGACACCACAATCAGTTAGTCAGAGCCAGAGAATGTGCTTTTAGTCTTCAGAGCACAGGCGAGCATTGTGTGGCCGTGTAATCAGGGTAAAAGCAGTCGAGATGACAAATGGTGATCTTGTGGCACCCAAAACAGTGAAAGGAATTGTGTCTGCATGATGTTACAGTGAACAGGGAAAAAAGCATCGACCACAGCATATGCTTCAACAGGCGCTCAGTTGACACAGTGGTCCAACGCACTAATCTGCCATTGTGGTGATCTGGGGTTGAGTCATGGCAATGCCTTCCAGCATGGATGGGTGTCGCACTCAGGAACACTTGGCCGTGTCTGTGTTTGGTTTATGCCTGTGAGGTGTATTATTCTGGTTGTCATTGATTATTCACGTGGTCATGTAACCAAGATTCCATATAATGGTGCAAGATAGCAACAGGCATTGTATAGGGCAAAAGTTCATCACAAGGCATCATATACCTTCACACTGACTTTTCCAAAACAATTCATATTAGCTAATCCACACATGGGCAGTTTTAGGAGGCAGAAGAGAACAGGAGTAGCAGGAAGAAACCGGAAAATATATGGAGAACGCAGACAATAACTGGAGTTTAGGATCAAACCCAGGTACTGGAACTGTAAAGCACCAATACCCCCTGAAATAAAAATCTAAGTTTTTATATTCAATGTGCATACACACTGGAATACAGTACAACGAAATGCAAATACAGGTTACCCTAGAGCAGAGGGTGTTAAGAGAATTGCTCAATGCAACTGCTCAAATTCGTTGGTCATCAACCCAGAGATGTAACCACTAAGTTAACATGCAGCACTGTGCAAAAGTCTTAGGCCACCATTTGTTTTAACTTCCGTATAATGACCATATACAACACAATTTTAAACTTGGATTCATCACTCTCTTCCACTGATATTCATTCCAATCTTTGTGAGCTTTAGACTGAGTCAATTATATATGGTCAATATACCATTGCTAAAACAATGGTATACCCTAATCTAATGGTGGCCTAAAGCTTTTGTACAGTACTGTATATAAATTCTCAATCTGGCATTATGAAAAAGAGAACTGGTAGTTAAGAAACTTGGAAATACAGTGGGGCAAAAAAGTATTTAGTCAGCCACTGATTGTGCAAGTTCTCCTACTTAGAAAGATGAGAAAGGTCTGTAATTTTCATCATAGGTGAATGACCTGTAGAGAGCTGGGACCAAAGTGACAAAGGCTACCATCAGTAACACACTACGCCGAGAGGGACTCAGATCCTACAGTGCCAGGTGTGTCCCCCTGCTAAAGCCAGTACATGTCCAGGCCCATCTGAAGTTTGCCAGAGAGCATATGGATGATCCAGAAGAGGATTGGGAGAATATCATGTGGTATAATATCAGACCTTTCTGTAAAAACTCAACTCATCGTGTTTGGAGGAAGAAGAATGCTGAGTTGCATCCCAAGAACAAAATATCTACTGTGAAGCATGGGGGTGGAAACATCATGATTTGCGGCTGTTTTTCTGCAAACGGGACAGGACGACTGATCCGTGTTAAGGGAAGAATGAACGAGGCCATGTATCGTGAGATTTTAAGCCAAAACCTCCATCAGTGAGAGCATTGAAGATGGAACGTGGCTGGGTCTTCCAGCATGACAATGATAACAAAAACACCGCTCAGGCAACGAAGGAGTAGCTCTGTAAAAAGCATTTCAAGGTCCTGGAGTGGCCTAGCCAGTCTCCAGACCTCAACCCCATAGAAAATTTGAGGAAGGAGTTGAAAATCCGTGTTGCCCAGCGACAGCCCCCCAAAAAACATCACTGCTCTAGAGGAGATCTGCATGGAGGAATGGGCCAAAATACCAGCTACAGTGTGTGCAAACCTGGTGAAGACTTACAGGAAATGTTTGACTTCTGTCATTGCCAACAAAGGTTATGTTAAAGTATTGAGTTGAACTTTTGTTATTGACCAAATACTTATTTTTCACCATAATTTACAGTTATTTTTTTTTATCCTACAATGTGATTTCCTGAATTTGTTTTTTCTCATGTTTTCTCTCATAGTTAAAGTGTACCTATGATGAAAATTACAGACCTCTCTCATCTTTCTAAGTAGGAGAACTTGCACAATCAGTGGCTGACTAAATACCTTTTTGCTCCACTGTATAGCCAAGAAATGGCCTGAGGTGCCCAACATTTAGGTGGAGCCCAAAGCTTGAACACTAAAGTTCATTGAATTCAAGTGTAAAACCCTAACTTTTTCTCTTTAGCCTTATTTGTGCATGTTCATTTTAATTTTGTCTAACAGAGGTTAAGAGTTGAAATCTCACCAAGCTGCTCCTGTTGGACCCTTGAGCAGGACTGTATACCTTCAACAGCTCTGCAAACATGTCAAGTCACTTAGAATAGATTTAAATGTCTGCTACATGCTCTCAAAAAGACTATTATTAGTAATGTAGTAATTTCCATCTTTTGGGCTTTGAAAATCAGGCCAGAAAATAAGGATGCTATAGATTTGTTTTTCTTGCCTGGACTCCATTGTCTCTAGAATAATTGTCTCTGGAGAATGAATTCTTCTAGTAGCATGTGTTTTTGTTTTTTCCTGTTTCTTGTGTACAGCTTGCTTAAAGCAGTCGACGCAGACTACACTGGTCGAGACGTGTCCACAGCCCTACAATATAACAGCACATTACTTCCCTTGTCATGCTACCCAAAGATAACCACAATAAAAAACCCAACCAACCCAAATCCAAAAGCAGTTAACCAGGCTTTGCCTTGTCTAGAAAATGTCTCGGTTTCTTGGTTTGTCCCAAGAAAACCCCAGGTTTCACCGCAGAGCTCAGGAGCGAGGTGTCATGCCTTGCCGCCTGACAGATCTACATGGGCAGGAGGAGTCTAACTCTGTGGAAAGACTGCGGAGTCTGATGGCTCCCAGCTGGCTGTGCTTCAGGGAAGCTGACTATTCCACACACAGTACCGCCGGATTGAAGCAGCACACACTTTGCACGCAAGTCCCTGCCTCGTTGTTGGTAGTTTTTCCGACATAATAAGTACACACACTTGGCTTAAGTTAAAAAAAAAAAGCGAGTGTTTAGCTACTTAAAAGTTATTTCACCCTAATGCTTGCGTGTTGGCCCTCCCTTGGGACTGTTAATAGAGCTGCCCTGAAGTGCCTGTATTTTGGAACCATTCTTGTCTCGCCACCCATTAAGCAACTCCGAGCAGTAAACCCGTCTCTCTGGTGTACACCATGTACTGCTGAAATCATCAAGCACACCCCCATGCCATAACTGAGCCTAATAATGTAGTCTGTTTATGGAACCAGTATGTCAAACTGAAACACAAATTGAAACTCGATACAGTTTACAGTACCTGCCTGTTTTTTATTGTCTCTCCCCATATTTATCCATGATGGAAGCACGCCTTTCCAGGAAGCCCAAAAATGATTAAACATTTACAACTCCTACTTAGATCAGCAAACTCTTCGCCAGAACGGAACAAACTGTGTGCTTCATTACAGCTTTTAGACTAACAAGCGATAGCATTTGGCCAAGTCACGGCAGTAAATAATTCACATTTGTTTACTGGCCGTGGTCTCAGATTGTGTCAATGTGATATCCATTTGCTCTTTGTATTATAAAGGACGTGACCTTTTCGTATTCACAGGCCCACTGAATGAGCAATTGACCCATTCCTGTTGCCAGCACGGCTTTAAACAAAGACATGTCCTACAAATAATAGGGCTGAGACTTTGTGGGCTTTTTCCTGGCTTTTTATTCCATCCGACGTGGCTGTGCAATCACTTAACTTGGGGATGTCTGAGGGGGTAACGTGGATGAAAGAGCTCCCCGGTGTGGTCGTTGTGACGTGGGTCTCTACACTGAGCAGCCCTCACCAAAAAACTTGTGAAATAAAAAAGCGCGGTAGGAACACAAGAAAGACAAACAAACGAGCTTCTTGTTTACAGAGACTCTTTAAGACTCTTTTAACCCTTTTCTTACAACATAAATAATGAGACGCTAAAGTATTAGCTCTATATGTACATGTGGAACTCAAGAAGTGGGCTGTCAGAGGCAGCTGAGGTCTCACGATGAATAACACCAGCGTAAGAAGTCTAAGTGAGTCCAGATTTACGGCGCGTGCATGCTCTCCGTCATCCTCTGCTGAATAATGGGAGCAAGCGGCCCAGGGTCACATATCACAGGAAGTTCAGCATCTCTCAGCTCTCCTGCCCCATCTGCTGGACCAAAATGCACAGCACCAATATGCAGCTCTGTATTAGTCCCATTGTAGCTCATGTCACCCAGTTGTTTCACAAAGATTCAAGTGTTTTTTTGAGGTAACCCATTTGGAGCAACACTTGAGCATTCGTTGTGATGATGAACTGTGGTGGCCTAGTGGGTAAGGTACTGGACTATGGACCAGAAGGTCCAGGGATCAAATCCCACCTCTGCCAAAGCTGCCACTGTTGGGTCATTGAGCAAGACCCTACACCAACTAACAGAACATTCAAAATGTTAGCGAATTCAGCAACTATCACTATTTAAATATTATAAACTAACGAGTTATTAATTGAAGGGTTAAAAGGCCATAAGGGTGAGTGTGCCACTGTTAAGTCAATGACTTAATTTTACTCGTCACAAGAAAAATAAACATTCACTGAAAACCTTGGGAAGGGGGTGTGGCTGTCTGAGAAAGGTGAGGATGCTCACCATCATAGTGTGAAAATTGAGGAAAAAAAACCCTGAATGGTTCATGTAGTGCACAGACACGAGTAGACTGCAACATATGAGCTTTAATTATGTAATTAAAATGTGTTTTAATCAGAAAATCTTTGTGTAATGATTATGATGCTCTCCTCTCTCATTCCACTATAAGTAACTGAATGAGCAAATTTTAGCATCTACTAAGATTTGCCACAGTCCCATTTAGCGGGTCAGTGTTTCAATGAGTGAATCTTTTGGTAAAGATTGCGATTCACTCCTCTATCATTCAGCAGGCCAGTGTTTGAATGAATGACTACTTAGATTCACTCCAATCTTAATTGTTCAGTGTTTGAATCAGTAAGCCTTTTTGTAATGATTGCAGTCCTTTCCTCCCTCATGTCAACTGATCAGCGAATCATTGTTTTCCTTTTGAATAATACAGATAATCTGCACAATTTGTACCTCGTCTACTCTGTCCCATGGCAAGAGATCACCATAGGACCATAATCCCCCCAAATATTACTGTTCATGGGTAGTAAATTATTCCTAATGTTTACACTGCCTTTATTCCTCACAGGCATCATGCCAAATCAACTTGGAGTACAGTTAGACACAGAATAGGGTAATAAATATCCTATCTTACCATTATGAAGGTGATACATTTCACAATATTGAGATGATGTAGATGTAGGGGTTCGATTAACCTCACTCATGTGGAATGAACTAACATGACAGTTCAGACTGACTAATATCAAAGTGCTTGGCAGAGATGTAGAAAGCATCTGTAACTCTGTTGGGCAGTTATGCTAAGACATCGCATCAGTCCTGAAGAGGAAACCATGGACGCCTCAGGAATACTGATGTTTCACAGCTGCTTTAACACTCAGTTAATGTAAATCTCAGATGTACACACCACCATATTCACAGCCTTACGATGTCATTTTAGCGTTGTGTAAAAACTCTAAATTTGCCCATTTGACTGGGAGACTTGCTAAACCACATGGAGCTCACAGTGAATAGACATGAATACTGAGGTGTTTCTTCTCATCTGATTTGTTTTAATGTCACCCATGCTCATTAAAATCATCTGCCATCTGTCATGTTTCATAGTCAGGAGCTTTGAGTTTTCCATGTTTAAAGTGATAAATAAATGTGAAATGGCATCACTGTTGTCTAAAGAAGTTGTAAAATTGTAACTAAGTTTACATTTAGTTATTTAGCAGACGCCATTCTCTAGAGCGATTTACAACTAATTGAATCTTACAATCAAAGGGTCTTACTTAAGGACCCAACAGTGGCAACTTGGCAGAGGTGAGATTTGAACCCTAGACTGTCTAGTCCATAGGCCAGTATCTTAACTGCCAGGCTACCACAGTCCCAGACAAATGTGTATGTCCTATTGTAAGTAGTACTCCTTAAAATGCCATTTACAGCTTGTTACAAAGTCATACACACACAGGTTGCAAAAAAAGTCTCTAAAAACCGAGTTAGAACAGTCTAGTCCAAAGGAGAGCTAACAAGCAAGCGTGCACATGACCAGTAACACACACATTCACACACACGGCAGACTTCCACTCTTCAATTCTCGCATCTGGTAGTGGATCCTCAGCATTGATTTGCTGTTGAGATGATCCTGTTGATTACCTGTTTAGAGGCACACTGTCCAGAATTTAAAAAAAAATTCTTATTATAATTTATTATAATTAAGACCATCATGAAAGTGAATGGCCGTTGATCATTAAACAGTCTGAGGAAGTCACACACCTTTATTTTGTCTAAGGAATTTCACTCAGTGCTGGACTCCAATAGCTCAAGTGAAAGGACGCATCCCTATCAGTTTAATACATGGTTTCAATTTAAATGTACTTGTGTAGATCTTTTATAAGAAAATGTCACAAAACAGATCCTCAAAGATCCAAATTCCCTAACGAGCAAGCTTAGGGCAACAGAGGCAAGGATAAAACACTGACAAAAGCAACGCTCAAAAGGGGGTCCCATAGTAATAGCCTTTCCAGCTACAATTAAGACGATGAGTAACATCGCTGGGTTTCATTGTCTCCTATTCGACCCAGATTAGAAATCTGGGAGTCACTTGACTCCACTCTGTTTTGAACCACATATCTAGAACACTTGTAAGACAGCCTTTATCCATTTGCAGAACATTGCTAGGATCCGTCCTTTTCTCTCCTCTGTTGCTGCCGAGACCATTATCCATGCTTTTGTAACATGTCGAATTGGCTACTGCAGTGCTGTGCTACATGGACTTCCTGCTCGTGGTTTGAACAGGCTGCAGTATGTGCAAAATTCAGCTACAACTGTTCTGATCCATACTAGATCCTGGGAGAACATTAGACCAACTCTGAAACGTCTTCACTGGCTTCCAGTACAGTATCGTGAGTAGTACAGATTGCTTGTGCTGGTTTTGAATCTCTTCATGGCCTCACCCCTTCTTATCTAGGCAGTCTGCTTCAGCCATACTTTCCAGCACACATTCTTCACTCCTCTGATTCATATTTGTATTCATATCAAAGTTCCTCCCTATAAGCTGCATACGCTTGGTGATGAGGCATTTAGTGTTGCTGGACCAAGGCTGTGTTACAGTCTCCCTTTTGAGTTAAGGAATGTACAGAGTTTTCACTTGCCACTGTCGCCCTAGGCTTACTCAATTTAGGATTGGCTCTGTATATTAAAAGATATTCTAAAATTGTAATGCTGCTATGAGACAATGCTCCATTGTAAAAAGCGCTACAATAATAAATCTGACTTGAGTTGGGTGCTTGTCCAGCTGGTGTCTGGGCGAGTCAGAATGGACATTTTCATGTGTCTGTGCGGTGTTTGCATCTGTGCATGTTATTATTATTTTATTCATTTTTAATCTTTATTGTACAGTGTGCTAGAGTGTCTAAAGGCACTTATTATATAGAATTTTATGATTAAGTTTTGTCAGTATAAGGAATACATTTACAAAGGGAAAAGAGATTAAACATTAGTTGAAATTAGCTGCAGTCCACATTTTATCTAGTCATTAGAGAAAGGTCGAGTTTGTAGTAAAAATTTAATTCAAGTCAGTCATAATTAATGAGTAGTGGCATAGATATGGCTGGAAATGATTATGTGTACAGGTTGGACTTTTGGACGAGTCATAAAACTGAACAAAGTGAGGAATTAATTTTAGTAAATCAAATAAAAATAAAAATAAATCACTAAACCAAAAAAGATCTTGTTAGGAAAAAAAATACATCTCATTGTAAATGAACTTTGTGAGCATGAAGCATAAAAGGCAAAAAGTTATGAAAAAGTAACAAAGTTATGATGCCGAACTGTGGAATGAATCAGAATGTTCATTTAACTGTACACAAATGAGTCGACTCAAACAGCAATAAAAGCAACCGCTATGCAGCGTTTACCAACTTAGCTATTTTGTCGCTACCTTTAGCGACTTTTCAGACCCCTGAGAGTGAGCTATTTGCAAAAAAAAGCAAGTAGTGACAAACCTGGTGACGTTTTGCACAAACCTTTGCTACTTCCCATAGAAGAGAATCGCTAAAACTGCCCTTGAGCAAGAGGCACAGCTCTCTCTCTGCATTTCCTTTGCTCTTAGAGATGGAGGAGCACATTCAGCTCCCATGGCAGTAATCAATGCAATAATCAATATGTACAGCCTGTTGTTCTTTGAAATAGGCACATAATTCGTTGGTTTATCCGGTAAAGAGAGTAAGAGAGAAGCAACAAGATGTAAAGGACTGATACGATCAAACAGGGCGTGATTACATCACAAATATACAGATTATTGTGCATATTATGCGACTATTTAACCAGCTACTTTCCTCTGAAAAAGCTGGCAGCACTACTGTTATGAGTGCGAGTGCATGAAGCATGTGGGTGTGAATTATTAGCTGCACATTTCATTTAGGCAAAAACCTGCAAATGAATGAACGAGGGAATGAGTCTGAATTAATCATTTAATTGAACTGAAAAGACTCAAATGCAATCACTGCACGCTATACGAGTGTGAGCATTCAATTTAGGGTGGAAATTCTTTAGTTGAACAGATTAGGCAAGCCATGCAAACCAGTGAACTGAAGAATCATTTAAGGAATCATTTACCTGAACTTAAACGATTTGAGTCACTGAAAATGACTCCATCCAATCCAGAATCCAGAATGACTTACAATTGATACAATCTTACAATCCAAGCAGTTGTGGGTTAAGGGTCTTGCTCAAGGACCCAACAGTGACAGCTTGGCAGAGGTGGGATTTGAACCCTGGATCTTCTGGTCCATAGTCTAGTACCTTACCCGCCAAGCTACCACAGTCCCCTACCATTACATTAACATTTACATTTACAGCATTTAGCAGACGCCCTTATCCAGAGCGACTTACAATTGATACAATCTCACAATCCTAGCAATTGCGGTTTAAGGGCCTTGCTCAAGTGGCAGCTTGGCAGAGGTGGGATTTGAACCCTGTACCTTCTGGTCTATAGTCCAGTCTATGGTCCATAGTCCAGTCCTTACCCACTAGGCTACCACAGTCCCAGTGTGTCACCACTTGAGTGACTTTCTGTTCTCGATCCAACCTGGCTCTCTTAGCTTTTGTTTTTGTAAATGAATTAATAATTTGCATTGCTTTGTCTTGTTAAGTGTGAAAAGATTTCCTCTCCATGTGATGCAGCTCCTTCTGGTGCTCACCCATGGCTTGTTAATTGGTGCTGTTTTCTCTTAACTCATCCACAGTTTCTCTTATATGGTCAAAGCCATCTCGTTTAAGCTGTTGCTTCAGTTCAGAGCATTGAGACACATCAGAACATTTCAAACGTGAGAGCAAGATGAGTGGAGCTGGTTAAGTGTGAAGAGAAAGAAGCTGCAGTGTGAGAAGATAAGAGTGTGAAGGGAATGAGAATGATGATTTGAAGGTTATATCATCCAGGCCACAGCTTGCACTTCCTAATTAAGTCAGTAGGGACCACCTAGCTCAACACATTATCCACTTTATCTGGGTCAAACAAAATGGTTTAAAAGATTACTGCTGTGCGGAATCTACACGATGCAGGTTTGTGTGCTGTTAAGGTTCAGCACATCTAATCTTTGCAGAAAGTCTCATAATGCTTTGAATGATTCATCAAGGAATTTGCACTCATTTGATTAAAGGAAGGTTTTAAAACAAGGTAAGCCAGTTTCTATCCACAGTCTGCTGTTCTGTTGTAGGTGTAGTAAGCTGTTTCCAGCATGCTCAATATTGTTAATGCACAGTGAGTTTACCACATACAGTTGAGTTTAAATTACTGTATGGATTTCAAAATACAGATCAACAGCCCACAAATCCAACTACAAATGACAAAAGTAGCCTGTTTGAAATGTCTTGCGTATACAGTGTGCCTGGGCAGGCAAAACATTAAGTAAACACCAAACTTGCGAGTCTGTTACACTTATTTTAAGTCCATCTTCCACTTTTTTGCCAGAAAATGGTTTATTACATAGTAGATAAACTTGACTGACCTTGCTGAACTACTGCAAGTTTAATTGCATGGTGCCATGTAGCATGATCCAGCCAACTTAGCAAGCGCATAGACAGGGATGTTTATTTATGAATACATAGATCCCCATGAGCCAGTCTCTGTTGGAGCAATCATAAATCTGACGGTCAGGTATCTTGTCATTTTGTTAAGACTCACATTACCGAACCCTTCAAAATATCATCATGTAAACATGTAGACTGAAGCCATCCTAATGGGCAGTTCTGCATGACTGCACACCACTGTAGTTCAAGACACTTAATGGTGATTCTGCATTAAGTATCAACTTTGTCACAGATGTGTCTCCTTAGGAGAAACAGAATTTGATAAAAAAAATTCTGTTTGTGGGTTGCAAGCCCAGCCTGGTGTTTGAACCCATGTCAGGAACTGGCTTCTCTTTCTGTTCTTGTGCAAGTACTGTTTTCAGTAGCTGGCTCGGATTAAATATCCAAAAACAATGTACAGGTATGTGCAGTTCAACATCTGCATTACATTCAGTGAAACAGGACATTGACCAAAGTGGATGTTTAACCAAACATTACCATAGTCAGATGGTCAGATGGTTACTCTAAATACAGTGGAACCATTTAGAATTTTCTATATTTCTGCATAAATATGACCTAAAACATCATCAGATTTTCACACAAGTCCTAAATGTAGATAAAGAGAACCCAGTTAAACAAATGAGACAAAAATATACTTCGGAAAAAGAGTTGTTGATGCTCATCAGGCTGGAAAAGTTTACAAAACCATCTCTAAAGAGTTTGGACTCCACCAATCCACAGTCAGACAGATTGTGTACAAATGGAGGAAATTCAAGACCATTGTTACCCTCCCCAGGAGTGGTCGACCAACAAAGATCACTCCAAGAGCAAGGCGTGTAATAGTTGGCGAGGTCACAAGAGACCCCAGGGTAACTTCTAAGAAACTGAAGCCCTCTCTCACATTGGCTAATGTTAATGTTCATGAGTCCACCATCAGAACAACAATGGTGTGCATGGCAGGGTTGCAAGGAGAAAGCCACTGCTCTCCAAAAAGAACATTGCTGCTCGTCTGCAGTTTGCTAAAGATCACGTGGACAAGCCAGAAGGCTATTGGAAGAATGTTTTGTCGATGGATGAGACCAAAATAGAACTTTTGGTTTAAAAAAAAAGCGTTATGTTTGAAGAAACTAAAACATTGCATTCCAGCATAAGAATCTTATCCCATCTGTGAAACATGGCGGTGGTAGTATGACAGTTTGGGCCCGTCTTGCTGCATCTGGGCCAGGACAGCTTGCCATCATTGATGGAACAATGAATTCTGAATTAAATCAGAGAATTCTAAAGGAAAATATCAGGACATCTGTCCATGAACTGAATCTCAAGAGAAGGTGGGTCATGCAGCAAGACAACGACCCTAAGCACACAAGTCGTTCTACCAAAGAATGGTTAAAGAAGAATAAAGTTAATGTTTTGGAATGGCCAAGTCAAAGTCCTGACCTTAATCCAATCAAAATGTTGTGGAAGGACCTGAAGTGAGCAGCTAATGTGAGGAAACCCATCAACATCCCAGAGCTGAAGCTGTTCTGTACGGAGGAATGGGCTAAAATTATCTTTGTAATTATCTTTGTATCATTTATAAAACTTGAAACACTTATCATGCACTTTGAGATCATGTGCGATCATGTTTACATTTCTTCTTCCTTCATGAAGTCTCCTTATTGGAGCCCTGGGGGGTATTTCAGAAAGCAGGTTTAACGAACCCAGAGTTCAAACCTGAACTCTGGGCTGACTAACTCTGAGATGTGAAACTCAGAGTTTCAGTTCAGTTTCAGAACAGGTGATAATTAGTTCAGTCAACTCTGAGTAAAGCTTGTGCACGAGGATCTAAAAAGCCCTCATCAATGGAGCACAGATAACACGAATCAGCATGGCAACCGGTGAAAAAAGGTCTCGATCCTCTTGCTTCTCCCCTGTGGAGTTAGAAATTCAAATGCATTCCTATACTGAATATGAGCATATATTTAGGAAAAAAAGCAATACTGTAGCAGCGGCAGCAAAAGAAAATTGCTGACCGAGTCAATGCGTGAGTAATAAAGAAAATATTAAATATATTAAAAAAGTTTATTCTGAGGTTTCCACTTATGCAATAAGTTTATTTTGTGTGTGTGTCTGCGTGCACATGTTAAATATATATGCAGGTGGAACTCGACTGGCACAAAATGTACTTGGAAGCAACTGAAGATGAAATACAAAAATATAGTTCAAACAGGTAAGATTAATGCAATTGAGATGTTTTTAGCCTGCCCAATACCTAATTAAACAATTCAGTGGTTCTGTCATACGTATGTATGTATGTATGTATGTATGTGTGATGTAATGATCCATCGATCTGTATCGATGCATCGACCCAAACAGCAAACGATCCAATGCATTGATGTGTATGATTCCTCTCTTTGCGCTACACTCCCCCTAAACAGTAGGCGGCAGCATTTTGCAGTCCACCAAATAAATGTTTGCGTTAGGGCCTAACAATGCAGGAGCCATCAACCAGTTGGTCTAGCAGTAACAAACAAGAAAACGAGGTAATGCCCTCTCCGGTTGGGTACAAATCATGGGTGTGGAAATATTTTGGATTTAGAAAACGAACGGGCACAGACAAGCCCTTTGCCATTTGCAAAGCATGTAAGTGTGAATGAAGGTACTCGGGTAATACCACAAACTTTTCAGTTCACCTCAAATGGCGACAGTGTTACTGAAGCAGATAGCCTAAACGCCTCCTGTGCCCGCTCCGTTGACCACATTATTTCCACAAAAACTGAGCCATACTTCCAAAGTGATGACTATTACATCTGCCACCTCATATTTCATTTGCAAGGATATGCGGCCCTACAGCGGAGTAGAAAATGAAGGCTTCTGAACTACTGCACACACTAGAGCCGAAATACAATGTGCCGTCTCGACAACACTTCAGCGAACACTGCATACCTGAACTGTATAAGGAAGTGCAAGATGGCATTAGAAGAGCAGCCCACTCTTTCCATCATTGCACCACTTCAAGCTAACTGTTGCATCATTTCAAAGTTTCCAATGAAGACTGCACGTTGATCACAGAAATTAAACTAATTATGACAAAGGAGCTTCAACAGAGGTATGTGGATGTGCAACAAGTCCTACACAAAACGTCTGCCTTAGACCCCAGATTCAAAAAGCTGCCTTTTTTGAATAAGGAGGAGAGAGATGCAATTTTCCAGTGTCTTGTCCAAGAGGCTTCACAGATGAAGAACCAAAAAGTAAAAATCTTTGTCTAGTTGGAGTGTCATTTTTAAAAGCATATAAAACATACATTACTGTCTCTCCATATGGTAGAATGTGTGTGTGTGTGTTTACAGGATGATACAGTGTCACAGGTTGAGGAAACACCTCCCTCATCACATGACCAGACTAATGTGTCTCAAGTTGAAACCACTGAAGGTGCGTTTTGTTTAAATGAACATGAACCCGCTTTAAATATATTAGTTATTCTGTCCATTGCTTTTTTGTGTGTTACTCTAGAATTCATTCCTGCTTCCAAGATGTCAAAGACACTAGAAGTTCTTTTTGGTGATGCGTTCTGTAGTGGACCCTAGCCAGATGATCAAAACCTCCAGAGAGCTAGTCCAAGCTGAAATTGTGAAAGACTGCATCTTTGGACCTAGGTGGTAAGGTGTTACTGGTGAAAAACTCAGTCTGAGTTTCCTCTTCTGGCAGACCTGGCTAAGGAATACCTGTGCATTCCTGCTACTAGTGTACCTTCTGAGCGTGTTTTTAGCACTGCAGGTGACATTGTCCATTCAGAGCGTAGTGTCCTGTCTCCTGAACATGTTGATCAGCTGTTTTTTCTAAAGAAAAACCTCTCAAAGAAGAACACTGAAAGACTTTTTGCTGTAGACATTACACTTGTGGCTAATGTATCCATTCATAACCAAAGGATTTCCACTTTAAGGTTATTTCAAATTATTTTTTACTTGTGTTAAGAATATGTAGGTAAACCATAGCAGAAAACTAAATGGCTTTTCTGCTGTAGAGCTTTGCAGTGACTCCTTTGTTTCCTAAGAGAGGGAGGGGAAAAAAAGTAAATTGTTCAGCCAGTCCAAAACTGCCAGTATTTCATATGTATTTGAAGTCTCCAAATTTGTGATAACTGGAAGCGTTGAAATTTGACCTCCATTATAGCCAATAGAAAAAAGATTGAGGGCCGAAAAACAGGACCCCACCACCACTCAGAGGCTGAAGAGATGGCCCTCAATCAAAACACTGGATGACCCATTCCTGAGGAACCTCATCTGACCCAGTCACCCCCCAGGACACAATGGCCTACATAAGAGGTTAGTCATTCAAAATAAGGATATAAAATTATGTACATTCATCTATTTGCCACTATGGAATCAGTGACATCTGTCCATCCATACTTGACAACTTAGCACACAGCTTTTCTTGTAGCAGTACACTTCTTTGTAATTGATTGCTGTTACTTTTCCAGTGTCTTAGTTGTCCTTCAAACATCATAACCTATTTCATGGTGACTGAGTTATACATTTGAAAAAACAACATTATGTGGCCTGTACACTGTGTAGAAACAAAGGATAAGTTAGCTTAAATGTTCTGGGCAAAGTTAGAATGTAACTATCTAGTCTTCTACATGTTCTGCCAGTTACTGATGGTGTAATCCGTCTGGTAGAGCCTTCTGCCATAGCAGACCCCCAAGCAGTTGTACTATTAACACTCGACAAAATTATCATAATGTGTTAGAGTAGAACACACAAATTGTTCATTTTTATTGTAGGAGTGCGATGAGGAAACTTTGTCAGCTGTCACGGAGCAAGAAGATGCAGAGGCCTTTTGAGGTTTACACCTTGAAAATAACAAACAGTTGATTAAAGTGTAGTACCATAATACTTGACCTTCTTTTCGTCTAACAGAGCGACGCTGGAAATTACAAGGAAGAAGGATCAGCCACCTCCACAGCACAACCTACCTCAGTATGATGTTGCTCAGAATATGGTCTATGACATAGACCTGGCACTGTGATACGCAATGTAATTTTTTGTGTGAATGTAATTTGTGCAATGTATTTTTTCCCTGTGAAACAGCTGTACAAGGTTTATTTGGAGAAACAAATTGAAAAATCTGATTTAAAAATGGACCATATAAAATGACAGATCCAAAACATCAGTTAAAGGTGGGTGTGTTGCCACATGTGGATGAATTTCCATGTTTGGACAATATAAAAGATATTAATTACTGAACTACATTTGTACTTGCAGGAAATAAAGAGGACTTCATAAGAGAGGCATATTGTCTTTGACATTGTATTAAATAAAGAAATCAAATGTGTCAATCAAATGATGGCGGCATATTGTCTCTCTCACTGCTCTGCCATCTCGTGTATCAAGAGGATGGTCAGAATTGATATCTGGATCAATCACAGGTTGAGTGGGACATTGTTCTCTTCTAATTGTGACTATGTTGTGGAGAATCACACATGCCACAATAATGTCACATGCCCTTTCCGGGGTGACCCTGAGCTGACAAAGGCACTGGAACCGGGCCTTGAGAATTCCAATAGTAATCTCTACCTCTAGCTCGTGTCCTGCAGTGAGCCAAAGTTGCACTTCTGCTGTGGGACTGGCTCAGGATCAGGGTAAGGGTTGAGCAAGCAGGGCTGGCAGGGGTACCCTCTGTCACCAAGCAGGGTAACTTCTAAGCAACTGAAGGCCTCTCTCACATTGGCTAATGTTACTGTTCATGAGTAGAACAATAAACAACAATGGTGTGCCTGGCAGGGTTGCAAGGAGAAAGCCACTGCTCTCCAAAAAGAACATTGCTGTTCATCTGCAGTTTGCTAAAGGTCATGTGGACAAGCCAGAAGGCTACTGGAAGAATGTTTTGTAGACAGATGAGACCAAATTAGAACTTTTTGGTTTAAAAGAAAAGTGTTATGTTTGGAGAAAGGAAAACACTGCATTACAGCATAAGCACCTTATCCCATCTGTGAAACATGGTGGTGGTAGTATCATGGTTTGGGCCTGTTTTGCTGCATCTGGGCCAGGACGGCTTGCCATCATTGATGGAACAATGAATTCTGAATTATGTCAGAGAATTCTCAAGGGAAATGTCAGGACATCTGTCCATGAACTGAATCTCAAGAAGGTGGGTCATGCAGCAAGACGACGACCCTAAACACACAATTCATTCAACTAAAGAATAGTTAAAGAAGAACAAAGTTAATGTTTTGAAATGGCCAAGTCAAAGTTGAGACCTTAATCCAATGGAAATGTTGTGGAAGGACCTGAAGCGAGCAGCTAATGTGAGGAAACCCACCAACATCTCAGAGCTGAAGCTGTTCTGTATTTTCGCCACTCACTAATATGTAATATTGGATAATTTTCCTCAATAAATAAATGACCAAGTATAATATTTTTGTCTCATTTGTTTAACTGGGTTCTCTTTATCTACTTTTGGGACTTGTGTGAAAAACTGATATTTTAGGTCATATTTATGAAGAAATATAGAAAACTCTAAGGGTTCACAAACTTTCAAGCACCACTGTATATAACAAATGGTTGTTGATCAGACCCAAAAATTTCAAACTTGGATTCGTCAATCCCTAACATTCTTTTCCGCTGATCTTAATTCCAATCTTTGTGAGCTTTAGCATATCTTAGCCTTTTTGCGCTGTTGCCCTTCTGAAAAAGACCCTTCCTGATCAAGCTTCTTTGGACTGTAGAACTGTTAACTTGGCATCACAATGAAGCTGCCAGATGCTGCTATGGCCCAAGTGTAAGGGGAAGTCACACTGAATACCTGCCACTGCAGCCTATAGAAGCGGTTTCCTTCAGATTTTTTCTGGGAACAAACAGTCTGGACTTTTGAACAGATCCTTGCAGCTGTAACCACCCACTGGCATGACTAGCCATTACAACACCTGTAACCATAAATATGCCGTAACATTAGACCAGAGAAAGTGAACCATAACTGCAACTTCGTACCTGACAGACCTGCAGCAGAAAGTTTACCAAGTGCTGTACTACTTTAATCTGTTTTATTTTAGTTAGTCCTTTCAAATATTGATGGTGTAAATGGACAAATGGATGGATAAATTGCTTATCAAATCAGTCTGAGATGACCCTGTTAATCTGTTGCCATGAACACTCTGCTAGCATTAGTATCAATACCTCTGAATAGACTGTAGGTAAACTCTGCAGTGCCACGGTGTCTGAGAGTCTGACAACCCTGGTCAGATCAAACAGACCTAAAGACCTCTGTCTCTGTGCTTATTCACATTGGATTCATTTGCAACTCTGTTCTGCATGTATAATTCATCTAAATGCTTCCTTACCTGAATTTCCCTTGAGACAACAGCTGTTAGCACAAAGATTTATTGTCTCATCGCATTAATCTCATTAATCTGATAAGCATGAGATAATTGCTAGAGAGCTGCAGCACTTTCATGCCTTAAAGAAAACACCTTTTCCCACCTGAAACATCAAGGACTCACTGACAATGTTTGCTTCTAGCCATACCACACTCTGTGGAGCAATGACTTTGAGGGTATTAGTATCACAATACAGTGGTAGCTTGGTTCTCATTGTTAATTCGCTCCAGAAGGCTTGTCGAGGATCGAAAACGTTGAGTACTAAGCTATTTTTTTCCCATAAGCAATAATGTAAATTGAGTTAATCCATTTCAGACCCCCAGAAAATCCACACTGTATAAGGCATTATATGCAATATTGGAGTTGTATTGTACAGGTGCTCCCTGATTTATGGTGGGGACATGGTCAAACAAATCCATCATAAGTTAAATGTATAAGGAACCAAAGACTTTAATATAGTCTATACTCCATCATAGCAGACATTATTATACATCAACAGTTACATTAACCTACAGTTGGCCAAAGTCATTAACACAAAGCTTATTTTGGAATAAAGTGTTGAAAAAGCTCATGTAATTTAGTGAGTAATGGATTGAAAGGGAAAAGTAAAAGCAAAACACTTGCTCTGTTGGCAAACTCTAACTGTGGTAATGCTAACTGTTCAGCCTGAAAGCCCAGAGGATTCATTTCCTGTTTTCCTTTTGGTTGGCTGTCATTACTAACCATACTAAGACCCATGGAGACAAATTTGCACTGAGAATACAGTACTGTAGATGTAAAAATGAAGAAAAAACACGATAACCAGAGCAGAATTCTTCATTGAGCATGGACTATTGTGAAAATGCATCACTGTGTACTGAATTGTGTAGTCACGTAGCTCGACCAGTACAAGTTTAAGCAAGTTCACCAAATACCGACGAGAACCAAGACGAGTTTTTCTAGTCAAAATGGGTCAGGAACTGAATTACTACTGTAAGCAAAAACAAATTTGAATATCTTAACATGACGATATATTTTTTATATGCTGTTGCTTACATTTTTGCTGCTTGACCATAAGACACTCGTACCTACAGTGGTTCTTAAGTGTGTGAACTCTTTGGATTTCTTCATATTTCTGCATAAATATGACCTAAAACGTTTTCAGACAAGTCCTAAAAGTAGACAAAAAGAACCAAGTTATTCAACATTACATATGAGTGGCAAAAGAATGTGAACAATCAATGTTTGCTTTGAAACAAAGTATGGTTTTAATCAATGGGGTGATAATCGTGTACGAGTGGGTGCCCGGTTTTATTTAAAGAGCATGGATCTGTTAAAGTCTGATCTTCACAACTTGTTTGTGGAAGTGTAACATGGCAGGTGCAAAAGAGCTTTCTGAGGGGAGAGAGAAAGATGATGCTCAACAGGCTGGAAATGTTTACAAAACTATCTCTATAGAATCTGAACCCCACCAGTCCACGGTCTTACAAATAGAGAAAATTCAAGACCGCTGTTAACAAATATTACTCCAAGAGCAAGATGGGTAATAGTCCATGAGGTCACCAAGGAACCCAGGGTAACGTCTAAGCAAATGGCCTCTCTCACATTGACTAATGTTAATTTAAGGGTCCACCATTACCAGAATGCTGAACAATTGTGTTCATCTCAGGGTTGCAAGGAGAAAGCCATTGCTCGCCAAAAAGAACATTGCTGTCCATCACATGCTATGTGGACAATATTTTGTGGACTGAAATAGAACTTTCTGGGGTGCATGAGTGACATTATGTAAATTATCACTTTAATTTATAGTAAAAAATTGTGTTTTTTGTTCTTCATACACATTCACTTATGATGGGAGAGACATCGAGACATCTAAAATGGTACCCATGAATTAAGACTGAAATGGTCCTCCTAATCTCCCAACCCAACCCAAAACATTCTATTGTCCTTTCTTTCTTCAAATACAACTTAGATGGCCGACTTTCCATCAGAATATGGTTGAATTTGTTCACTTCAGTTCTCAACTTGCAGATTGTTTACTTAAATTCCCTACAGTTCACACCTTAAATCATTAATTCATTGTTTCACTGTGTAAATGTTGTAATCTTATTCAGTTATGAGAGCTTCCTCCTTTTTTTGACCCTGTAAGCTCTATTTTGAGGACTTTCCGCTTTACTCTCCTTTAGTCTTCTAGATTATATCTCTTTCATTCTCAGTTTTCTCTTAGGAACTCATTAGCATTCATTGCTTTCTTATGCTTCTCTTTATGATTTTGTAGCATTCATTGCTTTATTTCTTTTCATTTAACTTCAAGATAATCCCTCTTACACACACAGACATGACACAAAATGCCCCAAGGCTACCCTTCTACAAAAGGTGTAGCAGTGAACAATGCATTGTCCACACTTTTATACACTGCTCAACAGGTGAAGAAAGTTGGGTGCTAATTAGCCCACAAAGCATTCTGGAAGATGTAGTTTCCACAACCATGACAAGCCAGCTTGCATTATACCCGTGGAACTGCTGTGAAAGCTTTAAAAGAGTGCTTATGTATTCTTCAATAGAAGAAGCCATCACGGCAACATGACTCCCTACTTCCCCTAGTGGTAGAGCAGCACCATGCAGCTCCTGATAATACAAGCAAATAAAACTGATTAATCAGGGTTAGCACTAAACATTGTGTGATTAACGTGATTAAATATTTAAATCTGTGGAAAAAAAAGCTCTCATAATGAACTTAAACATTTGTCATCCATACCAACAGTTTCTTTGATTTGATGAGAACTACTTTCATTCATTCATTCATTGTCTTATCTTATATATACACACAATGGTGCTTGAAAGTTTGTGAACCCTTTAGAATTTTCTATATTTCTGCATAAATATGACGTAAAACATCATCAGATTTTCACACAAGTCCTAAAAGTTTCCTCACATTAGCTGCTCGCTTATGGTCCTTCCACAACATTTCATTGGATTAAGGTCAGGACTTTGACTTGGCCATTTCAAAACATTACCTGTATTCTTCTTGATCATTCTTTGGTAGAACGAATTTTGTGCTTAGGGTCGTTGTCTTGCTGCATGACCCACCTTCTCTTGAGATTCAGTTCATGGACAGATGTCCTGACATTTTCCTTTAGAAATCTCTGATATAATTCAGAAGTCATTGTTCTATCAATGATGGCAAGCCGTCCTGGCCCAGATGCAGCAAAACAGGCCCAAACATGACACTACCACCACCATGTTTCACAGATAGGATAAAGTTCTTATGCTTGAATGCAGTGTTTTCCTTTCTCCAAACATAATGCTTTTCTAAACCAAAAAGTTCTATTTTGGTCTTGTACGTCCACAAAACATTCTTCCAATAATCTTCTGATTTGTCCATGTGATCTTTAGCAAACTGCAGACGAGCAGCAATGTTTTTTTTTGGAGAGCAGCGGCTTTCTCCTTGCAACCCTGACATGCACACCATTGTTGTTCAGTGTTCTTCTGATGGTGGACTCATGAACATTAACATTAGCCAATGTGAGAGGCCTTTAGTTGCTTAGAAGTTACCATGGGGTCCTTTGTGACCTCGCCAACTATTACACACCTTGCTCTTGGAGTGATCTTTGTTGGTCGACCACTCGTGGGGAGGGTAACAATGGTCTTGAATTTCCTCCATTTGTACGCAATCTATCTGACTGTGGATTGGTGGAGTCCAAACTCCTTAGAGATGGTTTTATAACCTTTTCCAGCTTGATGAGTATCAACAACTCTTTTTCTGAGGTCCTCAGAAATCTCCTTTGTTCATGCCATGATACACTTCCACAAACGTGTTGTGAAGAGCAGGCTTAGATAGACTTTTAGAACTTGCTTGAAAATCTGATGACATTTCAGTTCATTTTTATTCATAAATATAAGCATAGGCACAAATGTATGTGCCTATGCTATATAGTCCCAAAAATGACCAAAAATGAAGTTTAGCAGTTCATTTGTAGGCAACATTAGAGTCAAGTGTTTACAATCAGTCGGATGACAGTCAGGGGCTTTTGAAATATTGTAACATCATGCTGGGATAACATGGATCATCAGATTTTGTCCATGCCACCCAAATTGTTATGCTGATTATACAAATTGTAATGAAAAACTGATCAAAGCAAAAATACTATTGGTACGCATGAGAAATATTTCATTTTGAGAGCTCAGTTTTTTTCCTCAGAAGGAGATAAACTTGATGTTGATAGATATGAGCACAGTGTGAGTCTTTATTAAGATATCATGCTAAAACTCAAGGGGAGACACGTGAGATGACTGGAGTCTCTTGTTCTTGGGAGAAAAACCTGAGAGAATATTTCTGTCCATTTGATCTTCAGTGGTGACTCTAGACCATTTGAAGTGGGAGGGGGGACAGGCTGGGGCCAGTGGCTGTGTTAGGGGGGCCAATTACTTTCTGCCTATGTGTATTGTCACCATGGCCACCGCTGGCCTGGCCCTAGAACCACCACTGTTTGATCTAACTTCTCCGCAGAGATATTAATTAGATCTCTGTTGTGATTTTCGTTTCCAACTTTTCAACTTTTTGTTTGATTTAAACGAATTCAAAAGGCTACAGAGACAAGTTGACAAAAATCAGCATCACACGAAGAAATGGGCTCATCCAGTAGGGGGCGGCATTAGCCATGACCAGTGACTGTACTCTATAGGAGCCACCTTCTGAGACTCAGCTTGGATCCAAACGGAGTGTGCACGTGTGTGGTGACAGAGAACACCCTCTGAGCAGGAGACTAAGCAGTTTTAGTAGGGTACTATCATGTTTGTTTATGCCAGAGCAATGGAAGTGTAATTAAATGGGATAAGTTACACCATGCTCTCAGCATTATTGATCCAGCACTCCTCGCTGCAGCCAGAGGGATTTGGGGGTGTTAGGTTCCTTCCAATCCGAGTGCAGGTTTTTGTGTTTCATGGAGACATCAAAAACTGTTGCATATGATCACATATGCTGGTGTATATGATCACCATGGTGCTACAGCAAAAAGCTTTTTGGCACAGCCAGAGAGATGGAAATACCACCCAAAATATTCACCTCATATTCTAAAGTCCAGGATGTGCAAACCATTATCGGAGAGATTTGATTAATGAGAGCAGTCTGGCCATTTTAATGGATATGAGCATGTAATCTGAGAAGAGCCTGCCCTTGTTAAGAGGGTATGATCATTTATTATACATTTGATAGAGCAGTAAGGATACTGACAGGTTAGAGACATAGAATTTAAATAGAGACAAGTAAAACTTGAATTTGAATATTTTGTCCAGATGCTGTTCAACTCCATTTTACATTTAACAAGTTTACAATTATACATGTGAGAGATGCTTGTAATCCAGAGCAACATACTATTAAGAAAAAAGTCCATGGATAAAAAATGTGTCACATCCAGCATTAGCAGCCACTTATTATTTAGCGTCGGTATGATAAAAATGGATTGCCAATTGCTAACTAGACTCCGAGATTTGCGCAAAACATGCCAAGAGTAGCATCGACAGAGAGAACAGGGAAGTCACAGTGTGGTAAAAACGTTCATCATTTTGATGACAAATGGAAAGTCACCAAATCCAGAACACTGTGACAGGCTAGGAAAAATCTCTGGATCCATAACCCATTTAAGTGTGAATTAAGTAGGAATATTTAGAAAGCCAAACGTTTTTAGGTTCATTATAGTGTAAGTGAATGTGAAAGGAATATAGTTTGCTACACTTCTATTTTAGCCATTCTTATTTCTACACCCGTTGACAAAAAATAAATAAATAAATAAAATAACTCATCAAGAAGGAGTTGTTGGAATCGATTGAAACTTTACATGTCTGAATGTAATGATGATATATGTAAGTGCCTACAATATTAGAACGAATGGATAAGCTTATTGAGACAAACTGTATAACTGAACGGAGGCTCTAGTACCCTGTTGGACCACCTCTAGTCTGGATACAAGATGAGATACAGTTGGATGTAGATGCCCACAGATGTTGCAGCTGGATCTGTAGATTCTCATCTATCACCCCAGCGATTGGGGCTGTGTTGTCTCTCCAGAGCAAAGGCAGGACTGACGCACTCACCATACTCGAACCCAACCGCCGTTCGGAAAGCAAACAGAACATGGATTCATCACTAAAGATGATACAGTTCCAGTCCATAGCAGTCCAGGTTTCTCGTTCCTGACACCACTGCAAACAGAAGCAACAATAGATGGCTGCCAGTGGCAGGACACATAATGGGCAACAAATTTCCTTCTGCTAAGCACCTGTAAATTATCCGGGCAAAGTGTGCCAGTGAAGTGAAGGTGTAATGAAGGTGCCAATTGTGTCTGGATGGTGGACAATTAAGAAGTGTGGGACTGTGGGAGCTGCTCGTGCTTGTTGAAGGATCCAATGATCCTCTCTACTGGTGATCTGCCTGGACCAGCCGGAGCCTGTTTGCCATGTGAGCATGCCATCACAGGACCAGTGCTCCCAACACTTTCTAACAGCTAGGTCAGAACGGCTTAGATAGTGGGCAATTTGTCAAAACAACCTGCTTCTCTCAGTTCAATAATGCACCCCATCTCAAAGTCTGTCAACTGGGCAAAATGTCTTCGAGTGCATCATAGAGGCATGTCTAACAGTCTATCACCAATAGGTAAAGAACCCAAAAGTGACCTCTGAGAGCCTTTTAATAGGGCAGCGTTGGAAGTTCTTTTATCCTCTCATTTAGCAAGACCCGGTGTCTAATCAGACCACACCTGTAATCATTTTCATATCTGCCTGAGACAAAACAGCATGCTGAATTTTGCTGCAATCTGGCATTTTCATCTGGGTGCTTTGTTTTTCAGTCAATGAGTGTATATGTACATATATAGCGCTGAATTATTTGGATTGTCTTCTGCAATCGTGAAAGCCATGTACCACAGTTAAGCTCAATTATCATGCCCATTTTGAGCCCTCGCCATGCCGCCTATAAAAGGGTAATTCATTAGGGTCTCATTTCTGCTAATTAGTTCCTATTTTTATTGACTATGAGTTATAGCCCATAAGAGTACAGTCCCATTCCATTGTGCTCATGTGCAGATATACATGGATTTAACTAAGAAGGAAGAAGAAGTGATGGTTCTTACACTGGGTAACTTGCACCCAGTGTTGGGAATAATGTAAAATGATGGGTACAAATTAATGCATTGCTGTATTGGAACTGCTTTTTACTGTAACAAAGTAATGTAACATATTACAGTTTAAATTCTGGTAATCACATTATATTTACTAAATAATAATTAAAAAAACCCACGTCTGTTATTCTATTTTCTGCCGAGCCTCAACAGCTGGGACGTAAACTGAGAACTGACCGGTTAATTCTCCACTATCTAAACTGTTGAAGCACTATGGTGTTATCTTACCTAGTTATTTAGCTATTAGCTCTTAGTCTTTCAGTGTACTGCTAGATGCTAATATGAGAGTTAGCAATGCACATTTCATTGATAATGATACATGCTGTTAGTAGCAGGTCAGTAAACCCATCAGACTTGAGAAACTCTATTATAAAACTAAGTTTATGGTGTTATGAAAAATGTATGATATTATGGTACTTATGAAAGACCTCGACTACACCAGTGTTAAAGTGTTAAGTTTATAAATCACATCATCTATGCTAATCTTTCAGCAAGCAATACAGTGATACCTCAGTTCTCATTGTTAATTCATTCCTGAAGGCTTGTAGAGAAACAAAAACAACAATTACCGAGCAAATTTTTCCCATAAGGAATAACGTAAATTGAATACAGTTGACCAAAATCATTAACACAAAGCTTGTTTTATAAAAAAAGTGTTGAGAAATCTCATGTAATTTAGTGAGTAATTGATTGAAAGTGAAAAGTAAAGCAAAACACTTACTCTATTGGTGAACTCATTGAGCTAGCATAGCTACTAAGCTAACTGCAGCCTGTGTTCTGGACCATTCAATTCCTGTTTTGCTTTCGGTTGGCTCTTATAAACTAACCTTTTTGGGACCCATGGAAACTTATATGCACTAAAAGCACAATAAACCCAGCAGAGATTTTCTCTGATCAAGGGCTATTTTGAATCTGAATCACTGTGTACTGAATCATGAAACATGAATCATGAATCGAGTTTCATTTTAAACGAGTCACATGACTTGACACATACAAGTTTAAGCAAGTGCGCTGAGGACCGAGCCACCGATGAGGATTGAGACAAATGTTTCTAGTCAAAATGCAACTTCAACGAGTTGAGAACCGAGGTACCACTGTACTTAAAATCTGGATTTGAACTGAGGTAGATTTGTAGCAAAGCATTTACAATAGTTTGTGACAAGCTCTTGTGTTACTAGTTAGCTACTCTAGCTTTATCGCTACAGAAACTAAACAAGACAACAAACATATTGACACTCAACTACCTGGAATAAGTAGAATTGTCTAAATTTGAACGTACAATGATGACAAACTGGGTAAAATGGAGTAGCTGAACTAAATATGACAAGCTATCATCCTGTGTAGGAAAATGCAAGAAGTAAATGAATTCCAGTAGACTACTGTTTATCTCAGTTTAGAAAAACCCTATCCAAATGTTTTACCCTCCTCAGTGGTTATAATTTGTCATGGTTAATGATTATAGCCTTAATCCAAACATATAAATCCTGCATGCTAATTCCCTGGCTCTTTTTTTCCTCCTTTTACACGTCTTCTGTATTCATGAGGGTACATCACGCCGTGAAGACTATTGGCAGCACTCAGGATGCAAATGACTTAGCCTGTGTGGTGGGTCTAGACGTCGTGCTGCAGTTCCGTCACTAGCTCTAGGACACGTCGACAGTATCTTATTACCATCATTTCAGGCCAGACCAGACAGATTTCGCAGATCTATGCAAATTGGTTAGCAAAACAGATAGCTCAGGTTTTTGTCAGGACGACCTAATGGCTTATGCACCTGAATTTTCAGCATTATGTCCCATCTTCAATTCTGCTATTTAGTGTGTAAGGACATAGGGGTTCTGTCTCTTCAGGGCAAATTAATAACACAACGTGTCCCCAGGACAGACTCTGTCAGATTGGTAAAGGATGGATTCTGGACTTATATCGAATCATGGTTTGTCTGAGACATGCTGAGCCTCAGATAACAGAGCCTCATTTCTGTACTGAGGATTTATTGTGACAGCTCAGTGGCCAGACTTATAGGGTTATTTTAACAGGGTCATTTTACACAGCTATTGTAAAGAGGTTTCAATTCCAATTCCTTTATATATCAATTCAACAGTTGTTGTCACAAAGCAGCTTTATAGAAATCCAGGTCTAGACCCCTAATAAGCAATCCAATGGTGAGAGGGAAAGGTAAGAAAAATCCCTTCAGATGGAGGAGAGACTGATTGGATCCAAGACTTAAATGCAAATATAATTGCATAATGAAATACAGTGGTGCTTGAAAGTTTGTGAACCTTTTAGTATTTTATATATTTCTGCATAAATATGACCTAAAACATCATCAGATTTTCACACAAGTCCTAAAAGTAGATAAAGAGAACCCAGTTAAACTAATGAGACAATAAGCTGCAGCAATAACTGCTACTAAACATTTCCTGTAACTGTTGATCAGTCCTGCACACCGGCTTGGAGGAATTTTAGCCCATTCCTCCGTACAGAACAGCTTCAACTCTGAGATGTTGGTGGGTTTCCTCACATTAGCTGCTCACTTCAGGTCCTTCCACAACATTTCGATTGGATTAAGGTCAGGACTTTGACTTTGCCATTCCAAAACATTAACTTTATTCTTCTTTAACCATTCTTTGGTGGAACGGCTTGTGTGCTTAGGGTCGTTGTGGTGCTGCATGACCCACCTTCTCTTGAGATTCAGTTCATGGACAGATGTCCTGACATTTTACTTTAGAATGGCCCAGATGCAGCAAAACAGGTTCAAACCATGATACTTCCACCACCATGTTTCACAGATGGGATAAGGTTCTTATGCTGAAATGCAGTGTTTTCCTTTCTCCAAACATAATGCTTTTCTTTTAAACCAAAAAGTTCTATTTTGGTTTCATCCATCCACAAAACATTCTTCCAATAGCCTTCTGGCTTGTCCACGTGAGCTTGTCTTGAGCGAAGTGCAGACGAGCAGCAATGTTCTTTTTGCAGAGCAGTGGCTTTCTCCTTGCAACCCTGCCATGCACACCATTGTTGTTCAGTGTCCTTCTGATGGTGCACTCATGAACATTAGCCAATGTGAGAGAGGCCTTCAGTTGCTATTACACGCCTTGCTCTTGGAGTGATCTTTGTTGGTCGACCACTCCTGGGGAGGGTAACAATGGTCTTGAATTTCCTCCATTTGTACACAGTCTGTCTGACTGTGGATTGGTGGAGTCCAAACTCTTTAGAGATGGGTTTGTAACCTTTTCTAACCTGATGAGCATCAACAACTCTTTCTGAGGTCCTCAAAAATCTCCTTTGTTCGTGCCATGATACACTTCCACAAACATGTGTTGTGAAGAGCAGACTTTGATAGATCCCTGTTCTTTAAATATAACAGGGTGCCCACTCACACCTGATTGTCATCCCATTGATTGAAACACCTGACTCTAATTTCACCTTCAAATTAACTGCTAATCCTAGAAGTTCACATACTTTTGCCACTCACTAATAAGTAATATTGGATCATTTTTCAATCAATAAATGACCAAGTATAATATTTTTGTCTCATTTCTTTAACTGGGTTCTCTTTATCTATTTAAAGGGTTCACAAACTTTCAAGCACCACTGTATACTGTATGTATAGCCTGCTAGAGTACAAGAGAGATTAGAAATATCAAATATCATATCAAATCAGACAGTTATGTTTGGGTTTTGTACTGTTTCTTTACATTTCTCTCTGTACCAACACCCAGATGGTGGAATTATCTTCAACTGGTTGTCTGAATGCTCAAGCCTCTTGCTCTCTACAAATGCAGACTTACCTTTTCATTAAGCACTTAAGCAAAGAGTGAGATGGACTTACAAAATTAAAGTTTGTATTGTTTGTTTCATTTATTACCATGTTTGCTGTTTTTATCTACGTCAACTACTCGTAGTTTTAATTGATGTGTGTTCTTGTTTTCTTTGACTGTCAGGTGTACTAGCATGAGGTACTGTGGGCTAAGAAGAACACAAAGCACTACTCCAAGTCACTCTCGATAAGAGTGTCTGGTAAAAGTTGTAAATGTAAGTTTCCTTAATGAAAAGCACAAACTTTAATGTAATATTTTTTTCTAACTGAAATTCATTAATTTTAAAACATATTGGATACTTTTAGGCATAATATTTGGTACCTTCCCAATGGCAAATGACTGTTTTTGTAAAGCTCTTAGTTAGTTTTTGTTAGCTTCATATGAATTCGAAAATTAAGAAAACAAGTAGCGCTTGGGTGATGCAGAGGTCTAATATTCCAGCCTACCACCGCAGGCATCCAGTGGTCCCGGCGGTGCCTTCTGGTAGTGTTGGGCTGCATATACAGACAAGCGAGGGGCGAGTAAAAACATTTCAAAGCAGCTTAAAATTCAATATGAAAACAGAGTGTACTTTTATTAGATATGTAAATCCTACATATGGTTCCATATGCAGTGGCCATCAGATTTCTTATAATAAGTCCTAATAGTAGGTAAGGAGTAGGTAACTCAGTCAAACAAATGAGGAAAAAAATAATGTGAGTCTCAAAAGTATGTGAGCCTCTCAAATTAGCAGTTATTTTGAAAGTACAATTAAAGTCAAGTATTTTCAATCAATGGAACGACAATCAGGTGAGAGCTGGCACACTTGTATTTAAACAACAGTCTGTATACAGTGGGGCAAAAAAGAATTTAGTCAGCCACTGATTGTGCAAGTTCTCCTACTTAGAAAGATGAGAGAGGTCTGTCATTTTCATCATAGGTACACTTCAACTATGAGAGACAAAATCAGAAAAAAAATCCAGGAAATCACATTGTAGGATTTTTAAAGAATTTAATTGTTAAATCATACGTATTTGGTCACCCACAAAACAAGCAAGATTTTTTGGCTCTCACAGACCTGTAACTTCTTCTTTAGGAAGCTCTTCTGTCCTCCACTTGACCTCATGATCTGTATAAAAGGACACCTGTCCACAGCCTCAAACAGTCAGACTCCAAACTCAACCATGGCCAAGACCAAAGAGCTGTCGAAGGACACCGGAAGCAAGGAAAATTGTAGTAGACCTGCACCAGACTGGGAAGAGTGAATCTACAATAGGGCAAGCAGGTTTGGTGTGAATAAATCAACTGTGGGAGCAATTGTAAGAAAATGGAAGACATACAAGACCATTGATAATCTCCCTCGATCTGGGGCCCCACGCAAGATCTCATCCCGTGGGGTCAAAATGATCATGAGAACGGTGAGCAAACATCCCAGAACTACACGGAGGGACCTTTTCTGCCTTTGTTTCTTAGTCAAATGCTTGATTGAGTCATTAAAATCACATCATATCTTCATTTTCATTTAGTACATTTGCAACATTTATTAGACACCCAAAGCAACTTACAATTGGCAGATTTGTAAGCCCAACCTTCTGATTAGTAGTCCAAAGCCTTAACCACTGAGCCCTCACTGTCCCAGATGATGCACACTGGGAAATGGCTCTGATCGGGTAGATATCTGAAAGGGTCCTTATTCGTGTTAAATCTCTCTTGTTGATCACAGTCATTAGGATCTGTGGTGATGATGCATAATGAAAAAATAATTGCTTTAATCCTTGCATTGTTGCAAGTGAAATGACTCATTTAGAGCTGGTCATTCCAGCACCTGGAACAGCTGAGGTCTAGCACACAAAAACACACACACACACACACACACACAGTCTTGTATTACGATCATTAATGGCTGCTTGCATTGCTAAATAATAGAATGCTCACACCTAATCCTAACCTTGGGCATAAACTGAAATCGTTTAACTTTTCAAATAAATGCTGCTTTCTTGCTAAATGTACCCAGAAGGTCATGGGTATATTTGACCCCATGAAGAGATAAGTATATGCCCTCCAAACACAATCGCTCTAGAGACATAAATACTTCAGATAAGTGCATGACAAGCATTAGAATTTCCTCAAACCTGGCCTGGTAAGGAACAGACACTGCAATAACAACAGTAATAGTATGGAGCTGGACCTAAAGTCATAGAGGAAATTATGTGAAAAAGATCCTCTCGAGATGGTTCTCCATATGGGACCTGACACCAGCAAGGAGCGAAGTGCTCCATGATAAGTCCAATAAGGAAAGTACCAGTGAGAAGGGCAGGAGTGTTAGCACACACTGCTGAAATCCATCTGTCAGACATGTTCGCGGGTCACGGAAGTGGAAAGTCAGTTACAGCGCGCATAAGTCCAAATATAGTCGAAAAGATAACAGGGTAGCTGCTGAAAGGTGGCAGGATGAAGGGTGATTTTTCAAGTGCAGCCCAGTCTGGCTTTTACGATCAAGTTAAAGCCAAAAAGTAAAGGTAAGGGCTATTCTGTCATGTGTGTATTAGGACTGATGTAATCACGTGTAACAGCATATGAGTAAAAGAACAAAGAAAATGTTTAAATTCCAGCGTGAATTGGATCAGACCCGTGCACCAGCTGTGCCAACCTTTTCTGAAACCATTAAGCGTTTAGCAAAATGACGACATTAAAGAACATTAACCGACTTTAAGTGACTATTTCTTCTGAAACAATAAATCACAGCTTTATGACATCGAACATGCCACCAAAAGTATGTAGACACCGTTTCTAACAACCATATTCAGCTATGTATTCATTGTTTACAGGCATTAAAGCAAGCATACAGCTGTGAAATCCCTATTGTCAGTACAATGGGTCCCAGTGAAGAGCTCAGTGATTTCCATTAAATCATTTTCCACATCTCTGCCATACACACAAGCCTTCATGCAATGTCATGTGTCTGTTGGTCTGTAAAGACTCTGGAGTACTAAAATATGTCCTTTGGATTGACAGTTCACCATCTTTCAGGCTAATGCACATATCTGGGTATGGCTTATACCTTTATCTGCTGAGTGAGTAGCACTTAACTGCAAAGTTTGCTGGAGAAGGTCTAATGGACATGGGCTACTTTTAGTGAATTAGGCTGGGCCCTAGCTCCAGTGAAAGACATTGTAGGCAATGGGTGTTTGGGAAATATCCTTCTGTTTGAGCATGACGTTGGGTCTTACCCAAAAATTACCCGAACATACTACTGCATTTGTGGCTCAATGGAAAAACTGTTGATGGGCCACAAGGGTTATTACATAGTTTGTTTGCAGGGATTGTTTCGGAGAGGAGAATGCATTTCCACATTGTCTAACCTTAGATCAGCTTCTGAATGGTTCGAAAATTTGTTTTAAAGTATCTGGGGTGGAACCTAGTGGTACAGGACTATGGACCATAAGGTCCACGGTTCAAACCCCATCTCTGCCAGTTTGCTACTGTTGGGTCCTTGAGCAAGACCCTTAACCCACAATTGCTTGGATTGCAAAAAATGTATCAGTTGTAAGATGCTCTGGGTAAGAGCATTCACTAGTCATCCATCTATCCATCCATCCATCCATCCATCCATCTAAATGCTGTAACTGTAAATCTATCCAACTAAAACACTGGTTCCTTAGATGCATCCAATCACCTAGTGTAAAGATGGTTTGTTTGATTATTTCATTGATTTAACGTCGCTATCAGCATCAATGGCCATTTTAAGACACAAGGTTATATCGATACACAAGGTTACTTCAAAGCTATGTGTTTGAAATGTAGGAGAAAACTGGAGTACCCGGAATAAACCCACGTGGACGACATGCAGACTCCACACAGAAAGGACTCAGACCACTCCACCTGGGGATCGAACCCAGGACCTTCTTGCTGTGAGGCAATGTGCTACCCACCGACCACCCCTAGTGTAAGATTGATATGGGGTATAGCATTGAAAATGGAACAGAAAATTAAATGGAACATACAATTCATTTTCCTTGCTCAGTATAAATTCATTCCCAAACAGGGCACTGTCACCACACAGCAAGAAGGTCCTGGGTTTGATCCCAGACGAAGCAGTCTGGGTCCTTTCTGTGTGGATTTTGCATATCCTCCCTGTTGGTTTACTCTGGGTACTCCGGTTACCCCCCACAGTCCAAAGACATGCACTAGGTTAATTGGTTACGCTAAATTGGCTCCAATCTGAGTATATGTAAGTAGTTTCGATATAACCTTGAGTGTTGATGTAACCTTGCGTTTGTCGGTGAAAGGCCTTCGATGCTAAATAAAACTAAAAACATGGCAGGGGATGAGTGGAAACAACTATTGGTCCATGGTATGAAATGGGGGAAGATGGGAAGGAAATTCAGGACTCGGAAGTGTAAAATGTAAACAATGTAAATGTTGAAATGTAAAGTTAATTGCTACAGGTAAGCACCGTTTACATCCATCCAATCAACATCGGTTCGTTTTAACAGCCGAGGGCTTAAGAATGCTAATGAATTATAATAGGGAATAAAAATCTGTAGCTGTAAACAGACTCAAAATGGCAAAGACACTGTACAGTGCTGCCCGATGTATGATGTTACAGTATACAGTACTGTACTGCACTCTAACGACCATATTTTACTTAATAATTATAACAGATTCCTATATTAATTGCTTATTTAGTTACTATTACGACCCCTGATATAGCAGCGTATTATTAAAATGCAGTGCGTTTTGCTTCTTCTGTCTTCCCGCTATCATTCTCTGCATTGTGTTCTCGTCCAAAAGGTTGCACTTCTGTGCAGACACTTGGCAGAACAACCATCAATGGATTCCACCAACAGCCTTAAACAGCCAATCATCGCTGCAGATCCACAAGCAGAGGCGGGAGTTAAAGAGCAGAAGTCCATCATTCATGCAAAAGCTCAATACCTTACTGGCTGTGTTATTAATTGCTTGTTAGCTCACATTTGGACTAGAGACTGCTCTAACTCGGTTGGT
Organism: Ancistrus triradiatus; assembly: GCA_025084515.1. NCBI lineage: Eukaryota > Metazoa > Chordata > Actinopteri > Siluriformes > Loricariidae > Ancistrus > Ancistrus triradiatus. The sequence goes on along the minus strand of JAJAGP010000674.1, from coordinate 46,150 downwards.
GTGTTTAGAGACCTTTTTTTTGTAAGTTACTCATGTTTGCGTGGATGACTTTTCCGCTACTTATTTGTAACAAGCTGTAAATGGTGTCATATTGTACATACAACCAAAAATATCCTTATATTTACATCACAGTATCCTCAAAAGGGTATGTGAGCATGGTATGTGTGGCCGACGTCCATTCTGGTCAATGTCCCGTTTCTTTGCATATCTGTACTTATAAAGCTAGCAGCTCACGTGGCTTCAATTTAAGAGCCAGCAGCTTCAATCAGCAGTTCCAGAGTCCCTGGGATGGACTTGCAATGTAAAGTCAGGTGTAGTGGTTACAGATTCAACAATGTCCAGGACATACCTCTGTGTACACCCAATAAATTCCAGGATAGGTTCCGAACCTCAGTCCCTGACCTCTATCAGTGTAAGCAGGGGTAAACTGAGAAAACCAGCATTGCTTTTTACTACAAAAATATATAACTAAAGACATGCAGTAATGCACTAAATCTTAATATAATATTTGACCTCTTTCTTTATACAGAAAGTGTGAATATCTTGGCTAGCTGTGTGTGTGTCCAGGTGAGGATGTGCTATCCAGGCCCCAGGTGTGGAGCTGCTGTTGAATCTGTTTCGTCTCAGCCTGGAGGACTGCGTTTGATCCCCATGTGGCGGCAGATGGTGGAGCCTTTGTGCAGTGGTGGCTGTTATTAGCCATGACTCCCATCCATATGCCTGAATGAAGGGGCAGGTGGCCAAGGAGATGTATTTTTTAAGCAGGTACGCTCTAACTGCACCAGAGTCTCCCGGAATATTTTCAGCCTGCCCTGTCTGACAGCTCTATTGGTTTCATCTCAGAAGAATTTCAAGCTCAGGGCTTTTCAGAAAGAGGTCCATTGTAAGAGTATGATTGCCTGTTAAAAGGGCACTTGTGTAAATGTCCCTGAGTTAAGCTGCAGCTGACAAGTCTGTTCCTGGACCTGACCAGGCTTTTTGATGCTCTAATTCTGTCATGTACACTGATCTTGAGTATATACACATGTATCCAGTGGTATTTAGACTTTCATTCAGCAGAGCCTTTCAGAGATCTGCAAAACACATACTGTTCTCACTCACCTCCTACAGTGCTACTTTTGACACCAATCCCACAAAGGTAGAAACACTCCATTTATAGGAAGCTGTAGAAATCCAAACATTTTTTTTGTATTTTCAAAATGGGTACTTGGAAGACTCACCAGCTGCACTGGAATTTGAATCATGATGGTGAAGACTGGCTCTGATCTTGCACAATAAGCATAGGCTCACTGTTGTCATTCCGGTTCTCAAAGGTATGTTAATGGTGGTTAATATCAGGGCTCAGAGTTCTCCACCAGCATTGGGAAACCTTTCTTTAGGCAGGCAGAGCATGATGTGGATGAACCAGCTTGTTGAAGTTGGAACTTAAGAAATGATTATATTAGAGTGTGGAATTTATTATGTTTTATATTGTACTCATGTGTGTCTTAACTCCAGAAGAAAGCTTTGAGCTTTCTTCTCATATGTAGCTGTATCCATGTGATTTCCTATCAATGGAATAATACAATTCTAAAATAACTCCAGTTATTTATGCTTTTGTGATATCCATATGTTATTAGACTCACACCAACAGCTTGGGAAAATGTAAAAAGTAGTCCATCTATATGAAGAGACTCCCTCTGACTGAACAATGTATGAAATATTTAGACCGAAATACATGTCATGTAAACATGATTCTAACACTTCCATTATTAGTCGGGCTTTGAGTCAACACATTTTCCTTTCTTTTCTATGTGCCAAAGTTATTGAGGTACAACGTGATGATTATAGAGATTAGATTAAAAACCACTTATGTGTTCCTGTAACAGGCACAACAAATGAATCAGTAGATCATATGAATTCATTTAAAACGTGTTTTTACCATTACACCCCGAAGTTAAAGTTTGCAAGAGTGCATTGCAAGTTCATGTTTAATATTCATTGGAACTCATTAGAGGCTCGATTCGCACTCGCCAAGAAGTAGGATAAGAAGAAACCCGCTCGCTAATTATGCGTGATTGGAATTTGCAAATATGAGGCTCTCTCATCAGGGATGGAAGACTAGCGTTGGGGAAGTTGGACAAAAATACAGTTTGCGCATTGTTTATTTTGTCAGTAGGCTGGCATCTGTGTGGCCATGTCTCTCAGGGGTGTGTGTGTGTGTGTGTGTGTGTGTGTGTGTGCGCGCGAGCGAGTGCGTGCAGGGAAACGTCTCTGAGGAGGGGGTGAGGAATCGATAATAGAGCTGTCATGAGCCTGACAGCTAATGCTGATTTCACTTCAGGGAATCTGTGCTTTTTGTCAGCTGGTCGTGCAAACCTCCCTCTCTCTCTCTCTCTCTCTCTCTCTCTCTCTCTCTCTCTTCTCTCTCTCTCTCTATCTCTCTCCTCCCTCTCCCTCTCTCTCTCCCCAACCCCACCTCCACCCCTGTTGTACAGGCCTGAGTTGTGACTCTTCTGTCTACCCCTGTGGAGAGTTTGATCTCTCTCTCTCTCTCTCTCTCTCTCTCTCTCTCTCTCTCTCTCTCTCTCTCTCTCTCTCTTCCTCTCTCCCTCTCTCTCTCCCCCCCCCACCTCCCACCCTGTGTTATCAGGCCTGAGTTGTGACTCTTCTGTCTACCCCCTGTGGAGAGTTGAGCCCCTGCCTCTCTCCACACAGTATCAGGTCTTTCTTTTCTTCACCATACTGTTACCCTGACCTTCCTACACAGAGCAAAATGTTACTCTCACTTCTTTAGCTTGGTATATTCTCCATCAGACATGCCGGAGCATTCATGGTTCAGAACAGTAGGAGGTTTCCAGCTGTTCATCATTAATCTGAGTGTCGATCTGTAAAACCCTAATTACAGAATACTGAATGCATACACACTGTAATATTATATACAGTATATTTCCCAAATGCACCAGTATATGCTCACCGGAATCCTTATTAGGCACACCTGTTCAACTGCTCCTTAACCCAAATATCTAATCAGCCAATCTCATGGCAGTAACTCAATGTGAACGCACAACACATGGAACCTTGAAGAAGAACAGGCAACTAAATTCGCATGGGCTCACCAAAATTGTACAACAGAAGATTGGAGAAATGTTGCCTAATCTGATGAGTCTTGATATCTGTAGGGTCAGAATTTGGCGGAAACAACGTGAAAGCATGGATCTATCCTGCCCTGTATCAACAGTTCAGGCTGCTGGTGGTGTAATGGTACACTTTAGGTCCCTTAATACCAATCGATCATCTGAGTATTGTTGCTGACCATGTCCATCCCTTTATGATCTTCTTATGGCTACTTCCAGCACGATAACATGCAATGTCACAAAGCTCAAATCATCTCAAACATGACACTGAGTGTGTTTACATGCACTTAATAATTTGAGAAGTGCAGATTTTCTCAGCAATCCCATCAAGGTGTTTAGATGCACTTGAGTAATCAGATAATGGGAAACCTCCAGGTTTACATGACCCAGGCAGTGATCGGATTTCTACTTTGCAACCAGCCGATAATCTCACAGAAAGATGTGACGTGAACTTGAATTTTCAATATTAAATAATCAAATTCTTCATTTTCTTGAGTATATATTGCGTTTCAGTGTCTTACGGTGGTGCTTGAAAGTTTGTAAACCCTTTAGAATTTGCTATATTTCTGCATAAACATGACCTAAAACAGCATCAGATTTTCACATAAGTCTTAAAAGTTGATAAAGAGAACCCAGTTAAACAAATGAGGCAAAAATATTATACTTGTTCATTTATTTATCCAATCCAGTATTAATCCAATATTACATATTAGTGAGTGGCAAACGTATGTGAACCTTTGCTTTCAGTATCTGGTGTGACCCCCCTGTGCAGCAATAACTGCAACTAAATGTTTCCTGTAACTGCTGATCAGTCCTGCACACCGGCTTGGGGGAATTTTAGCCCATTCCTCCGTACAGAACAGCTTCAGCTCTGGGATGTTGTTGGGTTTCCTCACATTAACTGCTCACTTCAGGTCCTTCCACAACATTTTGATTGGATTAAGGTCAGGACTTTGACTTTGCCATTCCAAAACATTAACTTTATTCTTCTTTAACCATTCTTTGGTAGAACGACTTGTGTGCTTAGGGTCGTTGTCTTGCTGCATGACCCACCTTCTCTTGAGAGTCAGTTCATGGACAGATGTCCTGACATTTTCCTTTAGAAATCTCTGATATAATTCAGAATTCATTGTTCCATCAATGATGGCAAGCCATCCTGGCCTAGATGCAGCAAAACAGGCCCAAACCATGATACTTCCACCACCATGTTTCAAAGATGGGATAAGGTTCTTATGCTGGAATGCAATGTTTTCCTTAATCCAAACATAACGCTTTTCTTTGAAACCAAAAAGTTATATTTTGATCTCATCCGTCCACAAAACATTCTTCCAATAGCCTTCTGGCTTGTCCACGTGATCTTTAGCAAACTGCAGACGAGCAGCAATGTTCTTTTTGGAGAGCAGTGGCTTTCTTCTTGCAACCATGCCATGCACAGCATTGTTGTTCAGTGTTCTTCTGATGGTGGACTCATGAACATTAACATTAGCCAATGTGAGAGAGGCCTTCAGTTGCTTAGAAGTTACCCTGGGGTCCTTTGTGACCTCGCCAACTATTAAACGCCTTGCTCTTGGAGTGATCTTTGTTGGTCGACCACTCATGGGGAGGGTAACAATGGTCTTGGATTTCCTCCATTTGTACACAATCTGTCTGATGGTGGATTGGTGGAGTCCAAACTCTTTAGAGATGGTTTTGTAACCTTTTCCAGCCTGATGACAATTCACAACTCTTTTTCTGAGGTCCTCAGAAAACTCCTTTGTTCGTGCCATGATACACTTCCACAAACGTGTTGTGAAGAGCAGGCTTTGATAGATCCCTGTTCTTTAAATAAAACAGGGTGCCCACTCACACCTGATTGTCATCCCACTGATTGAAAACACTTGACTCTAATTTAACCTTCAAATTAACTGCTAATCCTAGAGGTTCACATACTTTTGCCACTCACTAATATGTAATATTGGATCATTTTCCTCAATACATAAAATGACCAAGTATAATATTTTTGTCTCATTTGTTTAACTGGGTTCTCTTTATCTACTTTTAGGACTTGTGTGAAAATCTGATGATGTTTTAGGTCATATTTATGCAGGAAAATCGAAAATTCTAAAGGATTCACAACCTTTCAAGCAACACTGTACACAGTGTTCAGTAAGCGGGTTCTGCGTTTAATTCCAGGATTGCCAGATCCCACGACAGAATCCCCCACCTGGTCTGTGTAAATAAGCACAAAAGAAGCAAAACCTCTAAGAATAAGAGAACCTGGCAACCATGTTTTCTCCGCTAGCCGCTCTGTGCGCATGCGCAGACTGCTAAATCCAATTGAAATTGTGTAACATGCAATGAGAAGTCAGATTGCTGAGAAAAAATCAGCTCTCTTTATTGGATTACTTCATCTGATTTCTATATCGGAGTATGCTGTATACATTAACACTGGAATAATCGGAGAACTGAAGAAATCCGTCTATGATCGGATTAAGTGCATGTAAATGCACTCAATGAGTTCACTGTACTCAAATGGCCTCCAAAGTCCCCAGATCTCAATGCAACAAAGCACATTTGGTGTTGGAGTGGGAGATTGGCATCTGTGTGACGCTATCATGTAAATATGCACCAAAATCTCTGAGGAATAAAAGTCAAAAGTCAGTTTTATTTTTATTACACTTGATACAATGGAGCAATGTCTCAAAGCAGCTTTACAATTTTATATTACCTTCTATTATCTAAGCCAAAGCCCAAAGTGAGCAAGCCTAGGGCAACAATGGCAAGGAAAAACTCCCTAAATATCATAAGGAAGAAACCTTGAGAGGACCAAGATACATAAAGAGACCCAACCTTCTTGGGTGGCTTAGATGATAAACCGAAGCTAAATAAATATTAACAGAGAGAAGAAATTTTAATAATATTATAATCAAAATAAAATGGACGTTCCCAGCATCTTGCTAAAGCTATCTCGTAAAGAATTAAGGCAGTTCTGAAGGCAAAAGTGGGTGCTAGCAAGATGTACCTAATGAAGTTGCTGGTGAGTGTACACTACATATGTACACAATTTAAAATGAATTTATGTACACAAATATGTTAATTTGTTAATATCCATACAATTGCATGGTATCAAGTATTTTATGAAGACACTTTAGTGAAATGCCTTTTTTCATCTTTTAATTATTTTATTCTTTTTATTGTTTAATTAAGCAAATGTTGTATTTTAAATAGAAACATTCATTTTTAGAATTTGTTTTTTTTCCCCCCTAAATATAGACACTTGCTCCATATCAAGCATGGCATGTATAAATGCTGACTGACATGACCAAACTTCATTATTTAAGCCTGTTGTGTCTCTTCTCATAAAGATTTCTTAATGCTTTTTCATAACATTATACTGAAACACAGTACGTTGCCTATAGTGCATAGCATTTGTTTTCTGGCTGCTTCATTTAAAAAGCATTACCTGTGTAGTACCAGCATAAAATATGCATCCTTTGGACTTTTCACCTTTTCGCGACCTATTTCTTCTATAAATCAAAAGGAAAATCAGGTCTTTCATAGATGAAGACTCATCCATGTTTTATGAGGCACCAGGAGCAAGACCTAGATAATAGAAGCCCTATCACAGGTGCTTTGTGTTTCACTGCTGCGTTGCTCGGGTTTCACAGCGCCTCACACTTAAACGTGGACGGCACATTAATGAGGGGTCAGGTCTGTGCCTCGGAGGAAATGCTAAATGATCCAGTAAGCTTTTAGGTTTCAGAGATCAACCTGGTTAGTGTACGGAGCTTTGAGAATTGCATTAAGAAGACTCTGTAAATAGAGCTGAAGCTTTTCATGAAGCGGATAAAGCTTAAATACTGCTTCAGTCTTCCATTTTCTATCCTGCACCTAGGAGGATCTGCAGACAGGAACGTGAATTCAGGGTTTATACTCCAACTGCACAATCTGCATAATCCCCCAACACCTCTGTGCTGATGATGATGCTATAACATGCATTGTTAATTATGATTTAGCAAAAGTTTGTTGAATTACCAATGTGATAAATTCAGAACTGGTCATATGAAAGTATGACATCATTATGAATGTTTACTATTCAGCATATTCCTTGTAGCCACATTTACAGCTATGCTCAAACTTCACGAACTTCTACTTCACAAACATGTGCAACTTTGAGGCAAATAGCTCTCACGTGTATCTTTTGTAGGTCTAATCTTGGCATTTTCTAAAGCCGTTTGAACAATGACTATTGTTAGAACGCTGCATAAATTAAATTGAATTACAAAGGCACAGCGGTTAGAGCAGAACAGTTACTGCTGCCTGTGTTGAGTTTACATGTTCTCCCCATGTCTGTCTGGGATTTCTCCACCATTCCAAAGACATCTCTAAAGGGTTCAAGTGTGAGAGTGTGTACATGTGCCCTGCGATGACCTGCCATCCTATCGGTAGAGCTGCACTGACCGGAATTGGCTAGTTTTCAGCATGATCAGCATGGTCTTATGTAACTGATTCTGTGTCTACATTGAGCCTACACTTGTGCACTTGTGATGCACAAACACAGCCACACACACGAACAGTACAGTGCTTTAACTAACATTAATTCAGAATTCAGTTCATGTGTATGAGGAGCTTTAAACTTAAAGAGTTAATGCTCAGCCGCTCCATGTTTGTTTCTCGATCTCAATGTTTACCCCACAGCTCGATGGTCTGTTTATTTTTGGGTCTGTTTGATGTGTGTATGTCTTTTTGTAAGATAATAAAAGCTCAAAGTGTGTGTTTTTAATTGTTTTGTAGCGTTTATGCCCAGGATTAGTGTAAGAGTGTGTTTGTAACAGTGACAAGGGAAAACTCCTTAACTGTGGGTACTGGACTGTCGGGACTGTGGTAGCCTAGTGGTTAAGATGCTGAACTCTGGAGCAGAAGTTCAAGGTTCAAATCCCACCTCTGCCAAGTTGCCACTGTTGGGTCCTTGAGCAAGACCCTTAACGCACAATTGCTTACATTGTAAGTCGCTCTGGATAAGGCCGTCTGCTAAATGCTGTAAATGTAAATGTCCTTAACAAGATAAGGAAGAAACCTTGGGAGGACCAAGAGTCAAAAAGGGACTCATCCTTCTTAGATGTTACATGTAAGAATTAAGTGTTATCTAATTAATAAGCTCATAATAATAAAAAAAAAGTTATAAGTTTAAATAAACAGAAACTGAATAAATATTAAGAGAGAAAACATAAAAAATATAATAATTAAAATAAACTAACAGGTAGACTAACATTTTAGAGAAAATTAAATATTATGAAGACTATAATAAAATGGAGAATATAAAAGCTATAGCGTATAAGGCAGTAATGAAAAGAAATATTGAATAGAATAATGTAAAAATATGCATGTCAGCATTATTTAGCCTGATACTTGAGCAAGGCCCTTAACCCACAATTGATTAGATTGTAAGTGGCTCTGGATAAGGGTGTCTGTTAAATGATTAAATGTAAATGTAAAAATCCCCACTTCTGGAAGTCCACCAATCCACCTAGTGTACAGCAAAGACTTGATGAACTTTCACACGGTCTTGTATTTGCAAAAAATGGGTAACTCTCCTGCTTTTGATATGGGGCTCTTTGATGAAGTTTCTGGAGGGGAGAGTTAAAATGACCTACAAGCCTTGAATGCCTTAGGCAATGTCACAAAGTACAAGCCTTGTGTATTTTATTCCCCAGGTATCTTTTGGATACATTACAGGTTAACTGATTTTGGGCCGTGCTTTGTTGGGGGTTGTGCCGGAGCTGGTTTGAATTTTTATTTATTCACTTTGTGTTAAATTGTCTCAGAAAAATAGTGTTTAAATGTTGAAGCACGTTTAAAAATACTGACAAAAGCTAAACACCCACAGGAGCTCACCATTTTCCAGACCGTAGCTGGTTTGTATCCCAACCTTAGATAATTACATGGAATGCAGTGGGGGCCACAAATCAAGCACTAGTGAAAATGTTTATTTGGATCTTTGTAGAGAAGCTGTGCAACAACTACTTGAAGACCAAAGAATGGACTTTCCTCAGTCTTTCCAGAGTGACCCGAATAACCCCATCAAGCATGTGTGGAGAACTTGAGGACAGAGAAGGTGAACAGTAACATCACAAGATGCTCTTTGGAATATTGTGAAATTATGCTGGCATAACATGGATCATCAGGTTTTGCACGAATGCATGCTGTTGTTACAACAGAAGGGAACATTCATTCATGCATCATCTTATCCACTTAATCTTTCGTCAGGGTCGTCGGAAAGCCTAGCCAGCGAAACAGAGTGCAAGGCAGGACCAAAATTAGAAAAGGCGCCAATCCATCGTAGGGTTAGAAAGGAACATTCCTAACTAAAAAAATGTTGTGTGTTTGTGTGTTGTATTCATGCATTCATTCATTTACATACTCATTTAATCTAATTCAGGATTACAGGAATCTGGAACTTAACTGGAAGAACAATGTACAAGGTGGGAACCAATCCTTGACAGGGCACCAATCTATTAAAGGGCACATGCACCCACAGACACAGGGAGAAACTGCAAACACCACACAGGCAGAGTTCAGGCCAGGAATCGAACCATGGATCTCTGGACCTGTGAGGCAACAGCATTAAATGCTGTGCCATATCATGGCAACCTTCATATGTTCTAATGTGGGCCTGTGAGGAATTAGGGGTTAAAGTACTGGATTGTGGACCAGAAGGTCCAAGGTTCAAATCTAACCTTTGCCTTAACCCTTAACCCACAATTGCTTGGATTGTAAGACTGTATCAGTTGTAAGTCACTCTGGACAAAAACGTCTGCTAAATGACTAAAAATATCAAAAATAAATAAAAATGATCAGATAACCTGAATTTTGAAACTGTGGAGGCTTAGTGGTTAAGTCACTGAACTGAGGACCAGAAGGTCCATGGTTCAAATCCCACCTCTGCCAAGTTGCCACTATTGGGTCCTTGACCATGAACCCAAATACTGCTTGAACTATAAGACTGAACTCTGGATAAGGGCTTCTGCTACATGACTAAATGTAAATATTGTATCCATTTTCTTCACTTGTTACTTTTATTTGTGTGTATTCCCACCTTTTTCACCCCACACCTGAAGACACTTTAAATGATATCTTGATGTAGGAAGTGATAGGGCAGAGAGAATGTCACGGCGGGCTTTTATGGCAGTGTCACTGTTTTCTGATGATCGATTATGGTCATTAGAGGCTCTGCTGTAGAGCAGAGAAAATACAAAGCATGATGAAAGGCTAACCTTCCTGTCCGGGGCAGTGGTACACTCACAGTGCATTTCTCACTGTCACTTCAAGGTGAATTAGGTGAAAGTTCACAGATAAAATGATGATGAACAATCACTAAGAGTCTATTATATTAAAAAATGGCGTCATGTAACACACATCAAGGTTCACCCTGACACTTCAGCCGCTCAATACAGGTTTTAAATGGCCACATAGTCTAGATTAAAGAGGGGAATGTCTTCATGTATGGAATTCTGTGAAATCCGACTCTAAAATGAGCTTTCCTTTTAGGACGGTGTGTGAGTGGTTCATTTACGATAGACTAGATGTGCTTTGTACTGCTTTATGAAAACACATCTCGAAAGACGTGACGGATCCCGCATCATTTAACAGTTAAAAGCCAAATCCTTCTTCTGACAAGTAATGATGGGCTGAAAAGTCGCCGGTTTCATTTTTAGAACATAATCCATCACCAAACCTTTTAAACAGTCAAAAACACAGATGTTCATGACCAGTGCTGTTACACACGATGGAATTAACTGCATGCTTGACTAAAATGAGGTTTGGTGAGGTCCTTAAATAATCAACTCAAAATTAACAGGTGAATAATATATTTTTTTCAGTTTATGATTCTGCTGGGGACATAACATCCTCATCTTTCCTTAACTTCTTAAAAAAAGATATAGCTTTTAAGAAAATATGTCAGGTTGAAACAAGTTTGAAATAAAATGTACATTTTAGCCAGTTTCAAATAAAACTATGCAAACTTCAGACACCTTAATTAAAGCAAGTAAACTTTAAAGCCATGAAGCAAAAATCCTGTTCTACCTAGACTTGTCTTGGTTGGGGTTGCTGGGGAGGATCTGGAGTTTAACCTGGAATTCACATTTCAACCCTACCCAGGATTCGAACCTAGGCCCTCAGGAACTGTCTTTTACAACCCACGGAGCCAAAGTTGTATCTTGACATCCAAGGAGTTCTCTTTTGGATTGAGATCTGCTGACTGTGGGCTCACTGTCCCTGTTCAAGAAACCAGTTAGAGATGATTTGAGCTTTGTGACATGGTCGGCCATGAGTTTACTTAACTAGGCAACTGATGAAGGTCATTATAACTGATTTCAAGATTGCACTGATAAGTCCATCAAGAGCAAACAACTAAACAATGAAGTGGATCAAGCATCATCTCAAAAACTTGTTGACTAGCAAAGTTAATCAACTTAAACCTTACTGACCTTGCATTGACCTTACTGAGAACAATAATTAAGTAACGAGGACTTCATTACAGACCTGGCAGGAATGCACCTGGAAAGATATCCAGTGCCTGCTGATGTTTATGGGTCACAGATTTCAGGCAGTCGTTGACTATAAAAGAATCGCAAACAAGTATAAATAACTCTGGCAAATGCCTCATTTAAATATCTTTGAATATCTCTGAATTAGAGCTGACAGTCTGCAACCCCATTGTCATCGGAAATCCAGCACACCAGAGTACAGAGCTAAAATAACAAAGAAAATGTCATGGTTCAATTACTTAAAGGCTACATTCTTATTCATATTGACTTTTAGGAATTTTATATTTGTTGCTATTTGCTAGTGTCTTATACAATGGCAGTTGGATATCAACTGTAAAAAGATGCATTAAAATAGAACTTCGAACATATATGCACCAAGAGTATATAAAAACAGGATCAAAATTATGTGGACACCCCTTGTACTTAGTGGGTTTGGCTATTTCAGGCAACTTACAGATTCATAACAGTAGTATCAGTGCACAAACACTGGCAGCTTAGAGACAGCTTAGTGTGGTACTGTCATATGATGCCAACTTTCCAACTGTCATGCCCTGGTCCACTGTAAGTGCTATTGTGGTGAAGTAGTAGACCACACAACTTGAATGATCTGTCAGCAGTTGCAATACTCACTAATGACTTTCAAAACTGCCCTAAAAACAGTAAAAAAACTGTTCACCATGAAATGGGTCGGAGCGCTCTGGATCCTTTCTGTGTGCATGTCCTCCCCATGTCTGCATGGGTTTACTTTGGGTGCTCTGGTTTCCTCCCACCAGTAAACTTTTTTAAGTACACTCATTGGCAAAAAAATGAACACACCCAGACAGAAAGAAACGCCATCGCATACGACAGTCGTTCACCCCAGTAGTGATAAAAGGGACACTAACAACTCAGAAATATATGCAGGACATCTAACTGGCATTTCTATGCAGGTTAATGTTCCCCCACACACAGCAAGGGTTTCCCAGGAATGTCTCCGCCAGATTGCAACACTTCCTTGGCTTGCCGGATTTACTGCCAATCGAGCATTTAAGGGAACAGCTGGTACACCGGTTTTGATAACCTACGAGTGTGCAAGATCTACAGGCCCAGCTGCAACATCTGTGGGGAAAAATCTGCCACAGAGTACATTACGGAACCTGTATGCCTCCATGACCAACAATATCTTGTATCCAGGCTAAAGTCAGCCCAGCAAGGTACTAGATAAATTCCCCAATAAATTATCATTGCACTCTAATATTGTAATCACTTACATATATCATCATTACATTCACACGTATAAAGTTTCATCCGATTTCAACAACTCCTTCTTGGTGATTTTTTTTGTCAATGAGTATACATACAAATTTAGGGGCATACCTTGTTCTTGAGGGGGTAATGCCCTTATTTGCCCCCATTTTGAGAACAGGGGCTGGTATAGTAACAAAGAGCAACAAACTCCTTACAAATGCCTATCATTTTGGAATGAGACATTCAATAGACACATATGGATGTGACACATAAGTGTGTGTCCACATACTTTTTTGGCATTTATTATAAGATTGATGTAAAGTAGGCTGTGTTGATGACAGCTCTTCATACTATAAAGTTTGGTGCATTCTGATATAAATCATAACTAACCTCTAGAAATGACCACCATCCCCTACCCACATCTGATTGAGATCCAGCGTATCTAATATACATACCTTCAATTAATGACATGTAAGTGAAACCCAATTGAACCAAAATCCGTCATTGCATTGCGGCAGCTAGCATTTTTAATCTCATATTAAAACATAACTGTGATTCATCATGGGTGAAAATTACATTTCCCCCATCCCTGATTGCAGTAGAAAGAGCTACCATCTGGAGGGAGAGGACAGATGACAAAGTGGCCGCCAGCAGCCGGCTTTGAACAATGCCCCTGCTCATCAGCATAATGAGGGGATTCATTTGTGAACTCACACCCTCACTGCAGCAATCCCATGACTCAGAGCAACACTGGCTGATGAGCCAAGTTGAAGTGAGTGGATCATATGAAAGCAGTGGCAGTCAGATATAAGTGCAGAGCGGTAGTAAGTGCAGTAGTGAATCTCCTTAACTGGCCGTGGCAGAGGTCTAAACACATGGAAAGGTCAAATTCAAAGAGAAAATACATGAAAACTATCTACAGAAGAACAGGAGCAATTGGACAGTAGTGGCCGGTACTGTTGTGGTTTCTCTCACTTCATCCTCAAGCAAGTTTGCTGCAGTAAATAAACTCTAATAGCTGCTCAAGAGACTTTTGAAGTAAAATCTGCTCTATCAGTATGGTGATATGCAGTACCGGGACTTATCTAATGCCAAATGTCTTCTATTTGGCATCACACAGAGGAGGATGGCTGCACCATGTCAGATTCCTCTCAAGGTTTTTTCCCTAGGTGTCTCAAAATGTTCCTTGACACTAATGTGGCTTACTTAGTTGGTTCTAGGCAAATAACTCTGTAAAACTTTAGTGTTCACTTAAAATGCTATACAAATAGAATAGGATTTATGTTTACATGTGGTTATTGGGAAAACACTCTTTTCCACAGCAGACAAAAATGTGGAGGGAGTTAAAGGTGCCTGAAATTATGCACTGCCAGTTAGACTACAAACTACTGCTAATCAGAGGCCAGCAAGCAAGTTCTCAGTTTCAAGCTAAAGCTATATAATAACCAGAAGCTAACATAAGCCTTATTATGAACTGCTCAAAAATAATCAGAGCTGACAAGAACTACAGTGGTGCTTGAAAGTTTGTGAACCTTTTAAAATTTATATTTCTGCATAAATATGATCTAAAACATCATAAAATTTTCACACAAGTCCTAAAAGTTGATAAAGAGAACCCAGTTAAAAATATGGGACAAAAATATAATACTTGGTCATTTATTTATTGAGGAAAATAATCCAATATTACATATTAGTGAGTGGCATAAGTATGTGAACCTTTGCTTTCAGTATCTGGTGTGACCCCCCTGTGCAGCAATAACTGCTACTAAACGTTTCCTGTAATGTTGGTCAGTCCTTGGAGGAATTTTAGCCCATTCCTCCGTACAGAACAGCTTCAGCTCTGGGATGTTGGTGGGTTTCCTCACATTAACTGCTCGCTTCAGGTCCTTCCAGAACATTTTGTTTGGATTAAGGTCAGGACTTTGACTTGGACATTCCAAAAACATGAAATTTATTCTTCTTTAACCATTCTTTGGTAGAACGACTTGTGTGCTTAGGGTCGTTGTCTTGCTGCATGACCCACCTTCTCTTGAGATTCAGTTCATGGACAGATATCCTGACATTTTCCTTTAGAATTCTCTGATATAATTCAGGAGTCATTGTTCCATCAATGATGGCCAGCCATCCTGGCCCAGATGCAGTAAAACAGGCCCAAACCATGATACTACCACCACCATGTTTCACAGATGGGATAAGGTTCTTATGCTGGAATGCAGTGTTTTCCTTTCTCCTGTTGAGGATTTGTTGGACACATGTGCCTTTGTGGCTGCGGGGGGCCACACAATTTTATACTCATATAATTATTTACATCTTATATATTTGCATTTCTAATTGTGGTGATGTCACTCGTTCAGACTAAGTCTTTTTAAGACATGATTTTGCAGGTGCGTCTCAGCCTAACTGAGAAGGTACAAAATGTTCTTTGACCTTGAAAGTGTTCACCAGTTTTGCAAAGTGTGGAGTCTTGCTGTAAACTCCAGTAACTTGGGCTATTTCACATGTTCATGTGTATAATTACTCAATCATTTATAATTTGATTAATAAGCAAATTTATTCCAAGTGATTTTATTCTGTAAGTGCATCTGATGAATAACTATATTTTTGATGTTAAAGTGTTAATTTAAAGCTTTTACATGGTCACAAAGATTAATTATGATTTGGATTTAGTATAATTATGTAAGAATTGAATACAATTTATATGCAGAAATTAGAGACTTGATGCTGAAACTAAAAACTGAGATAAAGTTCAGCCATGTCACTCCAAACCTAACGCTTTTCATGAACCCAATAGTTCTATTTTGGTCTCATCCATCCACAAAACATTCTTCCAGTAGGTCCTCAGAAATCTCCTCTGTTCATGTCATGACACACTTCCACAAACATGTGCTGTGAAGAGCAGACTTTGATAGATCCCTGTTCTTTAAATAAAACAGGATGCCCCCTCACACCTGATTGTCATCCCATTGATTGAAAACACCTGACTCTAATTCCACCTTCAAATTAACTGCTAATCCTAGAGGTTCACATACTTTTTTCATATAATATGTAATATTATATACTTTTTTCAGTATAATATTTTTGTCTCATTTGTTTAACTGGGTTCTCTTTATCTACTTTTAGGACTTGTGTGAAAATCTGATGATGTTTTAGGTCATATTTATGCAGAAATATAGAAAATTCTAAACTTTCAAGCACCACTGTAGAAATGGTACTAAAGCTAACTAAAACTAAGGTGTAACACTTTGTGTTAGGTGCAACCAAAAATCTGAAAAAGTTGAGTCAGTATGAAAATGCTGAAAAACATAGTGTCTTAAATTTATTTTGACTTTTATTTAACTGCAGACAGCATGAACCCAATAAATGTTTTTTTTTTTCTGATCAACTTCATTATATTTGGTAATATTACATTTATTCCTGGATTTCAGGCCTGCAACACATTCTAAAAAACGCTGGGATGAAGCAATGTAGAGCTAGTAATAATGTATAAAAACTTAATGACATGATTTCAGACAGGTGATTGTAATCATTAGTTGGTACAAAAGCAAAGAGTCTTTGAAGAAAGATGGGCTGAGGATCTTCAGTTGTCAACAAATGTGTGACAAATTTATGGAAATGTTTAAAAACAATGTTTCTCAAAGAAAGGGAGAGATTTGCACATAGGCAAGGGACTATTTTGGTCAAACCTTTGTCAAGCACTTCAATATGGAGGTACATTCTCAAATGGCACTTAAAACTTCAGTGTGCAAAAAAGAAGCCTGGATATTAACCATATCCAGTACTATAAGCCACGTGGCAATAGAACCCCTTACTCATGTCTAGCTCTTGATCTTAACCCCCTCTCAACATGAGGTGAGTTTTTCGGCACTAGCCCTTTCCCCGTACTTATAAACCTAGCCCCGCCTCCTTTTCACCTGATACAGGGGTGTTGCCAGCCTCAAGAGCAGGTTAACAGGGTAAATACAATCACATTTTAAAACCATTCAGTGTCACCAGGCCAACGTTACCAGTAAGTACATTTTGGGTACAGTGTGCAAATTTACTAATCTATATCATTTCTCTCCTTCTGGGTCTTGAATATAGATCTCACCCATCCCTTGAGCTAGCCATGGGCAATTTGACTTACTCAAGAGTGGGTTGGGTCGACACTGCCTCTCTTTTAGAGAGTATGATGGAGCATAGACAACAGGTAAGTATAACAGGTAAGTATAAGCATACATTCATGTACAGTTTTTTGGTGATGGGCAATCCTATTGTTTTCATCACAGTCCTGCCTTGTGCCCTGGCTGACAGTAGAGCCCCAGGTCCCTGCTTCCCTGAAATGGTTTAAGCAGGTATGATAATGAGTGACTAAAGGAATTTAGTGCATGCACCATTGAAGTGTTGCTCAGGATTGAGGCAGACAGAAAGTTTCCATGATAGAAAGGCAGAGATAAGAAAAGAGAGAAGTCGAACTCCAGGACAAGAGCCTTTTGTCAATGGACAATAACTGTTTTTCAAACTAGAGGGTTTTGACCTTGAACATGGCTTTCATTGCAAAACAAACAATGGCAATGCTGTATTTTCAAGCTAGATTAGTTTGTCTACGCACAGACACTCGGTCGGTCCAAGCACTTCGACGCTGTATATCAGATGCGCAAGAGTCCATTTCAGGAATGATCCAGCACTAGCATAGTGCATGAAGCAGCGCTGACAGTGCTCATTAGGAAGAAATAATGGCCGGCCTTATGTGCGCTAGTCGTTATTAATATGCCTTTGCTTGGGGAGGTCGCGGGTTAACAACTACTCCATCTCACCTTGGACGACCTCCAGGAAAACGTGCCTAATAACCCTGTCAACTCCTGCGCTGACAATAGCGATTTAGTGAGCTTGCACCTACAGAAGGGAATTGGGCAGGCTTTAAAACACACAAGACCTTGAGCGAGTCCTTCTCAAGTGGCAAGCACAATGACCCTCAACCCAAATATGTGTCAGTTTGAAAATCTCCAAGCTTGTTTTGGAGACCCTGAGGTATACACATCGGAGATGCCAGCCAGCGTTATTGGGATCGCATACAGCAGCTGAGATCAATACAGTGATGTTAGGTTGGGAGCGATGAAGAAATAAATCAGACACCCTGGAGCAAAGGAGCAGATAATTGCAACGGCCATGTGGCTCTAGAGAGCTGCTGTCTATTCACACATTAGCATGCACCAGACAAAGGGACTATGTGATAATTGGTTGGAAGCGATGAAGATGTATCATGCTAGGACTGTGCTAGAACTAGGGACAATGCAGAAATCGAATTGTTGTAGATTACTGTAGATGAAACTCAGGTAAAATGTTGTCTCTGACAAGTCTTGAGATGAATATTAACTACAAAAGCCAGCTATTAGCTTAGAAAGATCCAAATGATATGATAGTGCTAGCAATTACTCAATTACTCAATTATACTCGATTCTCACCACAGTTCACACTTCACACTTTAAGATTACCCATGAAGCCCAGCTTCCCATCATCGTTTACCGAAGTGTCTATACCGGTGGTTCCCAAACCTTTTCTGCAGTGCCCCTTTGTAGATCAGAATATTAACACCCCCACCCCAACTCTGACACACACATACACATCGTTTGCATTTAAACGCCACTGGAATTTATTTTAAGCATTGGAATTCATACAAAACTGCCACTTCTTATTGAACAAAAGTTATGAAAGCGATCTTTCCTCATCTTTACGCAGGAATTGTTACACGTGACAAGCATTTATGTATCTTCGAATTTTGACCGTGTAACAGCATTCATTTCCGTTGCTGCACACCCCCTAAGGGGTACACCCCCTACTTTGGGAACCACTGGTTTATCCTTTTAATTAATCTTGATAGAATTAAATATTTTTAGGAATCAAATTGTCAAATAACTTATCTCACTGCCGTATCACGCAGTCCAATCTGTAAAACTTCCCCAGTAAAAGCCCCAGACACAGATCTGAAAGACCCTCACTGAAGCATGTGCATCTCCGGGAGTGTATGGAGCACGTGTTTGGACAAATGGCTTTGAATGCATCATTTCGAGCCACGTCCAGACACACAGGCTTCACTGGCAGTAAATGAACTGTGGGCAAAAAGACATCTGTGCATTTATTGGGCAGTTTTTTTTTGTTTGTTTGTTCTGACCTGAAGCACAATTTACATCTTTTTTTTCCTAAGTAATTACAATTAAAAAAGCAAGAAGTTATTTTGTGTTATTTTGTTATTTTGCACACAAACTTTCAGTAGAAAGCCTACTCTATACACAATGATATGCAGTATGATAATCTTCTGCACACTCTGTGTTAGATGAGGAACACGGCAGTGCCATGGTCATGCAATAACCAGTTTTTTTTCACTTTCCATACATTATTCAATACATTATATGAAATACTCAACACTGTATTATAAAATAAGCTTTGTGTTAATGATTTTGCCCAACTGTAATTTAATGTAAGTTTTTTAAAGGTACTCTAATTTAATGTAAGTGTTTAAGGTACTCTACACTTACAATATTCTCCTGGGCTAGATGAGGAACTGACTTTCCTGTTTACAGAAACAGGAAAATGAATCATTTATACAACCAGAATTAATCATCAAAGATGAAACAATTTAACCATCATATGCAAAGTCCAGGGGATTTCATGGGTTTAACATTTACATTTACATATACAGAATTTAGCGGAAGCCCTTATCCAGAGCGACTTACAATTAATACAATCTTCGCAATTGTGGGTTAAGGGCCTTGCTCAAGGGCCCAACAGTGGCAGATTGGCAGAAGTGGGATTTGAACCCTGGACCTTCTGGTCCATAGTCCAGTACCATAGTTTAACATTAAATATTATTCCCCAAGTGTATCCAGGTTACTTTTTGATTACTAGTGGCACTATAGTCCACTACAAGGTTATTATAGTCCAAAGACTAGCCATACATACAGTGTGGCATACACACAATATTCTAAAGAGTATCTTCAAGTACCTCCGTAAATGTTTGATGGGGTTTGGGTCAGGTGACTATTGAGGAAAATCCCTAATAGTGAGCTTTCCTTAATCTTATTGGTCTTCAAGTAGTTGTTGCAAAGCTTTTATGTGTGTTTTGGGTCATTATCCTGCTGCAGTACAAATCCTTTTTCACAAAGGTCCGAACAAGCATTTTAAATAGTGGTCTCAAATTTTTGGCCTCCATTTATTAGATCAGAAAGGTGAGGGGGTTCATCGTACTGATCAGTGATTGGTGTTGAACTCTTTAAGAGTTCTTGTGCGTTCTCATACAGATCATAATGGGTTCCCCATTTGAGCTTTTAAGAAATTCCCATCACTACATGAACATTTTTAGTGCAATATGCTGAGGAAATTAAGTGCTGGTAGCAGTACTTGCAAGTGTTTTTTTCAATACCTTTTCATTTCATGACTTGCATTATGTGTTTAAATCTGATGGAAATCAAATATTAGATCTGTCACAACAGTACAGTGATCACACCCAGACCAAGAAATAGCTGAGCTTTTTTGGTCCTTGAGATAAAAATGCAGTGACACTAATCCAAGCAGTTCATTCCTGCATTAACCATACAAATAAAACAGTCATGAGCGATTATGGGCCCAAGAATATGGAATATACTTAACTGGCCAAGTCAGTCACTCAATCTGAATCCCAAAGAACATGCATTTCATTTACTAAAGCATATGAAACAAAACCCATTATGCCCTTACACTGACAGCATTTAGTAGGTGCCCTTATCCAGAGTGACTTACAACTGATACAGCCTTACACTGTACAAACCAAGCAATTGTTGGTTAATGGCATTGCTCAAGGGTCCAACAGTGACAGCTTGGCAGTGCTAGAACTTGGTCTATGGACCTTTTGGACAGTACCTTAGTCGCTGCCCCACCTCAGCCCTAAGTGTGCTATTAAAAGTGAAAATGATTTTAGCTTCTGGTGCACATAATGCCTTACAGAGTACTATCACAACTTTTACATCTCATATCAATTATGGGATCATGGCTTAACCAGAGATCAAAATGAGAAAGAAGTCATGAACTAATTAAATGATCTCAAACGTGGCTAAGAAAAGAACTTGAGAATGAGCTAAGACATATGTAATATATCAGGAGTGTTTTTTCCTTTTTAATGACAAAAGTATGGAACACCCCCCTCTATGAGTGCATCAGACGACTCTGATGAAGGTCATTCGTAATGATTAAAATCCAAATGATTTGTAAATGACTCACGGGACCAGGAGTCCAGTGGCACCTTCAGACGAGGAAATTGCATTAGGAACGAAAGGCTCTGCCGTGGGACTCACACCTCCAGCCTGCTTCCACAGCCTCCAGCAACACGCCTCCACGAGAGCGAGCGCAGCACCCACCAAAGCAGCAGCTGATAAATGGTGCAGACGAGCTCATTTTATTGCTGATATGAAATTCGGCCTGTTTCGATATATTTTGCCCCAGAGGTTTTTAAAACATGAATTGATAATTAACACCCAGAGCAATGTTTAGAAGTCCAATTTCCCACGAGAGCGCAAGGGTTAAAATGAAATTCTGTACCATAAACAACCGTGCTGGTGAGAAATATAAGGCATATGGCATTAACATATATAGTAGATGTGTTGGTTGTGACTGCAAGAGAGTGTTTGTGTGTGATGATAGTGTCAGAGGTCGATTACGATGAGAAATGGAAGCATTCAAATCCTCAGACTGCTTTTTCAGTTCAGTTTATGCTTAAAGTAGCACCGAAGAGTTCCATTTAAACCTCTAGAAATAATCGATGTGGAATAATACATCGTTTAATGTGTATATTTATACCCAGTAACCCCTTACATGGTTTAGCAATATATGTATTGTATATTTATCCTTTTTAAAATACCAGAATTGCCACAAAAAGCAAAGTGAGTGTACACTCCTGAACTACAACACTCAAATTAAATACAAACCCAAATCAGAAAAAGTTGGGACAGCATGGAAAATGCAAATAATAGTATATGCAGTGTTTCTTACATGTCCTTCTACTTTTATTTCATTGCAGACAATATGACCCCAAGAAATTTCAGGGTTTTTCTGGTCAGCTTCATTTCGTTTGTTAATAAACATCAATTCCTGCATTTCAGGCCATTCCAAAAAAAGTTGGGATGGAGCAATTTAGGGCTAGTAATGAGGTAAAAAAACCTAATTATCAATGTGATTTCAACTGGTGATTATAATCATGATTTAGTACAAAAGCAGTGTCCTCAACAGACTGGAGTCTTTGAGAAGTAAAGATGGGCAGAGGATCTCCAGTTTATCAACAAAATGTTCAAAAACAATGTTCCTCAACATTAAGTGTAAGGAACATTGCAGGTTTTATTAAATTAGCATGTTCAAACTATTCCAACATTTTTCAATTTGGGGTTATAGAAACCATACTTCATCTTCTTTTACTTTTACTGAAATTGTGTACTTCTGCCACATCTGAATGTAAACAATGTTAATCATGAAGAAAAATTTCTTGAATTATTAATCATTGCTCCGTCGTGACATCTGGAGGGGTCCCTAATGTAGAGATGCCTGTAGGTGTTAGGTGGTCTGGTAACAAAATACCACATTTGTTGAATCTACATCAATATAACATATCCATCTGCAATCCTTAATCCAGAAGGCTAGCTAACTGCTAATCAACTATGTTAACTCGCGTTATGAAATAAGCCAGAACTGCCATCATGGTGGCTTCTTTCCAAATCAAATGCAGCTGTCCGAACTGGCATATCACGCTAGTATGACATGAACAGTGGCGATCGTAGCTTTCGGACAAACTAGCAGACAGGCTAGTGCTAATAAATTAGCTGTCACTGCTCACACATTTCAGTGTCTAACTTGCGATTTATTATATTCTGAGGATTTCTTAAAAGAACAGTCAAACATGCTATAATTCTTGAGATTTACATCATTTAGCAGACGCCCTTATCCAGAGCGACTTATAATAGGTACAGTCTTACAATCCAAGCAACTGTGGGTTAAGGGTCTTGCTCAAGGACCCAACAGTGGCAGCTTGGCAGAGGTGGGATTTGAACCCTGGACCTTGTGGTCTATAGTCCAGTACCTTACCCGCTAGGCTACCAGATTTTGTGTAGGTAGCAATAAGACATGCTGCTAACAGCTAACTATCTGTTAAATGGAAAACCAGTCTGTGCTGCATTAACAAACTACATAATAAAAAGCAGCCATTCATGAGGAGTTAACCATTTTTTATCTCACAAATCTCTTGTTTCTATAGTACAATTCTAGAACCACAATATAGAGTTATTTGAAAATGTAAGATGTAAAATGTATTCTAGGAGTTTAGTATTATATAAATCAGTTGTACATGGCCTAGAATGCTACCATATGAATCAGTAATATGTAGATTTCACCCTCTTCTTTTTTTACCACTCTTCAGAAAAGTCATCGCCAAGATAAAGAAAACTTGCAGACAAGCTATTGTTAATGGAAATGTTTCAGTCAACTTCTTTTGGATAAGACAAGTATATTTTTCCAAGAAATTATATCCTTACATAAACCATTCTTACTGGAAAACATTAAGATGGAAATGAGGTGCTGGCTGCAGAATTCATAAACATTTTAAACAACACTTACACTGTGTGCATAAAATTGATTGAAACCAAACATTAGACCTGTCAAAACTTCTGTACAATGATAACACCCAGTACAATGTTTGGCTGTTTAATGGAAGCTCATAGCTACACTAGCCCAAGCACATCTAAAACAGATCAATAAAACTGTCACAGACTCTTTATGGGGCCAAAAAAATGGTCAGTTACCCAACCTGAACCCCAGAGAGCATTTGACTTACTGAAGACAAGAAAAAAGGCAAGAAGAAAATGGATGCATTACCCTGTGTAGCCATATTTAAAAAGTGGAATGTGTTTGCCTTGCTATAATTATTTTTACTAAACATTTTTTGTAATTATGCTTATGCTTAATTGTTAACTCTTATGTCCAATGTCTTTGTATATGAGAAATGTACAGGTGAATTAAGCAAAGCTTTAATTCTTAAAATGAGTTGCGTCCCTTTAAGTATGGTCCATATTCTTTAAATCTAAAGATAAATAATAAGCAAACACGTATCATTTTGGACAATAATGACTTGCTCAAGCAGGCCTGGTTTACAATGGTGCTTAAAAAGTTCTATATTGCTGTATTGGGATGGACAGTAACGATGTACTTGATTCATTTGAGTATTGTACTTAAGTATGCTTTTTTGAGTATCTATACTTTACTGGAGTATTATATTTTTTGCAAACTAACTTCACTACATTTCAACAGCAAATATTGAAGTTGTATACTTCATCCACCTCTGTTGCTGCATAAATATGACCTAAACCATCATCAAATCCTCCTAGATTAGTGGTGTCCAAACTCTTTAGAGATGGTTTTGTAAACTATTCCAGCCTGTTGAACATCAACAGCTATGTTTCTGAGGTTTTCAGACGTCTCCTTTATTCGTGCCATGATAGATTTCCAGAAACGTGTTGTGTAGACTTTGATAGCAATTTGCAGGTGCAGCTGCAAATCACTAGCCCACCACTGTGGAGACCTGGGTTCAAGTCCCTGCGGCGCACAGATGGCATGATTGGCGATGTCTGAAAGACACAAGCCAGATGGGCATCCACCTGTGCCCAGTGAATTCCTGGATAGGACATCCTGCGACCATAGCCAGGATAAGCAGGGTTAAACCGGGTGTAAAACAAACAACTAGGTTAAAAAAAAAATTGTTGAGAAAGAGAACAACTGCATTTTTAAGCAAATGAACAGAAGTGTATCTTCCTCCACAGCAAACAAAAGTATAAATTAAACTAAAGTATACATTAAAACTGTACACTATCTGGCCAAAAGTATGTAGACAATCCTACTTATATGTAATCTGTTATTTTAGCCACACTTAACTGGTTCATAATATGGCACATACAGACATGGTGTCAGGGTGATGTGTGCTTGTGAGTCGCATCATCCATCATAACTCTCCTCTGACCCTTTTGAGGTTAAAAGTGTCAGTGGCCAAATGGCATCAAGAGAGTCAAGAGCCCTTAACCCTCGTGATGTTGCCGTGTTGGCCAATGATGCTCTTGACATCGTAATGTATGATTCTCTTTACACCAATACAGTGGCCCATAATGCATCTGACACACGGTCCCCAAGGCTCTTGACATTGACCAGACAATGCTAATGCTAACACAAACACATAAGCTATATAAAGAGGCTAACACGACAAACAAGACATACAGAAAGAACAAGAACCTACGAACCATACATGGAGCATGAAGAGTACTATGAGCCAAGAAACCAGGGGGTGTGACGTGACCAGACAAAGAAGTGCACAGAAGTGAGGGACTATATATGGTAGCCACAACAGACAGTAATCAAACACCCTGCTGGGGAAGCCAAAAAGGGTCAGAGGAGAGCTATGTAGTATGATGCGGCTCACCAGCACACATCATCCTGACACATGGATTCTCCATAGACATCCATGTGTCAAACAAAGTTCATAAAAGTGGTTTGCCAACATAGAGCCCTGACCATATATATATATATATATATATATATATATATATATATATATATATATATATATATATATGATCTATCTGTCATTTGGGTAGCTAAACAAGAATTTGCTAACCCACCATCATGGAGACTGTAGAATCCCAATTATGCCTTCTGGCCAGTTGAACATCACAAAAGGGCACAAATGTGTTTGCCTGAGGAAAGGGAACGCCAGACAGGGGATCATTTGGGGAATACCCATGCTTGCATCCACTGACTTCTTGGATAGGCTCTGGAATCCCCCCAACTCTGACCAGAAAGAGTTAAAATATGGGAAAATATTTAAATAAAACATTTATTATCAAACAAATAAACCACAACTAGTCAGTTTCTTTTGAATTTATTAGAAAAAAATATAAAATTTAATATATTACACTACAAAAGACATTTACACAAACATAACACACAATAAAAGCGAGTAAACAAATCATCACAACAGCAACACAACTGTTTTTTTCTGTGCTTTTTCTTTTTTTTGTTGGAACACTAAATTGTGGCTTACGAGATTGTAAAATATTGATCGAGCCTTTCAGAAGACCTCATTATCATGCATGCTTTACGGTTTCTGTTCCATCTTCAGAAAAGTTTCTCTCTTACATGCCAGAGTTGATAAGCAAACCCAGAACACTAGGGGTCAGTTCGGGGCCTGATCTGCACCTGATTTACAAAAAGTACATTTGGCTTGACTGCATTTCAAAGGGTTTTTTAAAAAGGATTAAAAAAATTAAAATATGCCCTAACATTGTTTCTGATATAAAGTACAGTAATTGGTATTTGTGCTGTCAGGGCATTGGTACAACAAATTTGTAGGAGTTCATCCATAAATAGCCATTTATTGGTATATCTTGCTTATTCTGTAGTAAAATGTAAAATATGTCTTCTTTATTTTTAGAATCACAATCCTTCTAATAGTATGAGGATACTGAGGATTAAAGTGTACAGTTTATTAGCATGTTTTCACACTTCCACGTGTCTTGCAGACCCAGGTCTGTTTGGACAGAATGTCTGGTATATTTGGGACCAAGTGGACTGGGGTCTGCACCCATGGCCAGGCATCTAATATGCAACTGCCTGTAATTTCTAGCAACTATAAAGCAGAAAGAAAGGAGACACTGTGGATGAAGATTCGAGTTGAGAACAATTAACACTGACAAGCAAAAGCATTATAACCACCTGCTCCATAATAACTTTTAGGTAGGTGGCAGGTGTCAATC
Organism: Ancistrus triradiatus; assembly: GCA_025084515.1. Classification (NCBI taxonomy): domain Eukaryota; kingdom Metazoa; phylum Chordata; class Actinopteri; order Siluriformes; family Loricariidae; genus Ancistrus; species Ancistrus triradiatus. Next base: position 19,489 of record JAJAGP010000674.1, on the reverse strand, counting down.
TGATGCCCATTGTAGGCACTATCAACAGTGGACAGGCTACATAGCTCCATTCTCAGCAGTGTGATATGAGCTGACTATTGTGACACATTCCTCCCTAAATCTGCATTTAAAAAAAAAATTGACAGTCTGTTCAGACCAGACAGACACTGATAAGCCTTGGGCATCTAACATCTGCTGACGATTCACAATTTGTCCCTCCTTGGACCAATGTCAGCAAGTCTACACCACTTCTGATCAGGAGCACAACACAAGCTCTGACCCAGTCTTCTAGCAATTACAGTTTGGCCCATGGCAAAGTCTTTCTGTCTGCCCATTTCTCCCACATCCAATATATCAACTACCAGAACTTACTGCTCTAATATATCCCAGACTGTGACGTAATGACATCATCAATATCATTCAACCTTTGAATGGCCATAATGTTTTGAATCCCCAGTGCATATATGAGAGATGCTTCAATCAAAACATCAATCTCTATACATAATACAGGTACTCGCCATTTTACAATGGTCCAAGTTACAATATTTCGACTTTACAATGGGAATCCTATAATAAACATAAATACACATTCAGCAGAAACCATATTCCGAATCCTGAAATTAGAATTTTCCCAGGCAAGCGATACATAGTGTACCCAGTATATGCAATGCTCTCCCATGTAGTGAGGAAAAGCCGTGGTCGTGCAGTAATCATGTTTGTTTTTCACTTTCAATACTTTATTCAATAAATTACATGAGATATAATTGATACTTGGTAATAAGCTATATGTTAATGACTTTGCCAGCAATGGTAGCAGTGGTGATAAAAAAAAAGTGGTGATCTGCAATGAAATAAAAGTAAAAGTAAGCAACACTGCGTAAAGTTTTTATTTGCATTTTCCATACCGTCCCAACTTTTTCTGAATTTGGGGTTGTAGAACAGTAAAAAGATATTCTTATCATCCGCTATATTATACATTTGGTGTTGGCACAACCAAGCCAAGTCTGGGATTATGACGATAACACCCTCGACACAAATAAGCCCATCCTGGGTACAGACTCCAGTATTCAGAACATCTGTGAAATCTCCTGTAGCATGTGGCTTACACTCTCTTAAGTTTGAGAGTACAGACAACAGATAAACAAAATATGACATTTCTGTTAATGGTACACACCAGTACTGGTTACTTACTGAACATAACATACTGGACAAGCACAACATTTGGCATGGGTAAAAGTTTGGGTACCTTTCCCAGAAATCCACTTAACCCCTTTCGCTACAGCGGGTCACTGCATATTAGATCTATTAGGTTAGATGCACGACCTTGGGACCGGAACTAGAAGTGAACAAGTGATCCACCTGTGTTTTTATTGACTTGTTGGCCTTAATCCATGGTAAGGTGTAGACACTCCAGAGACTAATAAATTCTATGACCCTTCAATCCTCTCAGGCTCTTCTGCTTCCACTCAACAGCCATAGGCTCCTGTAAGCAGCTGATTGCGGATCTAGAACAAACATAATTGAACCTCACAAAGTAGGAAAAGGCTATAAAAATCGATTGTAATTTCCACCGTCCAAATGTCATGAAGAAATGGAAGTTAAAGCGAACTGAATAAGTCATGACAAGATCTCGAAGTCTATTAGAACACACAGAAAGATTAGCTCAAAGACTGGTCAAGAAATGGCTGAACCAGGTTTTGGAATTACAGTCACAGTTCCTAAAATGCAATGCCTTCAAACCAAGCTATGAATATTTCTAATATTGGAGCATTCTACAAAGAAGAGTGGGATACATTGTCTAAAGCAAGCACACAGAGACTATTAGCTGCTACAACAAAAGTATAGTGGGTGTTGTTTCCAAGAAAGGAGTACAGGTATGTGCTGTTAAACTACCATCATTGTCCATTCGCTATAATGACTGAGGTCTAAACAGCTACAATAAATTACTGTATAATAGGAAATCAAAGTCTGTCTTTTACCTCTGGACTTTTTGGCTGTAGACAGCCAATTAATGAAGTCACCCCAACAGCCAATCAATGCTGTGGATCCACAAGCAGAGGTGGGAGTTAGAGTTTAAGGGCAAAAGTGCATCATTCTTGTATATATATGTGTGTGTGTAACTCAGTTGTTGTGTTTAGAGACTTCTTTGTGCTCATTACTTTACTTGTGTTTGTGTGTATAGCTTTCAGCTGCTTATTTTTGAAAGCTGTAAATAGTGTTTGTAAGTGTATGTGCCTGTCCTATTGTAAGTAGTACCTACTACCTGTATATTCTATCTAATCTATAACTGTATAAACTGGTTCAGATTCACTCGTTCAGTCTCTGTTTCATCTGGCTAATCTATGTTTTTTCTTTCTAATTCTGTCTATCAATGCATTTTTTGCTTCCGTCAAGCAAAAGTATCAGGTCCATCCTACCATCCTCTTAAGTGTTACGGCTTTCCCCCACACAAGGTCATAACAGGACCTTACTACATTTTCTATAATTGATTTTGTAGCATGTGTATATAACAGTTTAATCTTTCACTTGTGTTTCCAGTAGTTTCTCTGACGCATTTCTGTATCGTTTGCATACAGTTTTCTTGTGAAAATACCCTTTATATTTACATTACAGTAGCATAAAATGTCTATGTGACTATGGTAATGTCTGGGTCAACATCCATTATGGTCAATGACCTGTTTCACAGACCATAATACGGTTGTTAAATGCCGCATACCTGTATTACTAAAGTTTGACTGGCAGGATCCCTAAACCTTTCGTCTAGTAAATGTGAATATTTTGCATAAAAATGTATTTTTTATGGTAATCTCAATGTCTCTGAAGCCATCTGTCAGAGAAGTTATGACAAAAAGTTGTGATTCAGTAAACAAGTTATGACACGAAGAAAATAATGTTACTCAACCATTAAACAGAAATTACTGCATTCTGTTGATGTTATTTTCTATTTTTGTATGGCTGTGTTGTGTGGGAAAAACTGTTTAGGGTCAAAAAGGAGCAAGCAATAATTTACAGTGGTGCTTGAAAGTTTGTGAACCCTTTAGAATTTTCTATATTTCTGCATAAATATGACCTAAAACATCATCAGATTTTCACACAAGTCCTAAAAGTAAATAAAGAGAACCCAGTTAAACAACTGAGACAAAAACATTATACTTGGTCATTTATTTATTGAGGATCCAATGATCCAATATTACATACTAGTGAGTGGCAAACGTATGTGAACCTTTGCTTTCAGTATCTGGTGTGACGTCCAGATGTCCTGACATTTTCCTTTGGAATTCGCTGATATGATTCAGTATGCATTGTTCCATCAATGATGGCCCAGACGCAGCAAAACAGGCCCAAACCATGATACTATTAATATTAGCCAATGTGAGAGAGGCCTTCAGTTGCTTAGAAGTTACACAGGGGTCCTTTGTGACCTCGCCAACTATTACACGTCTTGTTGTTGGAGTGATCTTTGTTGGTCGACCACTCCTGGGGAGGGTAACAATGGTCTTGAATTTCCTCCATTTGTACAAAATCTGTCTGACTGTGGATTGGTGGAGTTCAAACTCTTTAGAAATGGTTTTGTAACCTTTTCCAGCCTGAAAACAAAAATATTTATGCAGAAATACAGAAAATTCTAAAGGGTTCACAAAATTTCAAGCACCACAGTATATTAATCAGAATTATTTTGTCGTTAATCACAATTACATTTTTTTTTTTGACAACGCTAGATCTGACACCCAATAGCTAGAAATGACAGTGTCTGGGCTTTGTTTCAGTCCTGGGTAGGCTGAGTGGTGCGTTTATGAAAAGACCCCAGCTGCTGTGGTGTACTGGATAATGGGGAGAGGTGCACCAGGAAGTAAATATGTGGATGGTCCACTGAGGCAACTCCTAATGGGACCAGCCAAAAGAGGACCATCACCATCCTAGAGCAAATGCAACTGGTGGCACAACAAGTAAAGTACTGGACTATGGACCAGAAGGTCCAGGGTTCAAATCCCAACCTGCCACTGTCCTTGAGCAAGGCCTTTAAACTGAAATTGTAAAGCTTGTAAGACTATAAGTTGTAAGTTACTCTAGACAAAAGAATCTGCTAGATGACAGTAACTGTAAAATTGGTGAAACATCATCCTTAACAAGGAAAATGTGTGACATCTGTGGTATAAATAGGACAAAGTTCCTGTTACTGTAAAATTACCAACTTCTGAAAGGTAAACAATGGATTGCGTACCTAAACTAGCATGTGTTGTCCATACAGTACTGTTCAAAAGTCTTAGGCCATTAGATATACCACTGTTTTATCAATGGTATAATGACCATATATAATTATTTCTCAGAAAATGTGTTCCACAGGAAATTTGTATGCAGTATTTGTACTGAATTTGTATTAAAAATGTGAAAAACAAATCAGAAAAACATTCTTGCTTTGTGGGACTGTGGTAGCCTAGCAGTTAAGATACTGGACTATGGACCAGAAGGTACAGGGTTCAAATCCAGACTCTGCCAAGCTGCCACTATTGGGTCCTTGAACCAGGCCCTTAACCCACAATTGGGTGGATTGTAAGAGTGTTAGTTGTAAGTTGCTCTGGGTTGACAATATGTTATATATGATCATTATACAATTGCTAACACAACAGATCTAATGGTGGCCTAAGACAGTACTGTATATCACACGTTACAGAATGAAGCAATGTGGTGTTTATCATGATACAATAACTATAAGCAGGTTAATATAAACTAATACTACCACTTCACCAATGGAAAAAACTAATTACTGACTGATTCATATAGATTACAATATAGTTAATTTGTGCATGTACACTCTTTCATCTGCCAGGTTTTTGCTTTCAAGTGTTCAAAGTGCATGTTTCATTTTTCACTGTGCTACCACTAGTAGATCTCAGAACAAAATCAGTCCAAATACACAAAATAATATTCAAGGATCCCAAGTTATGGATGGAAATGTTCATTGTTGCTCCTGTTCTTTTTAAAACCTGTCATACTGCAGATCAATAAAGCACAAACTAACAAATAAATAAAAGACAATCTGAACATCATTAGTGATCTTGCCTAAGGTGCTCATGAAAAAAACAAAAGAAGAAAATGAAACTTCATCGTAACAATCATTACTGCGGGCTGCTTTACAGTACTGTTCACTTTCATTTTACAAATTGTTTGGAAAATATTATCCAACACAGTTTAGTTCAAATCCATGTCTAATGACAAGTAGAGCAACTGTACGGTACTGCATATGAGGTGCAGGCCAGAAAATGGTTTACTTTGCCAAATTAGTTATGGTATATTGTCCAACATCTTCTGTTGGTTCACTGACTTTCATTCAAGAAATGGTTTATACTACTAACTAAATGGAAGCATTTGGAAGCGACGTGGAAGATTGAACGAATAAAGATACTGCGCTGTATATAATACAAATGGTTCTGCAAAGCTAATGTTCAAGTCTGCACATACCAGTCTTTTGCACCTAACCCTTTATAACAGTAAACATGATGTGATTCATCTGCTATGGTAAAGTGATGCTTTGGTTTAGAAGTAACATTGCGTAGGAAGATCTTATCTATTTACAAGATTAAATTATGGATGGGCATGGTTATTGTTATTTATTCTGGATTTCTGATCTCTCTCTCTCTCTCTCTATATATATATATATACAGTGAGGGAAAAAAGTATTTAGTCAGCCACTGATTGTGCAAGTTCTCCTACTTAGAAAGATGAGAGAGGTCTGTAATTTTCATCATAGGTACACTTCAACTATGAGAGACAAAATGAGAGAAAGAAAATCCAGGAAATCACATAAAAAAAAAAAAGTATTTAGTCAGCCACTTGATTGTTTGCAAAAGTTCTCCCTACTTAGAAAGATTGAGAAGAGGTCTTGGGTAAATTTTCCATCATAGGGTACACTTCTTTCAACCCTTATTGAGGAGAGAAAAAAAAAGAGGAGGGGAGGAGGGAAAGGGGGAAAAACGGGGTGAGAAGGAGAAAGGAAGAAAAGAAAAGAAAAAAAGGGGAGAAAAGAAAAAAGGAAATTCCAGGAGGAAGGAAATCAACATTGTAGGTTTTTTTTTAAAGACGTTTTTTTTCCTTCTCTTTTAATTGTTAAATATAAGTGGAAAAATAAGTATTTGGTTCAATATTACAAAAAGTTCAACTCAAATACTTGTAAAATAAACCTTGTTGGCAAAATGACAAGAGGGTGGGTTCAAATGTTTCCTGTAAAGTCTTCACAGGTTGGCACACACTTGTTTAGCTGGTATTTTGGCCCCATTTTCCCTTTCCCATGCAGATTCTCCTCTTAGAGCAGTTTGATGTAGTGGAATTTTTGTTTTGGTTGTTTACAAAGACTCTTTCAACTCCTCCACAACAATTTCTATTGGGGTTGGTTTGAGGTCTGGGGAGACTGGCTAGGCCACCCCAAGGACCTGAATGCTTTTTTTTTTTTGTACGAAGCCACTCTCGTTGCACCGAGGGTTGTTTTGTTTTTTGTTCTTGTTTGTTGTTTTTGTGTTGTTGGAAATCATTGTCCATGATGGAAAAGAAAAAGACCCAGCCAAGTTCCAATCTTCAATGCTTCTCATGATGGAGGGGTGTTTGGTTTTGGCTTTCTCTTACTTTTAAAAATCTCCACGGATATCATGGCCCCCGTTCATTCCTTCCCTTAACACGGATCCAGCAACCTGTCCCTTTGCAGAAATGAGAATTATGAAAAAAAAAAAACAGGCCCCCAAACCCAAAGCATGAGGTTTTCCCACCACCAACCTGTTCTTGTTGCCTATTGTAGATTCACACTCCCAGCCCGCTCTGCTTGAAGAGGGTTAAAATTTTTCTTCCATTTGGTTGTCCTTCTAACAGGCTCCGCTCCTTTGGTTTGGCCATGGTTGAGTTTGGGATATGGAGTAGAGTCTGACTGTTTTGGGATACGGGGGGGAACAGGGTGTGGTGGCTTTTATAACAGATTAACGAGGTCATTTGGTTGTGGTCTTAAAAAACAGGTTGCCCATTATTAATACAGGTAACGAGTGGAGGACAGAAGAGCTTCCTAAAGAAGAAGTTACAGGTCTGTGAGAGCCAGAAATCTTGCTTGTTTGTGGGTGACCAAATACTTATTTTCCACCATGATTTACAATTAAATTCTTAAAAAATCCTACAACTTATTGTCTAACATCAGAAGCTGACCTCAGAGTCATGTTCTATAGTCTAGTGGAAAACCCTCTTAGAAAAGTTGAGTGTACACAAACTTTTGTCTGTTTGTATGCTTCATTTTATGGACCAGTGGCTAAAAGTGTCACCTCACAGCTTTGTGTGAGTTTCCTTTGGAGTCCTTCCACATTCCAAAGACATGCGTCAGGTCAGTTGACATCTCTAAAGTGTCCCAGTGTAAGTGTATGTGTGCATGTGCTTTGTGATGGACTGGCCCCCTGTCTAGGGCTAGTTGTCCCCCAACCCCCTGGACCCTCAACTGGATTAAGGGGCATGGAAAAGTGAATGATAAATTGATAAAGTGAGTGAAAATTCTAACATAAACTCATAATGACAAATGTATTACACAATTTTTTCACATTCTAAGACATCTCGCAGTGGAGTAACGTTACTTGGCCTGCACACCATTTAACTTTAACTACAAATTATGATTATTCCATGTATATTTGAATTCTATGTGGTTTTTCCAATGGCTCAAATGCCCATCCGTAATTTATATCATGACTGGCCATCAAAAGGTGCTGCTTAGCTGTACTGACATTCAGGAAGAATACTGATTTCAATAACGTCTGTTCAAAAACATGCTGAAATGCATTGTTTAGAAACGAACCGCACAAACGCCTGTCCACTGAATGTAGCAGTAAATTATACACTAGCCTAAAGTCTGGGTAGATTGAAATAAATGGAAACAAACGGCACAAAATCACTTCAATTCACACATAATGACCAGCTTTTACTGACAAGTTACTGAGAAGCACTGCATGTATTTCTTTGTACATAGTAAGAATAAACCCATCTAATGGTCTCCAGCTAAACGTATATGAACCCCACATGGACGGATGAATTTCATGATCTAACTATACATTATTTACACTAAGAACTGGAACCAAAGTTGTTTCTGAATCTTAAATCGTCCTAGTTTAAGACACGTACGCTGTGCAAACGGAATCTGTACATACATCATTTTCTTTTTCTGCTTCCAAAAATGAACATCAAGGTTGAAATCTTAATATTGCTTTGTAATACACAGGCGCTCCTTTCTTCACCAGCTGATATGCCTCCGTCTTACTTACTGCCTGACCTTTTGCTCCAACCGAACGTAGACGTAGGTAGACTGTAGGTAGACTGTAGGTTCTGTGGATTTCTGGAGGTAATCATATTGTTGCATGAGGTTTTGAAATAGTGCTATACATTCAGCCCAGAGACTCCTGCCAGCTGGTCAGCGGTCTTACCTGGAGATGTGCCGCACTTTCCAACTCCTGCAAACTCTCAAAGCTGTCAGAAATGAGTCCAGCCATCCTCGTTTTTGTTCCTCAGGAAGATCAAGTCGCGTTCATTTACGAGTTCAACAGTTCAATAAATAAGAGTCCCTGGTACAAAAAAGTGCTAGGCTACAAGTGTGGCAGGTCGAGGTGCCGCCTCAGACGGGAACAGAGGCGTTCGCCATCTGCGCTCGCATCTCCTGGATGCTGTTGAGGATCTTTTTCTGGTGTCCGGCCAGTGTGACTCCGACTCTCTTCAGATCTCTGAAAACACACAGTAATGTAATGATACATTTCCAAAGCGCCAGGACATTAATTATTATCAATGAAATCTAACAGTCGGCAACATTCAGGAATCTCTGATGGAATTGGTACCATAATAGCAGAAACACGGCAGGGTCTATATATTAATTCATTATTTTAATTATGTTACATTTTCAGGCGGCACGTCAAGTAGCAGAACCTACTGTTCACTGTTCACTGTTCACCTAACTGATATAATGTATTTTTGTGGGAAAAAGTGCTGGTAAACTAATATAAAAATGTTTTATAAATTTTAAATACCTAGACATTTATTATTATTATTATTATTATTATTATTATTATTATTATTATTATTATTAATTAATTAAATTAATAAAACAAATAAATAAAATTGCTAATAATTAAATAAATATTAGTATTTTAAATAACTATTTTAGTCAATTACATTATTGTGTGACTAAACAATATTATCTTTCCACACTTCTATTATTATATTATCTATTATTAAACAATGGATAATAATTGAATACTGTATTATTTATTGTATTAATAATATTTTTCAATAAAATTTACTCACATTTAATAATAATAATAACAAAAACTGTAATGATGTCAGAATATTAACAACAAGAAAAAGAACAACAATAATAATAATAATAATTATTATTATTATTTCTTAAATAACTTGTTTATATTATTAGAAATATATATTGGTTTTCATTTAGGTTATTTAATAAAATTAATTAACAATAATTATCATTTTAGTAATGAACTATTAGAGTTATAGATTGTTATTATTTCTAAAATGAATTTAATATTGTTTTCGGTTTTATTCATTACTGAATCGATGCACAGGGCTATTTTATTATTTCCTTTTTGTACTGTGGACATCTGTTCAAACAAGCTACATTGAATTTTGGAGGACACTGAAGGACAAACAGACTATGACCTGAATTGTTACAGATTGCTCTGTTATGTTTACATCATTGAACATGTGATTGAGCACTTGCTCCCTGTGCTCATGTCTGTGTGTCAGCAGTATGACAAATTTCGCAAAAATCTTGGCTGTGGGGCGTTTGGTTAATGAATGCAGCAAATCGCTGGTGTCGTTTGGATGACAAAATACATAGGCATTATATTCACATAAAAGTGATTTAACCTTAGACATGGATGTAACTAGCTATGCTTTAGCAGTAGGCTATTCTGACCGAGTAAATGTTCATAGTATCAGTATGGTGCGTGGAGAACTGTGATAGCAGCGAGTGCACTCGGCAATATGTGAGTGCAAACAGATGTGCATTTGTCAGCTCGTGTTAGCCAGCAAGTGAGCGACAAGCCAAGGGAAGAAAAGTCCCTTTCGCAACTTCACAATTTCCTTGAATATCCCTCTCTGACTGTCAGTGGCAGTATTGATTGCATTGGCTTATGTTATGTTCATCTGCCAATAAAATTAAGGAAATGAGGATTAACATGGCAATGGCATACAGCAGCCTAGGGTGGAGGTTCCAGCAGCAGGGTGGAATATGTAACATTTCGATTACCAATCTGCTTAATTTGCTCACACTAACCCTAACCCAGTATTTCTTGTTATTAATATTAGTCTTACCTAAGGAGGTTAGGGAATTAACACTGCATAAGGAAAATGGGGTTAAAACACTCAGGGACCAACACTGGTGTGCTGGAGCACCCATGAGCCTAACCAGAAAATGAAACCATGATAAATGACAATAATAACAAAGAGTATTTATTGTTAAATTACATAGCAAGTACATTGGCCTCTCAACCAAAGCGAGCTTCCCTTGCACCCACTTGACCCGACCAGGATAAGCAGGAAACAATCTGGATAAAGAACAGCTTATGGTTATTAATAAGTGTTTTTTTTACTGCATAGTGACTGTGGGATTCTAAACGCACCCTCTCTGGTGTATGTATGAAACGCAGTGTATATATGGAACAATTGTTAATAATAATAACAATAATTTGCACTGTGCTGCCACTGTTAAGCCTATTTGCCACTCTGTGCTGGCATGCCATTTATCAAGCTGAATATGCACAGGAGAGAAATGCAGTAAACGTGCTAAGAGCTATGTTCACTCATAAAGGTCAGTGACTAATTTGCATTTAATTTTGTCTGGATATAAAACCTTTACATGTTTACCATACACGTGTTTTATTTTTTTCAGCACAACCAAGCTAACACGACCTAATAGCTCTTTTTGTTCCACTTATGCATACTATATACAGAGGTGTGAAAAAGTGGTTGCCCCCTTCCTGATTTAATATTTTTTTGCATGTTTGTCACACCTAAGTGTTTCGGAACATCAAACCAATTTAAATATTAGTCAAAGACAGCACAAGTAAACACAAAATGCAGTTTTTAAATGAAGGTGTTTTTTATTATTGGGAGAAAAAAATCCAAACCTACATGGCCCTGTATGAAAAACTGATTGCCCCCTTATTAAAACATAACTATGGTTTATAGCACCTGAGTTCACTGTCTCTAGCCACACCCAGGCTGATTATTGCCACACCTGTTCTCAATCAGGACATCACTTAAACAGGACCTGCCTGACAAAGTGAAGTACACCAAAAGATCCTTAAAAGCTACACATCATGCCGAGATCCAAAGAAATTCAGGAACAATTGAGAAAGAAAGTAATTGAGATCTATCAGTCTGGAAAGGGTTATAAAGCCATTTCTAAAGCTTTGGGACTCCAGCGAACCACAGTGAGAGCCATTATCCACAAATGGCGAAGACATGGAACAGTGGTGAACCTTGCCAGGAGTGGCCGGCCGACCAAAATTACCCCAAGGGCGCAGTGATGACTCATGCAAAATTTCACAAAAGACCCCATAACAACATCCAAAGAACTGCAGGCCTCTCTTGCCTCAGTTAAGGTCAGTGTTCATGCCTCCTCCATAAGAAAGAGACTGGGCAAAAATTGCCTGCATGGCAGAGTTCCAAGATAAAAACCACTGCTGAGCAAAAAGAACATTAAAGCTCATCTCAAGTTTTCCAGAACACATCTTGATGATCCCCAAGACTTTTGGGAAAACATGCTGTGAACTGACGAGACAAAAGTTGAACTCTTTGGAAGGTGTGCATTCCAGAAAAAGAACATTATAGCAACAGTAAAATAGTGGTGGTAGTGTGATGGTCTGGGGCTGTTTTGCTGCTTCAGGACCTGGAAGACTTGCTGTGATAAATGGAACTATGAATTCAGCTGTCTACCAAAAAACCCTGAAGGAGAATGTCCGGCCGTCTGTTCGTGACCTCAAGCTGAAACGAACTTGGGTTCTGCAGCAGGACAATGGTCCAAAACACACCAGCAAGTCCACCTCTGAGTGGCTGAAGAAAAACAAAATGAAGACTTTGGAGTGGCCTAGTCAAAGTCCTGACCTGAATCCTATTGAGATGCTGTGGCATGACCTTAAAAATGCCGTTCATGCTCAAAAGCCCTCCAATGTGGCTGAATTACAACAATTCTGCAAAGATGAGTGGCCAAAATTCCTCCACAACACTGTAAAAGAGTCATCACAAGTCATCGCAAGTTATCACAAACACTTTTTTTTAAGGGTGGCCCAACCGGTTATTAGGTTTAGGCGGCAAACACTTTTTCACACAGGGCCATGTAGGTTTGGATTTTTTTCTCCCTTCATAATAAACACCTTCATTTAAAAATTGCATTTTGTGTTTACTTGTGTTGTCTTTGACTAATATTTAAATTGGTTTGATGTTCTGAAGCACTTAAGTGTGACAACATGCAAAAAAAATAGGAAATCAGGAAGGGGGCAAACACTTTTTCACAGCACTGTAAACACCCATCCAAAGGTAAGACAATTGGATTGAGAAATAATAATTCAAGTTTTTGAGGGCATAAAAATGTAAACAATGTTTACGAAATAAGCAAATAAGATAATAAAGTTAAAATAAACAATTATGTACATATTGATCAAGTGCTATGGCTAAATCTGTTTCTACATGCTCCTCACCGAACACCAAACTAAAGCATCAAACTTTAAAACAGTACTATGGACTGAAATAAACTTGTTACTGTATATCACTCTTTAAGAGATAATACATTGCGACTACCGTAATATGTACAGTATTGTGCAAAAGTCTTAGGCCACCATTAGATTAGATATACCATTGTTTTAGCAATGCCATAATGACCATATATAATTATTTCTCAGTGTCCTTATTAGAATACAACCAGAAAATGCAGGACATTTGTGTGCAATATTAAAAACGGAAGAAAAAAAAAAACAGGAAAAAACAGCTTCTATGTGATAGAGTGGCAAGTATTCAGTGTGACCTCCCCTTACCAAGTTGACTCTTCTACAGTCTGAAGAAGCTTGATCAGGAGTGGTCTTTTTGGCAGGTTAGTAGCCAGGAAACCACTTTTTTTGGAAGGGGAACATGGTGTTAAGGTTAAGATATGCTAAAACTCACAAAGACTGGAATGAAGATACGTGGAAAATAGGGTTGTGCTAATAATCGGTACAGCAATATATTGTGATATTTATTTTGTGATCCTGCAGAATTTCAGCTCAAAATATCGATTTTTCTTAAGGAAGAAAAAAGGAAGAAAAAAACATTTTAAATGGGGTGTAAACTACAATCAGTGCTCCTGTAGTTGTTGCAGTACAGTGTTTTGACTGAATTTGTCCGCTGAATTATCAATGTGATGTGCTAAGACTGTACAACATAACTTTTATTTCGGGTGTTCTTATATTCTTAGTGAAACTTGTGGAACATCGCAATATATATCACTTTATGCATCGTATCGTGACCCACGTACTCTGATGTGTATCACCAATCAGCAATGTTACATATGGTCATTATACCATTGCTACAACAACAAATCTAATGGTGACCTAAAACTTTTGCACAGTACTGTATGTAATGATTCTGTAACTACATTTATGTTTAGTCATTTAAGCAGAGGAACAAACAACTAATCTTACAATTCAAGATATATGACTTAAGGGCTTTGATCAGGGACCCAACACTGGTAGCTTGGTAGAAGTGAGATTTGAACCCAAACTGTTTGGTAAACGCATAAACATTATGTTTCACTGCTGCTTCTCATGGTCAGGGTCATGGTTGAGGATCTGGAGGCCAACTCAGAGTTACACCTCGGACAGGGCACCAGTTAATGGCAGGTACACCCATTACCTATCATCATGTTGTCAGTTCCAGCTGGGATTTGAACACAGGCCCTCAAAAACTGCCTCTTCTAACAGCCGACTCTTACCACTGAGTCATCAGAGCAGCTCCAGGAAACCAAACGTGCCATTTTAATTATTGTGGCTGTCCGTCATAAATATAGATCATAATAGTGTGATTAAGATCGCAAACTTGTTGAGCAAAACAAAATCCTGGAACAATTAAATGGGAATGCATTTTTAATGGCTTTGTTATCAGTTAATGCACGGCAAACAATACCCACAGCCCCACCGGCAGGAAATGACAGCAGGGGGGTACTTACTCCAAGGTCATCTGAGTGACTACGTCCAGTGAAGTGTATCCACTTTCCATGAAAAGCTCGGTGTATCGACCCATTTTTATGGCATCTAACCATTCCCCCACAGAGCTGAACACGCAGAGCTCTGTGCTGCCGTGCTCCACTAATAAATTGGACACCCTGTGGGAAAGACAAATGGAGCATTGAACAAATGGAGGCATAAATCTAGGGTTAGAGCGCTACACAAAACCCGTACAGTACAGATGAAGACAGGTCTTTCAACACATGACTAGAGAGACAGAATGGTGCAAATAAAGCAAATAATATAGGGTCTAAATCAGACATTCAATTATTCAGCACTTACTTGCTCTTTATGTTCACTCTTTGTCTTTTATATAATTGTATATTGCTTGTACATTGTGTAGATTGTCTACACATTGTCTGTATATTGTCTGTATTGTATATTTGCCTACTTGGGCAATAAATCTGATGCTGATAAAAGTAACAAATCTTCAGCCTACTAATGCACTTCACGATATTCAAGATTATATCCATCCGTTAGCTCTACAGTAAAGGAGCTGATTTGCAACATTACATGCATCAGCCACAAAACAAATTCCCTTACCCGAAATCAATTTCTTATTAAATATAACATAATTCCATAACACAATTACAGATAATAGATTCCAGAACGAAGGGGAAAAAATACAGAGCGATTCACAATGCAGAAAATATATTTGATACCATGTAATCACCCTAATTGGAAGTCATTTGTATGCTGTCACTTCCGCTTAACTCGGCATTAAATCATCAAGCACCAGAGCTTATTTGTTTCGACTGTCATTAAATCTTGATTTTCTGTGTCAGCCATGTAACAAGGGCTGTTAACGCTGCATTATCAGCGCTTTGCAGCCATGACGGTTTCATCCTGGCAGACAGGGATGATAGAATACCACAATTAGCTTTACTTTAAAAAGAACTGAATGGAGGCCTTTAGACCAAACTAAACAGAGAAATGAGAGTACGCCAAGAAGGTGATATACAGAGACATGCAGAGCAATTTAGAACAGGGTAATACGTAAGACTGAGGAACATGAAGACTGGTGATGTGTAACATGGCCTGAATGTGAAAGCATTTCTCTGTATGTACTGTGAATGTACTCTGCAAAAGTCTTAGGCCACCATTAGATTTGTTGTTTTAGCAATGCTACATGTATAATGACCATATATAACATATTGTCGACGACTGAACCCAAAAATTTGTGAGCTTTAGCATATCTCAGCCTTTTTCCTGTTCCTCCTTCTAAAAAAAGGGCTGCTACCCTTCCAAAAAGACCATTCCTGATCAAGCTTTGGACTGTAGAAGGGTCAACTTGGCATCCCGATGAAGATACTTGCTCAAGTGTAAGGGGAGGCCGCACTAAATACTTACCACTGTAGCCTTTAGAAGCTGTTTTTTCTGACTTTCCAGGTTTTTAATACTGCATACAACTTTCCTGATTTTCCTGGTTGTATTCTAATAAAGAGACTGAGAAGTAATTATATATGGTCATTATACCATTGCTAAAACAATAATATATCTAGTCTACATTTACATTTACAGCATTTAGCAGACGCCCTTATCCAGAACGACTTACAATTGATACAGTCTTACAATCCAAGCAATTGTGGGTTAAGGGCCTTGCTCAAGGACCCAACAGTGGTAGCTTGGCAGAGGTGGGATTTGAACCCTGGACCTTTTGGTCCATAGTCCAGTACCTTAACCGCTAGGCTACCACAGTCCTAATTCTAGTCTAATGGTCTAAAGTCTAATGGTGGACTTTTGTATAGTACTGTGTAAATATAGTCTAATCGATGTATATATCCACGCAGGTATGCCTCATTTAGTGTTCACGATAGGTTCTGTGAAAATTGCATGTTATATCTTGATGTTGTCCGAATACATACTATATAACAAAGCTATATGGGATACTGTAGTGTACCGGTATTGACTAATGAGCGAGGATATGGTAGACATTTAGTACTGTTGTTATATCGTCCCATCCTCAGCCGTGTTGGCCTGGAAAATCTGCAATGTTTTCTCAATGCACTGCTTATGAGGGGTGGCAAGACCGATGCACACTCTTAATTTTTGCAGCTCTCTTACTGACTCATCTGGATGCATACATGTCCATCTCCCTGCACTCTGACTCATCTCTCTGTGCACGGTGGTTTGTATTGCTGCGTGCTGGATCATCTCTGTGCATGCTGGTTCTATATGGGATACTGTAGTGTACCAGTATTGACTAATTAGCGAGGATACTGTGCACATGCAGTACTGTCCTGCACGCTGGTTCATCTCTCTGCACGCTTCGTTTCGTCTCCATGCTCTGTTTCATCTCTCTGCTCACTGGTCCATCTCTCTGTGGTCTAGTTCCTTTTTCTGTGTGCAGGTTTGTGTCTCTGTGTGCCGATCATCCTTACAGATTGTGCACATCTATTTTTGGTTTATTTAAACCGTCTGCACCAGAATCGGTGCTTTTACATGTCATTACAACTTTATTTCACTATACTGTGTAACTTCACATATGTATAACCTACATAGTACAGTATAAGTCATGAATCAACACTGTAATGTTAAATACCTAGACTTAAGCACAAATTCTATTGTCTTTAATCTAACAAGCACTCAGATAGCCTCTTGCCCACTCCTACTGATACAAATGAAATATTTGCTACTGATAATAATGACTGATTGTGTGGTACCTGTTGGAGGGGTTCACAAGGCTCTTCAGGCTGCTTGGATTACGGATGAGTTTGTCCAGTAGGCTCACTATTTCGTCAAACTTGGGCCGACTGTTCCTGTCCTTCTGCCAGCAGTCCATCATGAGGTGGTAGAGAGCAGTGGGGCAGTCCATTGGCCCTGGCAGCCTGTAGCTCTCCTCTACAGCCTTTATCACCTGATATATGAACATACTGATATATTATATGAATGTTTACTTATGCCATATAATTAAACTATAAACCATATACTGTAGTTTGTTGGTACAATTAATTATATTGTAATCACTTTGATATATCTAGCTGTCCGAAGCACTAACTAACCAACTGACAGTCAGAGGAAAATGGATGGAGCAATAACCAAACTGTTCGTCCATATATATATATATGCAGCTAGCAAAAAACATTAGTTTTTAACCCTATCAACCACGGTACATTTTAGTGTAGTCTGGGGTGGACTGTGTTTTATTTGAGAAAACACTCATAGGTCTACTAAGCACATATAGACCAATCAGGGTGCTCTTTGTCACTGTCTCACTGTTTGTGTGTTCTCCCTCGGTTTCTCTCCCTCGCTCACTAAATAAATAAATAAATAAAAAAACGATTTCTGGGATGCTGTCTATAATTTGTGGCCGTCAGAGAGCCCCTATTAAAATGTGGGAGACTTCCGAGAGAAGTGGGATATCTGTTAAAGCACTATATAACTAAAGTGAATTTAGCCTTACTTGCAGATTGTGACAGCTAAATGGCTTAGAGGAAGAATCTCTGCAATAATCATTATCTAGATTGACTTGACAAACAAAAGCAAGCACTATATTACACCGAGATCAGGCCTGAGAACTGAACTGAGCTGTCTACTGGCATGTTTTGTTGATTTTAGGTTCAGGAGAAGGTAAGGCTGCATTGCGATGCCCACTTCTCCCCTCTCTCAGGCTCCAACAAAACTCCCTCACTACCACTGCAAAAAAAAAAAAAAAAAAAAAAAAGAATCACAAGAGCTCAAGAGCTCTGAAAGCAACCCCCGACAGCAACGTCTGGCAGAGGAAGAAGAAAGAGCAAGAGAGAGCAAGTGAGGGAAAGTCAGCGAGAGACATGAGGAGAGTTGAAGAGAGAGAGAGAGAGAGCATAGCTGAGCAAGAGATCTGAGGCAGCCCTCATGAAGGCATTAAATAAAACATCAAATAACGTTCTCTTTCCCAAGCGTGTGAAACAGATTAATGATGGAGGGGAGAAGAGGATCTGAAGCGCGAATGAAGCCATCACTGGCAGGCTAGGAGGGGGAAAAAAGGTCAGTTCTGCTTGACAAAAACATGACTGGAAATTGCACCTCCTTCAGGGACATGAAGCAGGTACTGTGTTCTCCTTTTCAAAGCTGCCCACACAAACCTAAGCATGATATACTGGGAGCGCTGCCATACGACATGCATTCACACAGCAGAAGATAAAAGCAATTGAAGCCTATTGCAACATCCAATTAAAATACAGTAATTGAGACTGAATAAAAATGGGTCATCTACAGCTTTGGAATTCAAACATAGTGTGTAACGCAGAGCCATTAAAAACGGATCTCTGATTCCAAGAATTGACAGTCTCACACGGTCGTCTCAAAGTTCACCAAGTTCACTGCAGTCAGAACTCCAGCTTGATTCCCACACTGCATCTCTAGCTGAATTCTTCATAGACAAAATCTTTGACTAGCCCACTGAAACTTCAGCTACTGAATCTCTCATACACTCTTCCAAGCACTGCTGTCAATCGAACTCGCTTCGCTTTGAATGCTAAAAAATGTCTGTTTAGACCATTATTTGGCATCTATACATACAATGTACAGACAAAAAGACCAGGAAACATCGAGCCCGAGTCGGGACTATGACTTTTAGTAGTCGAGTCCGAGTCAAGACTGTGTTTGGGAGGTGCCAAGACCGTGATGAGACCGAGCACAGATTAAACATGGTATATACAGTATATTAATAATATTATATTGGGACAAAAAAGTATTTAGCCAGCCACTGATTGTGCAAGTTCTCCTACTTAGAAAGATGAGAGAGGTCTGTAATTTTCATCATAGCTACACTTCAACTATGAGAGACAAACTGAGGAAATAAATCCAGAAAATCACATTGTAGGATTTTTAAAGAATTTAATTGTAAATTATGGTGGAAAATAAGTATTTGGTCAATAAAACTGGTTCAACTCAGTACTTTGTAACATAACCTTTGTTGGCAATGACAGAAGTCAAACGTTTTCTGTAAGTCTTCACCAGGTTTGCACAAACTGTAGCTGGTATTTTGGTCCATTCCTCCATGCAGATCTCCTCTAGAGCAGTGATGTTTTGGGGCAACATAGACTTTCAACTCCCTCCACAAATTTTCTATGGGGTTGAGGTCTGGAGACTGGCTAGGCCACTCCAGGACCTTGAAATGGTTTTTACGGAGCCACTCCTCTGTTGCCCGAGTGGTGTGTTTGGGATCATTGTCATGCTGGAAGACCCAGCCACGTTCCATCTTCAATGTTTTCACTGATGGAAGGAGGTTTTGGCTTAAAGTCTCA